>JBBPCX010000160.1:8303661-8325771 GCA_037974365.1 Hydrocynus forskahlii
ACAGACAGACAGACAGACAGACAGAAAGATAGATAGATAGATAGATAGATAGATAGATAGATAGATAGATAGATAGATAGATAGATAGACAGACAGACAGAGACAGATAGATAGATAGATAGCACAGGAGAAGCTGGGAACTAAAAACATGGTATATAACTGCATAAAAGCAAACCCAAATGCAAAGGTCAAATATTCAATGAGCTTTTTCATCACAGATAAAAGGGAAAAGGCAAATTCAGTACGTACTCATTCTATATGTTTATCTTTCATTAGTGAGTGTAGACTGCTTATCCAGTTTGACCTCATTAAAGGCAAACCAGCAAAGCTGTGGGATACCATCTCCAATCTCGGCATCATTCGTATCAGTGCTGCAGTGTGTATTCACTCTTTCACAGGTTTAATAAGCAACAGAATGAAAGTGTGACAAAATACCTGTCTGCGTTTGATCACCCAACAGCTGAACATTTGGCCTTCAGATGTGACCCATATTTCTAAAATACAGTGATGTTCCAGATGTAAAGTAAAGAAGCAGCTACCGATAAAGTGCTAGTCTGCAAACATCCAAAGCAACCTAACGTCTGGTCTAGTAAGACCCTTACACACACTCAGCAGTAGAGGGGCATCAAGACAGTCAACTCACAATTCTGCTTGATAGAAGATTCAGGGTGCAAAGTCAACAAAGCATGACTGAAAACAATTCAATACTTCCATGATATTTAGAATGAAGACAGAGATGTCTGTACTCACTTTTGGCACAATTTACTAATGAAACTAGAGCTGTGAAGGGGACCATGTATGACTTGTAGTGAGTGAAGTGGCCATTTGTAATATGTTAACAGCACAAAATTCTACTATCAGCATTCCTGGAAATCAAACCCAGGACCTTCTGATCAAAGGGGCAAGTCTCTAACCACTAGGCCACCCTTGAATGTATCACAACACCCCTGAATCCGCTCCAACACCCTTGAATATGCAGGCCTGGGTTATTCATTGGCCCCGATCGAACACTATAAAAAATGCTTTTATATCAAATAGAAGCGTCACATTTTTGTTATATCATGATATTGTGGTGCAATGTTACACCTCTACTCATGAGTGCAATCCCTGTACATCAGTACCACTAAGAAAAGAGTCTTTTACCCTTCTCAGCCACCCACCTCATATTTTAGGGTCCTTCTTCCACATCAGGGAATTCTTAACTGTACATCACTGACTGCTGCAGAGCTGTAGATACTACTTCTTTCAGCTTGCACTATGCAAATGTTTCCGCATTTCATACTGTATCACGCTGCTATATTCATACTCCTCTCCTCAGAGAGCTGTAGTTTATTATTTTTACTTGGTTACACTCTCTTTATATCATTACAAGCAATGGAGTGTTTCAAGTGTCTTCATATTTTGTACGTATAAACAGCATAAGCAATAAAGTGCAAGACAGGACAGGTTATTGCTTACTTTATTACACACACACACACACACACACACTGAATACAAATACAAGCAGTACTGTCGGATGCCAAAGAAAGAATCACGTCTCTTAAAGACAAAATGCTTTCATATGATACTGATGACACTGATTTCATTTCCACTGCCTCTGCCCTGCTACTGTACTTTCCTCCCTCCGTCCTTGATACAGAAACGCTGAACAGCAGGTGGCACAGACTCAGACAGGAGGCCTCGCCTTCTGTTCTGTTTGTTCTGGAATAGAATTTAAAACAGATAAATCTTCACTTGCAGAAAACGTCTGCAGACTTCTTAATCACCCATCTCAGGGCTCCCACTCGTGTGACGGATTTCTGGAAATGTCAGTGGGACACAGTCTGCAGTGACGCCATTGCATGCTTGCAAAAAAACAAACTGCTTTATGATAATAATATTAACTTTTTACAAAATGGTCAGTTTTTGGTCAGTTTAGGAATGGCAGTGTAATTTGGGTGAAATACATATTTAATTCATCACATATTTAATTAAACATGTAAATGTATAACAGGCACAGGCACAGTTATATGAACATAATGCAGCCTTTTACAAAGGCCTTGCATGCAGCATTTAAAACACATTCTTCTTCTTTATAACAATAATGATAAGTCATCATCATCATCATCATCGTGGTCATCACAATATTGTTGTTGTTATTATTATTAGTAGTAGTAGTAGTAATAATAATCATCATCATCATTTACAAATAATTAGCATTTAAGAATGTGAATGACATGAACAGGATTGACAGTAAAATAAAAAAAGATTAAGAATATTCACTTTTACTGTTTTTCATTAGTCTCATCTGTGTTTTTGATGTCCAAGATTCAATCTGAACAAGTGAAAATGTTTTTAGAGCTGGGAAAAAATACTAACAAACATTTTTAAAAGAATTACTGACATGTTGGAATCTTAATTATTACATGTTCAAATCAATTTCTTAATATTGATAACTGAATTATTTACATGTAGCCCTTACATGTACATTAGTAAAAAAAAAAAAAAAAAGGTCTGGTAAGAAAATAATTTGAAATAGGCAAAAGATCATTAGAATTTCAGGTTAAAATGGCATTTTCATTTGTGAAATTTAAATTAGCAAATATTACATCATAATTTATAGTAATTAAAAATGTTCCATCCATTTACATGAACTGGGAAACAGTCATGAATTCTTACTAGTAAGAACTAGTTTTACATGTTAAAATGAAAAACGCTGAATTATGTAGTGTTTAAGTGACTTACCAAGAGGATCTACTGCCCCTGCACTGACGAACAACACCTCTACAGAGCCACTAGAGGGCAGTATATGACCAACAATGTGGAGCCTGTTCAACGACCACTGCCACTGCTACTCAACAAACTGGTATTCAGAACACACTTTTCCTAATATATCTGACGTTCATTTACTTTAAAAATCTAATTTGAAAATAGAGCCTTCTTGTCTCTGTCCTGCTGTTTCTATTATTTCTTCAATTGTTATTAGTAACTGGCTACCTCAATTCTGCATTTTGCACACCTATTGACTCCATTGCTGGAATACAGTATGTCATAATATTGTAATCAGCTGCTCTAAAATGCTGTATTGTTTTGTTGCACTCTCAGGCGCTCTTATGTAGTCTTGTTTTTTTCTGTTTTTGTTTTTGTGTTATACCAAGGTCTTGGAGAAACATTGTTTCATTTCTCAGTGTACCGTGTATATGGCTGAAATGAAAATAAACCTACTTGACTTGACTTTCAGTTGATGCCCTACTGACAGTAAACCTACTTGACTTGATTTTCATTTAATCCCATACCTCTCGTTGAAGTACCCAACATTATTTCACGAAATGATCAGGGCTGACTGAATTTTCATGCCGAAGATGGAGGTATAGAATTAAAGAAAGTGTAGAATAAACACAGGACAGCTGGTGGCCTGGGGGTTAGGAATCTCCTCTTGAAATTGGATGGCCGTGGGTTTGAATCCACTGATGTTCCCTTGAGCTAGGTAGCATTCCCACGTACTGCTCCCTGGGCGCTGTGTTCCTGGCTGCCTGCTGCTTCACTTGGGTGAATGGGTTAAATACAAAGGAAGAATTTTGTGTTGTTCACACTGTGTGCTGTGCTGTTGTGTGTTCATGTACGACAAATGAACAATTTACACAAAAGTTGCATATAATTGCGCTGAATTCCTCTTGTACTGTTCAGACATATCACAAAGATATCACTTCATATGATGATGATGATGATGATGATGATGGTGTTCTACCCAGTCAAGTTTATACAGGTACATTTTCACTTTGCCAACAAATCAAAAGGGTTTGGACAGAGCTGGTCTTGGTGGACATGTAGGTAGAGCTGGGTGATCAGATGAGTCTCAGTCGGTGCCAGGCTCAGGGACTGGTTAGTTATGTGTGATATCTAATTAGGCCTGCACAAGGAAATCATTGTACAACTGAGGTGAGGTCAGAGCACCACGTCAGTCCACTGCCTGAATCACAGATTCTTGGGACATTACTGGTAACCATTCATAGCCTTTTGAGTAGAGAGGTTGCATTAAAGGTAGAAGGCACAGGACCAAACAGCATCATGTGATATACACACACTGGTTACAGCAATTCTGTATGTCAGTGTATAACACTGACTTCAAATAGCACTGGAAGAAGTTATAGAAGTGTTTATTCTTCCACCGTTGATCTGTTATTATAGCTGTGGTTTGTCTAGCTGTGGTTTGCTAACTAAGCTGACAGTACCACCCACATGTACATCAAATATGCCTCTACATTTGTCCGTTTCATACTTTCTCACACTCTCTGAATAGGTCCTTTTAAAGGAAACCAGTCACACAGGAAATGCGCAGCTGAAGGTGCGGTTCATCCTCATGTGAGAAACACAAGACAGAGCAAAACCCCCTCCCCCTTTTCTGTGTGTGTGTGTGTGTGTGTGTGTGTGTGTGTGTGTGTGTGTGTGTGTGTGTTTGTGTAGGCTTACATCGATCAGGAGGTTGCTAAAAAACTTGTAACTTCTAACCCCTCCACTGAGCCTGCAGCCTGAAGTTTAAATAAAAGTTGACTGAAATGCCACATAATAGTAAAGTCTGTACTGTTTGCCATGCTGCCGCACACAAACTGTGTAGCAGATACAGGCAACAAAAACCATAACAGATGCAGTGTGCATATTGTAAATACTGAATACGGTATATCTGCCTGAGTCTGCCTGTGGGTAATGAGCTCAGTTGAACTATTTATGTCAAATCTCTTTCAAAACACACATTTTATTTTAAGAAAATAATAATAATAAAATTGCAACAAATTTTTAAATAAACTACCTTCATTTAACATTCACCACACAGCTCTCTGTGCAGCAGGTCACATTTGGAGTTCGGAAGTAGGAGTCAGTTTATTCAGTTAAGTCTTTCAAATCAGTCATTGCAAAAATCAGATCTCAGCAGTTTAATACAATTTATCATTTATGAAGGTAAATTATATGTTATATTGTGACAATGGTTATTATTATACTCACAACACACACACAAACACACACATCCACATTTTCATGCCGAAGATGACACAAACAAATTAGACCATTGGACAACGTGGGGAATCTCACAGAAGCAGCAGATGATGTTAGCATAAGCGTAACAATAAAAGAGATCACATCGGTGACACGGCGTTTATGATTATTTATAATAATATGTGCATCTCTGACAAATTTCACATTAAATTGGACATTAAACTGTGATGAAATGAACTTCCAATACCCAGTTTCTAATTTCCAGGCTGAACTAAACAGAATGTCTAGTGCTGATTTCTCATTTAACTTAAGTCCAAGGCTTTGGAAACCAGTACTGCATATTACAATAGAAACTATTTAAATCAGTTGAGCCGATTCAAAACCCATAGCAGGTACTGTTTACATTTTGGGTGTCTGTTTCCACACTAAGTGATAAGATAAGATAAGATAAGATAAGATAAGATAAGATAAGATGAGATATAATAAGATAAGATTCCTTTGTTGTCATTGCACATAGCACAACGAAATTTGTAACAATTCTTAAAGGAGCAGGACATAAAATACAACCCAAGAGCAGTATAGTACAAAACTATGCAGTGTAATGCAGCACAACATTGTACAGTACAATACAGTACAGTACATGACAATACAAGACAATGCAGAACAATACAAGTCAATGCAGAATATAAGACAATTCAGAACAATACAAGACAATGCTATGGAGCGACTGAGTTATTACACTTGGGTATATTGCACATGCGGAACTGAAAATGCAGTTTGTAAAAAAGGAAATAAGGGGCAAAAGAATTAAAACATGCTTTTTTGTACTGCAAAAGTGCCTATTATTAATTCAAGTCAGATGCACTCAGTATAAGTGTCTGACGGTATTCAGTTCTTGAATGGCTCTTTGGTAGAAGCTGTTTTTAAGTTCTGTTTGTCCGTGATGGGATGGACCTGTGGGCAAAAGTTAGTGTCCGGTAAAGTCAGCCATTGGTCCACCAAACTGGACGAATTCTTGCCTTGTTTTTAGGCAATCATAAAGACTCGTCAGTAATCATGAGAGATGCGACAGTAACCGTAGAGATTCGTCATTATTCGTAAAGACTCATTAGTAATCACTGAGGCGCGTCAGCAATCGTAGAGACACGTCATTAATCATAGGGACGCGTCAGTAATCATAACAATTTATCAATGACCATGAAGACTCGCCAGTAATCATAGAGACTTGTCAGTAATCCTAATATTAATTAGTAATCATAAAAGATGCGTCAGGAATCGTTGAGTAATCATGGAGATTTATCAGTAATTGTCAGTTATCGTAGAGACTTGTCAGTAATCATAGAGATGCGTCAGTAAATTTAAATATGTATCAGTAATCGTAAAGACTCGCCCGTAATCCTAAAGACTCGCCAGTAATCGAAAAAGACTGGACAGTAGTCATAGAGACGCGTCAGTAATCATAAGGATTTATCAGTAATCGTAAAGACTCGTCAGTGATCGTAGACACTCGTCAGTAATCATAAGGATTTATCAGTAATCGTAAAGACTCGTCAGTGATCGTAGACACTCGTCAGTAATCGTCGAGACCCGTCGCTACGAGAGGAGGCGGGGCGCGAGCCGACCAGGCGCTCGGAATCACCCTAGCAACAACAAACAGCGCTCGCTCCGCCACTGCGCCAATCAGCGTTTGAGCTGCTCCGTGTCGTCACTTCCGGCGCCTGCGCCTGGGTTTGGCTTGGCTCTCTCTGAGCGTTCGAGCGGCCATCTTGGATTTGGTAGTCTGGCAGGGCAGCTCTGAGGTTCGGGATGGGAGAAAAATAAGATAAAGAGACTGCGATTCACTGCATTAACTCCTCTGGTAGAGGAAGGGCCGTCGCTGGTCCGAGTTTGTGTCTTTTACCTGAGCTTTTGCTACTAAAGACGGCAGAAAAACTCTGGAACCGGCTACTGGGAGCTCCCTCTCCTCCTCCTCCCCTCCTGCTGCTCCTGTGCACTTCTGAGGGCCTCCAGACTGTTCGAGCCTTAATTTTATTCGCTGGAAACACTTAAAACACATCTGACGTGTCTTTGTGTTCTCCATGTGGTGGACGCCGGGTGAGTTTGCCCCCTGTGCTGCCGGCGGGGTCGGTTCTGAGCTGCTCCTGCTGCTGTAATGCAGCTCCATAAACTGCTCCGTTAGTGTGGAGGAGAGTCGTGCTCAGAAACTCAGCTTGGACTTGTGCTCCATGTGGATCAGAATCCATGGTCTTCACAATCAGCTGCAGCCTGATAACTGCTCCCCAGCCCTCGGACTAAAACGCTGCGATTAAACGGGACTCGGGAGTGGAGAAGGAAGCAGTTCGGGGAGTTTTGAGACGTTAAAATGTCAACCAGAACACCCCTGCCTACTGTCAATGAGAGGGACACTGAAAATGTAAGTGTTCCGGCAACTTTTTCCTTATCATTTCATCTGAACTTTAGGTGTCTCCCAATTCAGTTGCCTACTAAAAAGTTTCAGGTCAACTTTTCCAGGTTAGAACTTCATCAGTGCACTTGTTTCCATTAAGAAGTTGTGGGTTCAAGATTCAAGAGCTCCATATGTCAAATACATAGTTAACTATTCAAGATTCAAGAGCTTTATTTGGCACATAAATAGGTTTCCATTCAAGATTACAGATTTAAGAGCTCTATTTGTTACATACATTTATCCAGGACAACGTACAGTGAAATTATCTGGCTCGCTCCTAGATTGTGGAAGAAAAACGTTAACAATAATATAAAATGAGATAAAATAAGTAGTTAAGTTTTCCATGCTAGAACTTCATCAGTGCACTCTTTTCCATTTGTGAAGTTGTGGATTCAAGATTCAAGAGCGTTTCAAATACTTGTCACATACAGTTATCCAGAATCAGAGAACTTTATTGATCCCAGAGGAAGATGCATATGTTATGACTGCAAAGCCACACAGACATAGAGACAAAAACAATATTAAATATAAAGTCTGGAAAAAGATCTGTAGAAAAAAACTAAAAATTCTCTGTGCTATATACACAAATGTTTGGCATAAATAGAACATCATATAAAGAAATGACAATCTGGCCAGTTCCTAGATTTAGCAAGAAAGAGCTTAATAATAGTGTGAAATGAGAAAAAGGTTAGGTAAAATATGTAGTCATAAATGACAAATAAGAATTAATTACAATGCAGCATTGGACTGTGTGGTGATGGATCATGTTTAGTCAACGCTTGCTCCAACTTCCTTTTACTCCTCATGCTGTCTCACCAACAACAGCTTGGGGGTGTGACAGGCCCTACACACATTACTGAAGTTTACAGATAAACATATCACGCACCTTTGCTTATATTATAGAATAGAATATCTTTATCGTCATTGCAATACACAGGACGATTCAGTTCAACTAGAATATTTGCAGCTCTGTAGATGCTCATCTCTGTTAAACATATGCATAAGTTAAATATATAAAATAACACAGTGTGATATCAAGTGCTAGTGTTGCTTATATACTATTTTGGTTCAGGCAGTCACTAGTTTGACTAGAGTAAAATGTTCCTTGGTCTTGATTTAAGCTCGATTGCATGTGATCATACGCCAGCATTGTGCATGTTGGTGCTGAATGGTTAAGAGATTAGAGGAAAGGAGCAAATCTACCTGGCTGATGGCGCCCTTTCTCCTCTTTCTGCGGGCTCTTCCTGATTGTGGAGCACCCAGAAGCATTTGGCAGCTCCCTCCTCCCCACCTCCTCCCTTTCTCTATAAATGCCCCCTCCCCTCAGGACAGGAGTAGGTGCCCGAAATGTGAAATGTTTCACGCTTCTGTGAGCTCCAGCCAGTGCTGCTGGATCAATGAACGGCCAGCACAAAAACGGACTAGCTGTCTGTTCACTTGCCATTCCCATCGCCAATGCTAGGATGAAGGGTTCCCATTCGGTCAAGAGGCACCGCATTACCATAGTAAGTTACTGGGGCTTTCCTAGGAGGCTAAATAGAGAAATAGAGAGGAATAACTATAGGGTTATTCTGTATGTAACATGGCGTTGTTATTCTAAATTTGTCTAAATGTTTTTTTCCTCATTTAAAGTTTAGATAGTGTCTATTAGAATAAATGCAGGGTCTATGTGATTCTTTTTAAATAATATATAGAGTGTAGAATCTATCAAACAGCCTAATGCCATTTAAGCATAAATGCCTCTTTTATACAGGCAAAGGTATTAGTCTTATCAGTCTGGGAAGTAGGACTGTACCTGGAAAGTCTGTACATGTTGTTGTTGTCTCATGATCGAGCATTTTGTACTGACCTAGATGGCTATCTTCGCTGATAGTATTATTTTTCTTCTAAAAAAAACATGCACGCGGATGATAAGAATAGGAACTTAATACAGACACATCCCTCATGCGTCATGTTTAGAATGATTGTTAGATTAATAGAGCATCCTTTAGCAGTCGCCCTAATTTTGAATTGTTACGGTGTGTAAGGCTGGGCACTCTGGCTGTGATTCAGTTGGTAAATACTGCATAGCTCTCTGATCTTTGAATCTGTTTTGTCGGTTTTGGTGTGTGGAATGGAGCAGCAGAGATGCTCCAAAACTACTTTACACAAATTTTGATTAAATTAACCTGCCCTGGAATTAAAAGTTTTTTACATCTCTTCTAAAGATACTTTTTGGAGATGTTTTTGTTCCGGCAGACAAAAAAAACTTTTTTATGCCTGTTTTTTTAGATAAAGTTGAGGGCCGTTCTCACATGAGTGTTATTAATAAAAAAAGAAGGCAGAATGTTCTTACACTCATACATGATGACTGTAGTCTTTGTTGCTGAGAAATATGTAGAAAATAAGATTCAGCTATTTGTTCAGTATATTTTACAGCTTTACATGTCTCATTTACATGTACATGTTGTTTTGACACTATTAAAAAAAACCCAAAAACTGCCTTGCTCCAAAATTTGTATTAGAGACTACTTGTCTATCATTTGGTTTCAACAAAACATGAATTTGTGTCTGTTGCTTCTTTGGGTTTTGTTAGGGGTCAGGAAAGAGCTTGTGTATGCTAGCAGAGTTGTGGAGATAAGGCTCTGGGCTCTTTGAGTAATCAATAACTTACCAGGCTATGTTTGAATGCGTGGCACATGTTAGTGATTTGAACACCACACATAAATATGGTTGCATCAGAGATTAGTGTCACACCTGGTTTAGTTGACAGTGCAAGACATTAGGAGTTCTCTACAAAAAGCAATGAATTGTAGGCATTAAAGTTTGAGTAATGCCTGTAATCCATGGATGGATGAATAGATAGGTGAACGTTTGAGTACTAAGTTGAAGAAGATCTGCAATTTTAAAGACGTGAAAGAAACAGCAGATGATGTAATTTGACCCATATTTATAATAGTTATGGAATTAAGAAAATATGCTAATTAATGTTAGAAGGAATTAAAGAAAGAGAAGTGAAAGCTCAGAACAGTCAACTTGCTGCTAACTGTGCCGCTTTCTGGCTTGGTCCTGGAAACAGTGAGGGTTGCTTCCTGTTCTCATATTGAGAAAAGCCATGCAGCCATATGGCCAAGAGCTATCAGTAATATGGGAATTATAAGCTAATTATAATATATGATTTATTGTGCCTTTAACACAAATCTACACCCTTTTTGTAACAGGACTCTCAGAATTAGGCCTACCTCTTCCAGTCGTGACACGCACATTATGACTAATGTAGCTCACAGGGATGCACGTTATATCTTGTTATTCTCTTCACAGGTATTATTTAAATATCCTAGTTTGCATACCACATCTTTGCCCCCATGTTGTTTATCTCCAGCTTGTCTTTTCCCATTTAGCATATCTGCTATCTATTTTTCTCAGCCTTCATCAGATATTACTCAGCTGTCTGTGTGAACTCTTTATGTGCTAATTTGGGCACTTCTGTTCCAGATGGATTATCAGTGTGTTTGAAATGAAGCTGCTCAAAAATGAGTCTTTAGAAAGTGGACTGATCCTGCCATTTCAAACTAAACAAATGTAGAGGCATTAACATTTCTCAAAGGATGTTAAACTTTTATCGCCAGTTTCTTAGCCTAACCTATTGAAGCTTAAACCTGAGCTTGAAATAAAAAGGTTTTCTAGTAGTCAGTCAGTGTTGCCATTGGAATTTTATCCAAGACTAGGTTTACTCTTTGTAAAAACAGCTCTTCAAGACAGCCAAAGCAGGCCTGATTTCTTATGAGCTCTGCGGCGTTGATAGATAGCTTTCAAAATGATACTACTGATTATCTTTAGGGAAATCACTGCTAGAAGTCATTTGTGGTTAGCTACGCTTAAGCTGTGGTTGGTTTTGGTCTGTTTATTACCTTTGGGAAGGTGAATGTTACAAAATGATTTAGAGGGTATGAATCGTTACACAGCTAATTATTGGACTGTAACACTAAAAGTGAGGGTTCTGAATGGGAGCCACAATTAGGGCTGTATACCTTGGAGAACCTGGCGATACGATACATACCTCGATACACAGGTCATGATTCGATACGTACCTCGATACAGAGCTGTCTCGATACGATTTCATACAATGTGACACGATTCGATACGATTCAATAAAAATATATGGGCCAGAGCCAATTAGTTAATGCTGAACACATTTACTCAACAAACAGAACTCTGTGTTGAACTCTTGTGCATTATAACAAAGTGCAATTTGCTTAACTTTCCAAGGGTACAGTCTGAGCTCAGACAAGCACAAAATCTTGGTGATTCAATTCTTTTTTATTACACCATGTACTGTCATAACATATTTCACTATGAAATCACTTAAAGGAAGCTTGGATGTTGCGTTGTCCAAAGTAGCTTGCGTGGGGCCCCGCGTTTGTTTGGGCTGCGGCGAAGCTAGCTTGTCTGCATGGTGTCTTTGCAGGTGGGAGCGCAGGTTAGTTGTATTACCGGTGTAGCGTACAGAAGCCTGGCAATGCTTGCAGATTGCATTTGTTTTATCGATCCCTTGGTTTCCTTCCTTTGCTTCAAAACGGAAATGTGTCCAAACATCTGCCTTTAGGGACAACGGCGGTTCTAAAATTCTAAAAATTTTTCTTCTTCTTCTCTTAGCGTCTTTTGAAACTCGCCGGCGCCGCTGCGCCCCCTAATGGCTGGGCAGAGTATCGATACTGTATCTATTTTTATTATATCGGTATATATCTAAGAATCGATATTTTGAGCACAGTACTAGCCACAATAGAGATATTTGTGACGAAACCTGAATTGTTGCTTCAACCATTTCTGACTGAGACCTCAAAATGAAGAGCACAAATGCGGATACTAACCATAGCCTAAGAGGAAAAATGTATTGAGTTGTATTTAGGGCTGCAACTATCGAGGATTCTGTCGATTTTTTTCAATGATTAATCGGGTAATCGGATAAATCATACTTTTGTGTTTTTAAACAACTGCATCCACAGTGTGTAAGGTAACATCAAAGACCTCTTAAAATGAGCACAGACTTTGCAAACCATGTTGTTCTGCGGGGCGAGTCTTCAGACACTTCAAACTCCACAGGCTGACAGGTCTCCAGGAGACCTTTCCAACGAAACCAAGCTTGAAGCTCTCCTTCCCAGGGAACCAGAGTAACGGGCACCTGAACCTCGTTGGGGAGGGAGACCCAATTGCCCTGCTGTGTGGTCTCTACAGCCGGAGTTGGGGCGAGCTGTCTTCCCCTAAGGCACCCAGACTGGCTAGCAACACACCTGACTCTCATCTCCTATCCCTAGTTAAAATCCGGATGTGCTCCTCTAACTCTGAAACCTTCTCTGTCAGATATGTAATTAATGTACACTTCACACAAGTAAACGTTATGCTAGTGCTAGTGACTGAGAGAGGGGCTGGGCTGGAATAAACATGCCACACTCCATGCAGAGAAGGAGCTCTCCAAACTCCAGACTGAAACTTACCGTTTATCGGACCAGTCATCTCTCGTCTGTGGGCTGATGGCGTTGTAGACCGTTGGACATAGTTTAACAATCATCCAAAACGTTAAGTTAACTCACTAGTAAGTTATAATTAGCGACTAAAAACAGTACAAACACACTAAGACGCTGAGCAGCACCAGCGGCTACACTGCACAGCGTTGTCCGCCTTACACAGTGTTAAATGGTCCCACACTTGAGACATTTTCTGCCTTTTACGCAGACCGTGATCTTCATTTTCCGCCATTTCCACCGAAAGCAAAATAAACGCACTGTCTTAAATCTTTGAAATGCGCATCAGTTACAACAGTCCATGTTAAGCCGGAGCTGCGCAGTGTCTATGAAGCGGGAGTGATACAATAGACATTTTAAATAGATGACATAAATTAAACGAAGCCTCAAGGCAAAGATTTTGCCTTGATCATTTTTTGTAATCAAATTATTCAAGTCACTCGAATAATTGTTTCAGCCCTAGTTGTATTGCATTTTTATTAAGATCATCATGAACGTG
Source organism: Hydrocynus forskahlii (assembly GCA_037974365.1). Classification (NCBI taxonomy): domain Eukaryota; kingdom Metazoa; phylum Chordata; class Actinopteri; order Characiformes; family Alestidae; genus Hydrocynus; species Hydrocynus forskahlii. The sequence goes on from JBBPCX010000160.1 coordinate 8,317,079, forward strand.
AAATCGCAATATTTTTTCTTATTCTTGATCCCAGTTTACCACTGCTCTGCACATTTTATAGTTTCTCCTGCCCCACCTCAACTTTAAGTAAGGTAAAGAGCTAAGTATCAAACCTTTTCTTGAATAATTTTAAAGCAGGAAAAACATGCAAGGCAGTAGTACTCCAGGATCAGGTTTGACAACCCCCGCACTGTGCTACTTCTCATTTGAAAAAGGAAGGGAAATACTGAACTTCAGGAAACTGCATAATAGTTAAGCCTGCATTATTTACATGTGTTTCCCTTCCTGGAAATACTTTGAGTGGTAGGTTAAAGATGACACAAATAAACCATAATAAGAATAATTGCAAGGCTGTAGTTGATGCGTTTTTAACAACGACTGAAAATCTTACTCTCTAGAACATTCATATGTCTGTGTAGTTCCACCACAACATGTGATACATTTGGGGAAAATGTTATAAAATCTGATATTAATGCAGCTTGAGTTGAATGTATCTGCCTTTTTGTGTACGTACATACCCATTTTAGCTTCTGTATTAAAACCAATGACGGATGAAGTGAATGCCATCTCATTATAGTGACTTATTGATTAGTGAAGGCCATCCTGTCTGGTTCGATCCCACTGAAGAACTACTGTAGCAAAAACTGCTGAAAGAGTTCATGCTGGCTATGATGGAAAGTTGTCAGACCATCAGAGCCTGCTGCGTATCGGTCTGCGTAACTTTGGGCCGGTCAGAGTCCCCATGCTGACAGCAGTCCATCGAGCCTGACCACCCTCCATTGCTCCATGGTCCAGTTATAATACACACATATCCATCGTAAGTGCTTTCTGTGGTGGACAGGGGTCGTCATGACTGATCTGCGACTACACACCCCCACGCACAGCAAGCTGTGATGCAATGTGTGTTCTGACACCTTTATTTTGTAGCCAGCATTAGCTTTTTCAGCAGTTTGTTCCCTTCTGTGGTATTGGACCAAATGGGACAGCTTTACTCCCCATGTGCTGGTTCACCAGTTGTCCTTCCCTCGGCCACTTTTGGAAGGTGCTAAACACAGTATACCAGGAACACCCCTCAAGATCTGTTTTTTTTTAGAGGTACTCTGACCCAGCTGTCTAGCCAGTCTTTGTCAGAGTCACACAAATAATTTTTGTCCATTTTATTGCATCCAGCCCATCAGCTTCAGAAACTGACGTTTCATATGATTCTTTTGCTTCCTAATATATCCTTTTGGTCGTAGCCACTGTAACAACATAATGTAATTCACTTCACCTTTCAGTAGTCCTAATGTTGTGGCTGTTTGGTTTGTTAGTTTACGTAATGTGTTGTTGTGGTTTGTGTTTTTTGCATATGTGACTGGGACAAAAATGGAAACCGCAGAACCTTTATGATTCGGCATTAAAACATTTAAACCACTATATAAGTGCAATCTACCTGCTAGGGACTCTGCCTGAAAACAAGGTCATGTAGGGCATGGTTTCTGGTTATATCATTGCCTGTGTGAATATTGCTTTACTGTCTAGACGCACACTAATCTGAGTGCATAGTTTTGGACACCAGCTTCGGGCTTAGAGCCACATTGCTTCTCTATATTGTCTAAAACATTCTGTCTGTGTGTGCTTTGACCTATGTGTGTCACCTTTGGGAGCCCTCTCTTCTTCTTTTGACGAGCTCTGATTTGGTCTGTTTGCAGCACACCTCACACAGTGATGGGCGGAACGAGGCTGCTACACGGCCCAGCCGCTCTGGGGCACGCTGCCGGAACTCCATTGCCTCTTGTGCTGACGAGCAGCCACATATCGGCAACTACCGGCTGCTCAAAACCATCGGCAAGGGCAACTTCGCCAAGGTCAAACTGGCACGACACATTCTCACAGGACGAGAGGTGAGTTATAAAGATTTTGAAGCATTTGGGATTACTTTGCTCTGATGTTTCCCACTCTCATACTTTTGACTTTTTTTTTTACCATACTGTCTGCTGCTTCTTCCAGCCTCTCGCTCTTTTGCATTCTTTCATTCTGTCGCTCTGTCTCTCTCTCTTGCACTCTCTCACTCTCTCTCATTGTCAGCCCCTCTCTATCTTTCTCTCTCTCGCTCTCTCACTCTTCCACTCTCCTTTGCTTTATCACTCATTCTCTTTCTCTCTGTCCCTGCCTTGACGATAAAAGGAAAACACACTAATAAGTGATCAAATAAGGTTGGAAAATGAGACATTGCATAGTGGTCTTCAAGAATATTTGGGTTAGAACTGCTGTGAGTGATTCTGAAGTCTTTGGTGTCTTGTCAGTACCCAGTTAAAGGAAACATTAATAAAATAATAGTTTGTGTTTTCTTTTTCCTGCAGGTGGCCATAAAAATCATTGATAAGACACAACTTAACCCTACCAGTCTCCAAAAGGTAAATAATTTGAATAATGACAGAGCAATAAAATTACTATGTTTATTCCGATCCTTATTATCACCTTTCCCAGTCTTCGTCTTTCTTTTTTTTGTTCTTGTGAATCATGCAGAGTTTTTATCAGTGTATTTAGAGACATTCACATAATTTTGAAATCTCTTTCAGTTCATCCACTTTATAGACAGAGCCTCTTTAGCTCTAGCTAGTAAACCCAGAGCACTTCATTGCAGAGCAGTGCATGTTTGGTAAGTGGAGGCTGACAAAGCCTCTGTGGACTTGGATATCAGAGGCAGCTAATAATAGCAGGAGTGGAGAAATCCGAATGAGAAGCAGTAATAACGCCACAAATGCCCAAGCAGAAAGCAGAGCACTTAGATGGGACAGCAGAGTTGGGAGGAGGGGCATGCTTCTTGCTCAGGGAGCTTCAGGAAGCCCATTTTCTCTGATTCTGTACTGCTCTTCATTCAGATGTCCATGTTTTAAAACCCTGAAACCTGCAGCCCCCTTGCTTTGCCATTTTTTCTGATTGGGCCCTAGATCACATTGTGGTCTGTGAGCGGACAACAGCGTTCCCCTCCCCTAGTCTAACCTCTACCACTGTAATTAGCTGGGACTTGTTTTTCCATGCCATTGATTTTACTTTCCATTTGTGGACCCATTGACGGCCCAGCACGTGGCCCTTGATGAAGTGAATAGTCATTTAAGGGTGGAACAGGAGCATGAGTTACTTCTGTGCCAATTTTGACTAGACTTATGTACCTGAATAGTCCTGATTTAATATCTCCCACTACCAGATCAGCTCAGTTTTTATGTATGTCAGGCTAGAGGTGTAAGATGAAAGCTTATTGCAACTTTCTGCAATGGTACTACCACATCTTATAGATGCAGCTTTTAGGTGTTTTTTAATTATTCATTGAAGTATAATTTGATTCTTTGATTCCTTTATGTGTATCCGAACTTACTTTTACTGTTAAACATCTCTTATATGGTGCATGCCATAGTGCTGAGGCTGACACAAACTGCTATACACTTGAAAAGAGACAGCACATAGTGTTCTCTTGTCTCTCTCCTTTATGGATGCATGTCTATTCATAATTCATGGCATGAGCAAAGGCTGTTTTGCCACTGTGGCCCCTGCTGACTGGGTCTTTTCCAAATCTCAAGTGAAACTGAAAAGAGCATACGACCTATTTCTTAATGTTCCTAGGCATACACACAGCAGAATTTATGAGGATTTCCTCTTGACCACAATCACCCAGCATTAGACTAATCTCTCACTGATAATTTTGACAGTACTTACACATTGATCCATTTTGCTTCATCAGGATTAGTCGTCCTTTGCAGAAATATCATATTGACAGTATTGGAACATAGCTCCAAAAAGAAATCAGAATGTAGAAAATGCTAATTACCTAGGGTGTGTGAACTGCTGAATGCCAGTTTGGAATTGTGGCTTTGGCAGCAAAGCAAAGAGAATGAGGCTCATAAGCAGGCCAGTGCTGTTGGTTGCATAATTGGGATACTGTCAGCCTTTCTGGTTTTTGTAATGAAACTCTCTGTGGGTGTGAATGAGACATGATGGGCTTTCACCACTTTATTCACTTATAACACTCTTCTTTTCACATCTTTGGATGGTCCCAGAGAATTATCTGTACTGTGACTGAGTACATGCTAACCTGCTAACATTTTCTTTATCCTTGTTATATATGCATAACCTATATTAATACAAATTAATGTTGTACAATTAATAAAATGGATGGGAGCATGACATGTTGTTATGGCCCTCTTATTGAAAGATTGCATGGCTGAAAGTTTTCATAAATAAACTCATTGTCTTGAATTGCCCTTTCATACAGATAGCACAAAGCAGGAATGTGATTATTTCCAGGAGAGTGCTTTTATTAATTAAACGTTCTCATGCTTGAACATCTTAAATAGTATAGGTGTTATGTATAGTGAATAGTAGTGAATGCCTAATAGTCGTATTGCTCTTAATTAGAACCTGGTTCAGTTAGGTTTGTGTTTGTAGTTCATTTGCCAGTTAAATGTTAAATCTTGCTCTGGTCAGAAATCTTTTACCTTCCTACAGGCCTTAAGACATATCTGAGACAGTGGGCATGCCTGTACCACGTAGAACTCCTCTCTGTATTACCATGTAGCTGCATGCTGTAGTCTCTGACTGACGCTATTTTGATTTGCGTTGGTGTGACCTGCTCTTATGCAATTGATGGGCGTAGGAGGAGAGCCCTTGGTTCAAGTTCTGTCTCTTCTTTTGGAATCAGCTGTTTTTATCAGATCAGGGTCAACCATCGACTGCCTACATTTGAGTGGGGATCGAGAGCCTGGAAATACATGCTGTGCTCAATAGCTCAAAGGGGCGACACAGGCTGACGAGCATCATCATTGCGTGTAGATGGGCGGCAACGGGTGGGTGTAGATCATCCAGCTTCAGGCATCCCAGATGAACTGGTAGCACTGGTGTCTTAAAACATACAGAGTAGTGGGTTTTAATCAGGGGTAGTGTAAGAGAAACATCTGCGATGCAGGAGAATATGTTGGGAAAGTAATGCATCCATTTTGATACACAAAACATGTCTGGTAGTGTTTGCTTGTGTTATTTGGGCCAGATGTGTACCAAACCACTAAAAGTGTAACAAAAGTTATATTAGCAAATAAGTATGCGAGAACTTTGTTGAAATTTTAAACCGTATCCCTAATTTACCCTTTGCACTGTAATGTGTGGCCTCCGAGTGAAGTAGTGGTAAGGCAGGACTTTTACGTGCACCCATGCTAACGTGACTGGGTGTTTTTTCTTGTAGGTGTTACAAATTGGGCCTAGTTTGCTGACATTGCCAAAAGTTGAAAACCTTTCTTTATCTGAGCCCAACCATGCTGTGTAGTAAGCCTGTCACAATTAAGACATATTAGCTGATAATTCAGTCGTTTCAAGAATTTTAAAAATACAATTAAGAGTACGCCTAAAGCAGCCAAAATGTTTAACTGTCTTACTTCTAGGGTATTATTTAATAGTGCATTCAATCAAAATGAAATGTGCTGTTGCCTGAATGCTGTGCTTATATTTTTCTTGAGTTAAAAGACTTGTTCTGCAAGCATACATGCTGACAGTTGTCTTTCACTAAGAAGAAAACCAAAGGTTACTCAACTCCTGTCCTCTAAATCTATTATAGCATGTTAAAAGGTGTAAGATCCATGTGTCTCAGTGACATTTTCTGTCTGTTAGATCATTTAATTCACCCTGACTTGATGATTCTGCTTGTTGCTCTGTAACATAATGTACGTTTACGGATTGTGGAAAATGATCTCGATAATCTTATGTATTTGTAATTGGCTGACAGGCCTACTAGCAGTATGTAAGTAAAGCTTTATAGGATCAGGACATTTGTAAAAGTTAAAATATAAAAAATCTAATTGAAACCATACGCAAATCATAACGATTTTTATAGTAATCAGCAGAGGGTGACCAGCTTCGATTGATATACTAGTATGATCTCTTAAAGTAAGTTTGGGGTTAATCCATTAATTCCCATGGATTTGTGTATTGCCACATGTCAGTTATGGGGGCCTTTATCCCAAGGTGTCATCTTGTGTAGGTGTGTTGCTGCTATTCCAGATCTCTCAGTGCCACAGGAATGCAGACAAACCGATCTCTGTAGCTTTTTCTATGTGGGCCAGTACTGCTTCTGGCAGTGACCTCATTCTGGCTTGCATCAACCAGGGACTGTTGCATCTGTGCTGCTCTATTTGTTTACTCGCCTGTGTCATTAATGTGTCTGGATTTGACCTGACATCTCATAATGTGTGAGGAAGCTGTCTAGGATTTTATCCTTATGCAATTGTCATCACCAGGGAGGAAAAATAATTTGTTTGGCACACAATTCTCAAGTGTAATGAAGAGCTTTTTTTGTTGTTTTTGTTTTTTTGTTTTTGTTTTTTTAAAGATAAGAGGTGGTCTATTGAAAAATAAAGTATTTCCTGTAGCTGGTTATTTTCAATTTATCTGCATGAGGAGTGTGAGCTTTGTCCTCACACAGTCACTTCCAGCACACATTACTGGAACTTTCCTTTTCCTGTTTTTCTTTTACCAGTGAAGTTTCATTCTCTCTCCACCTAGCTGTCTTTCTCTCTCTATCTTTGTACTCTGTGTCTTGTATGGAAGACACATTTCAATACAGAGATGCACAATTTCTGTCCAGACCTGTGCATGGGCAAATTACAACAGGCATCTCAGTAGCAGAGGGCTGAATGCTTTGTTCTAAGCAGACTGTTATTGTGAAATGTCAGGATTTGGGCTTTTGCTTTAAACTTTGGCTTGTGGTATTGGATACACTTCATTATAATGACACTTCTGCACACTGAGGCCACTGAGGGACAAAGTGAAGCGCTCTCAGTTGCTGCTGTACACTCTCACAAGCAGATACAGACACATACACATGAAAAACATGCATCCACCCTTGCAGGGGTTAGTCTGCTTCCTTCCTCCTGAGGTATATTTTTAAATAATGTGCCACCTGCAGAAAATAGAGAATTTATCAGCTGTTACCTGGAGTGGCCTGCCAAGGGACTTGGGAGGACAATTGGTAGGATTAGGAGAGGGCCATCTTTATGCAACTCAACACTTGTGACAAAGAGGTTCAAGGCATCTGAGGACAAACCCACTTAGATGGGTAAAATTCTCTTCAAAAAGTCCCACTTGCTAACAAGGTGTTTTATAATTCATAAATTGGTCTGTCACAATAATTAAATTTCACTTTATAATTTCCATATAAATTATTGTGATCGTTTAATTTTATTGTGTTCAACTATTAAAATAAGCCTCAAGTGGCCAAAGTGATTAGCTGTCTTTTGTGTCTTATGTCAATGCTAAATAGTTCCCAATTGATGATAGACACAGCTCAAGCTCAAGTTAAGCTTAAATTTAACTCTTCACTCTTAAAGTTTTACAGCACCAGTTGGAATTTAGAACTATTACTGGCACAGCTGTTTATGCATTGGCCCTCTTATTGGAAGATTGTGTGGCCAAGAGTTGAAAGTGGTTTTCATATAAACTCATTGTCTTGAATTGCCCTTTCATTCATAGAGCTCATAGCAGAGAATTGTCCCTGTGGGATGCATTCTCACTACCGGAAATACTCAGTGTGGTTTAGGTGAGGGGTGGCGCCTGGGTAGGGTGTACAGGAAGGCGGCCATGACGCCTTTTCACAATAATGTCACAAACAACTAAGTCTCTTGCTTGTCCTTGAATTTGACCATATTGGCATCACCCCTTACTTACAGAAGTTCGTGAATCTCATCATGTCTCAGATTAGGCATTTTTCTCTGCTTCTTCATGTAAATGACTCCTCTTCATCCTTGGATGTTTAACTTCTCAGCCACTTATTTGCTGTGAATTCTTTGGCAAATTGACCTGCTCCAGTGGCCTGCTGTCTTAAAGTCCAGGCTGAATGATTTGGACATTTGCATTCCTCCACTTTTCCTCTAGAAAGATTCAGGTTCAAGCACACTTGGCTTGGCTCTCTCTGGCTGGGTAGGACAGTCATCACTGACTGCAATGTATACTGGGCATCCATCCCAAATCCATTTGTGGATGTTTGCTTGATCAAAGCAAGCAGTTTACCTTCACCTAGAACTCTTCTTACCTATTTCCTGTCAGCTTTTAGCAACTTTCTCTAAGCCTTAATTTACATATGACTGGAAGCTGCTGACTGTATTCCTCATCAACCCCTAGCCATCACCTGAGCGCCACATTAAATGAAATAAGTTGTTGCTTTCATACAGAAGGCTCAATTCTAAATATAGGAACTACGTTGGTCTAAATACAGATACTCTCAAATGTCTATTTTGAGTCCTTTGTGTTTACTCTTCTACAGCTTTCACATTTTGCTGTCACATTCCACGGTGGGTCGAGTCCAGTACTGCTACTTCTGTGGTCTTTAAGAGTTTGTCATGTAGATTGAAGATAATGGATCATAGATGTTGGGACCGAAAAAGCAACTAGCAAACAAAATAAATCTTTTTCATTTGCTGTGGCTCTATTAAGCTTCCTCTCTTTTCAGAAGCTTCAAAACCCTCAACAGGGTCACATCGAGCAGAGTGTCATGGCAACATGGCAGGCATTCAACCTTGGCCTGCCTTAGAAAGAACGGCGTGATTAGAAACCCCATCATGAGCGATGCTTTCAGTGAGGTCCTGGTTACTGTGCAGTGCAAAGCACAACTTCTAACACATGCATCATGGGTGCAATATAAAAAAAAAAAAAAATACATATATATATATATA
>JBBPCX010000160.1:8325871-8335889 GCA_037974365.1 Hydrocynus forskahlii
GGTAATACCGTATACCGAGGTAAAATAGGGAGGAGGTTTGACGGTATCAAAATTTGGATACCGCCCAAGCCTAGCTGTGGGGGAAATGATCCATCACAATGCTGAATCAATTAAACAGATTAAACATAGAGCACAGAGTGCAACTGTCCAGTGTTGTGTGTTATAACACACTCTTAAGATCAGTAAAGCAATCATACGTTTCTCAATTGTCTGGGCAGTCCTAAAATGTAGTAGTAGCTCGTTCCATTGTCAATCCAAGTCCCTTTAGGCATTTTATATTAGTTTATATAAAAGACTGTCTTCCAGTTATTCTCAGTGTTATTCAAGTTATTCACTCTCATTTCAGAGAGTTCTGCATTTTGGACTACTGTTGACTTGAAACTAGGTCAGTAATTGCAGAACTTCTGAGAATTATTTTGAACTCTGAAATGTAATGATTCAAACAGTTTACAGTAACCACATGAGTAACTATGTGTGGTAATGGAAGATTTTATTTTAGCCCTATGGCTTCATAGAATAAATAAACTCTGCCTGGATCAGTCAACTAATGTGTAATAATTAAGACTGATTTGTTGGTTGAGACGGCTGAGAACAATTGCAGAAGGCATGTAGAGCCATAATGTAGGACTCTGACTGTATCAAAGGGTGCAGGGTTCATCATAACAATGCTTTCTTCTGATCATGCACCTTTTATAATCACCCTGCATGATCCCCTGCTTGGGTGTGATTGAACACATGCCGTGAGCATCAGCTGCTTTGGCCTGGAGGACTCTCTCCTTTGGCATCTGTGAGGTTATTGTGTCTAGTCACACGCCACATCTTTCCGAGCGATGACCCATTTTGTGTATTTTTTGCTTAAAGGGAAAAGGCCCAGTGAGTTGGCAGGGATTTGGTATTGTCACTACTTTTAAACAGGAAGTGGTGCTGGGCACAGGATATCTCAAACACAGACGGTGGCTTTGCAGCACAAGTTTTAATGAAATGGTAGTTAAGCTGGTCGGATGTTCCCTCTTCCAGGTCACTGAGGTGTTTTTATTGGCTGCTTGGTGATAGGAACATGAGAGAAAAATCAAAAGAAATGGAATGAATCAAATTTTACTCCACTAGCTAACTATTGTTCATAAACAGCTACATGGGTGTGTCAGCAGTATTACCTATGTACTTGAGTGTATGTTCAAGTGTTATTGTGGTTTGCTTGTGACCACTGTCAGTGATACACACATTTGAATTGTTCAGTGTGTTGATGAAAGGAAACACATGTCCAAAGCATTTAATGCCTCTCAAAACTACCACACAGAACTCGTTTACTTGAAATGGTTACAAATATTATGATGCTTGATGCATATGTATTTTTTTTTTGTTCATGGCTGATAGGTACAGATAGGGGTATTTTAAGGGAAAATAGTACCCATTTTTTTAAATAACATTTTGCCATTATTAATGTTAAATATAAAAAGTTACACACAGTGGTTCATTTGGGCATAACAAATGGCCATCAGTGTGCAAGCATTGTGACCTCTGGATCTTATTTCACACTGACATGACTTTGTTTACACTTCAGTGATTATGCAGAATTTTTGTTGAATTCCCCTTTGAATATTGGTCAAACCCTAAAGTGTTGAATACATGAAATATTTCTCAAATCCTGATATTTATCTGCTAAAATGGAATTTGTTATTGTGCGTTTGTGGTTAATTTATTTTATTTTTTTGTTTTTAATCAAAGTTTTATGAGATGCAGTGATTGTTTCCACAATAAGCAAAACACTAACATCTCCCTAATCTTTCCTGAGGCTTCAGAAACCCCCACTGCAGTACTCATTAATTAGTACTATCTAAAGCTGGCATTGAGGACAGTGGGTTCCTTGAAGCTGCAGTTTAAGCAAAACAAAATCTAAAATGACTATTTCTCTCTCTTTCTTTCTCTGTAACCTACAGTAAAGCTGTTTGAGGTCATAGAAACAGAGAAAACCCTTTATCTGGTGATGGAATATGCCAGTGGAGGTGAGTCGCCATTTTATGTCATTTATCCCTTATCTCAAAGATTTCCTTGAATACACAATGCTATTTTAAGATGCTCAGATTTTTGGGAATGTGCTGTGTACATTACTGCTGTGTGATGTGATTTATAATCTTCTTGGCAGGGGAGGTGTTTGACTACCTCGTGGCGCATGGCCGAATGAAGGAGAAAGAGGCCAGGGCTAAATTTAGACAGGTATTGTACTGCAGTATGATCAAACCTATAATGCAGAGATCCTGATCAGTTTCATAGAGGACATTTCGCCCTTATTGGTGTGATACAGTGCCTATTCTGACTGCGCCGTTAGCTTGATGACATTTTCGCTAACAGTTCCACCAACAGCACAGCAGTCAGCTGGTCCAGTAGGGTCATACAGCAGGCCAGTCAACATCTGCCCACCACTGGGACACAAACCCAGCCAGTCGTGTGTAGTCACAGAGCCGGGGTCTCCCTCGCCCTTCCCCCTCCTCACAGTTCGTGTCTGCTTTGTTGCTGCTGCTGTAGCTGCTGTGGAGATGGTTTATCTGGGTCAGCACTAGAGAGCTAGTCACACATTTCAGCATCACATGAAAACTTCCAGATCCTTCCACTGTCAGATGAAAAGTGAAAACAGGAAAGATGTCTGTCACAAATGTGTTATATCATGACTAAAGCCACATTTTCAGGATTTTTAGAACAACAGTATGACCTCTCCAGCACTGAATTTCTTAGCACTAAAAGAAAGGTTTCAGTTCATAAAATTGCTACATAAACATTTGAATGCAAAAACTGGTCTGTCCATTAGGTTTAATTCACTGTCATATACTGTGGCTTGGAGAAGAATATAGAATGTAATAAGTAAACTGTGTTAACTAGTAGGCGATACATGTGCTATAGACAAAATTACTTGAGAAGATTTTTTGAAAGTCCACTGGCTTGGATGCATGATCAGGATATTTGATGGTGTATTTGACAAGCATAACATTTAGATAACACTAGGTTAGTGTGCTGAAATGTTTTATTTATTCAGTTGCATTTTCAACCACAACGAATAAATGTCTCTAAGTATAATCCAGGTTGATATGTTTCTGATTTCTACAATTTATAATTTATATATTGGCACCAGTATTGAGATGGACAGATATGTAAAAATTATTGAATATTATGATCGTCACACAGTTCACAGATCAGTGCATGTCTTGTTCAAATGTTAACCTTTTAGCATTCACTTTTATGATTTTTAAGAGCAAGTTTATGAACATATCAATGATTTTGTTATTTCCGCCTTCCTTGCCAGAAAAACATACATATAAAGAAATTAAAAATCCAGGGAACGTTTAAAGCCATTTAAACTCTGAGGTCCAAAAAAAGGTCTGGCCTTTGGGCATTATACCTTTTGTGGCTCCATCCATTTCACTCTAGGCCACGTTGCAGGTCCAGCCATCCACATGCCTCATGTCCAATCAATGGGATTCTGGGAAAACGTGACAATTGCGGTCAATACAGCTAACTGACTTTCACATGTGATACCACATCTAGTCTCTGTTATTCAAATTCTCCTGGTGCTTTGTACCTTGACCTAAATATGCAGCTTTTCTGCTCTGTCCATTTTCTCTAGATTGTTTCAGCTGTACAGTACTGCCATCAAAAACACATCGTGCACAGAGACCTCAAGGTAAGATTGTGCCACTGTTGTCTCATGGTTTTCATTCTGCTCTAAAAGTGTTGTCTGGACCTTGTGATTTGAAACCAAAAGAACTCGCTAGTATCCACCCTTAAATCAGCCATTTGACTATACTAGCATGAGAACTGAATCTGGACTTAGACATTATTCATGTGAGGCAAAGTTTCTGTTTTTACTCTAGAGCAGGGGATTCTAAAACTAATCGGGCCTGATACTACACAATTGAAAAGAAGCAGAAAAACCATTTAAATGCAATTCTGAAACCACTAGAATGCAAGGAGTTCCTTAGACCCTGAGAACTGGCCACATTTGTCCCGTAGATATTTTGTCGATTGTAGGCAGTCTGCTACCCAAAACACACTGCCGTTGGTGTGATTGTGAGCATTTTAAAAACCTGCTGCAGAAAATTCTGTTTGATGCACAGATTGTGTTTGTGAATCCTAAGTAGTATTTGTATTATGGTGGTGTGGTTATTCTTAAATACTTTCTCACAGTGTCTTTCTGGTATTAAAAAGCTCTACTAAAAAGTGTGGAACTCTCATCACTTGGTTTTTGAAAAATGTTTTCAGAAGCTATGATGTGTCTGATAGAGAATGATGTGATTAAGAGTTTGTAATTGCACTAGAATGATTAAATAAATTTGAATTGCTGTTGTGCTTCATAAGAAGGCACGTTTAACACCGTCCACAGTTGCAGAGAGCTAGTAGCCTCTTTATACAACTAAAGCTCTTCTACAGAAATGTTGCACGTGTACTTCACCCTGCCTCCAACAGTATAAAGACGGTTGAGAATCCATGCAGTAGCACATCACTGAAGCACATATTGGGACACTGGCGCAGACAAGCAACTGAAACATAGTGTAACATGGTCCATATCTGTCCCAGTCCCTTTGCTCTTTTATACACTGTTTTCAGAGCAATACTTTCTAAACGATGCATGACGTTAGTGCTGCTTCAAGCCACGAGTCTGGGGAACCAGGCAGAAACACACATCTGCTGACATATTTTCCCCCTTGATTTGCTCCAGTTTAGTACAAGATGCATACATGATGCTTTGCCCCCTCTTCCCTCCTCCTTTAACAGCGGCATACTGAAATTGGTGAAGAGTGGATGTTTGGGACCTCAATTGGACAATAGACATGACTGTGTGTTTAGTTAATATTTGGCTCTCCTCTGTCTTTTGCCAGTTTGAAATTGTAACATTTCACTGACTTCTGTAGTGCTTGAATTATCTGTGGTGTTATATACTTACACATACAAACACATGCACTGAGCCTGACGTAGTTTATTCTTCCACTTTCAGGCAGAGAACCTGCTACTAGATGCAGATATGAACATAAAGATAGCAGACTTCGGCTTCAGTAATGAGTTCACACTGGGCAACAAGTTGGACACATTTTGTGGGAGTCCACCATATGCCGCCCCTGAGCTCTTCCAGGGCAAGAAATATGATGGGCCAGAAGTGGACGTCTGGAGCCTGGGAGTCATCCTTTACACACTGGTCAGCGGATCTCTGCCCTTTGATGGCCAGAACCTGAAGGTCAGCATTTTCTCCTCCAAGAAGTCACAGACTTGAATTCTCAGACACAAAGAACCTCTTGTCTCTTGTTTGTCTTGTGAAGTTTCTGGGTTACATTTGCTTCATGTTTAGATGCTCCGTTATAGAATATCTGGTAACAATAACTGATCATTAACAATTTGTTGATACCAGCACTTGCCCGTTTTTCCTTTATTAAAGAAGTCAGAACTTTAGCTCAAATGATGCACAGTGCGCAGTAGGTACAGATTACAGATACAGATGACGGATTCATCAGAACTGAGAATTATTTTCACATGTAGCAGACACAGTAAGTTTGCTTATCCAGATCAACTTAGAATGGTAGTGAACATAACATTGAGTCTCACCCATGCATTTGTGTTGCTACTGCAGTGTGTCAAGACTCTTTGTAATAGATCAGTGGTGTTCCTACCTGGATGGGGAAATCCAGTCTCCAGTGAGTGGAGCAGTGATATCTACTGTGCTTTCCATATCATTGACTTGGAAATGCGAAATGAATACCTGTACATCGTGTGTACAAGCTTAAGAAGGGTGCTAAATTATATGTCTGCCCATTTATCAGCCACACACACATACACACACACACACATGTATGTATGACATCATCTTTCCAGTGTGTATGCAGATTTCTGTAACCCTCTGTCCATCCTGCAGGAGTTGCGGGAGCGAGTGTTGAGAGGGAAATATCGTATTCCCTTCTACATGTCCACTGACTGCGAAAACCTCCTCAAGCGCTTCCTGGTGCTCAATCCAGCTAAGCGGGGCACACTTGAGGTGAGAGAAGACGGCGAAAATGTAAATATGCTTACGTTTACTTCAAAGCCCCGAAACAACCTTTCCTGAACCCATCACAAAGCCAAAGCCTTCTCACCCCAATGCGTTGTCTCACGTAATCTGTACTTTATAGCAGCAGCCCCCAATCTTTTTTGCGCCATGGACCAGTTTCATGTAAAACAATATTTTCACGGACCGGTGTAGATACAACTAAAAACAAAGTGCGTTTGTTTTTTACTCATTTTGCTAGCTTGTGGGCTAAATTTTTGATGCACCGTATCATGAGACCGACTGTTTTTGTTTGTTTGTTTTTTTAAATAAAAATCTATCTGACTGATAATCATTAAAAAAAATTTATTCTGTATTTCTGTGCGGCCTGGTACCAAATGACTCACAGACCAATACTGGTCCGCGGCCTGGTCATTGGGGACCTCTGCTTTATAGCATGATACTGGCAACGTAGAAAGTTATTTTGGTTCATTTTATCAAGCACACTGACCCTGAATCAGCTCCTGCACCAGAGGCAATAGACAGTCAGGATGGGATCAGGGTACCGGCTGGTGTCCTGCTTGCTGAGTCACCTGAGCCTGATGTAATCTTAAGTGCGGATACATGCCAATATAAATGGCGCTATGTGTAAACACCAAAGTGCTTTGAACAAAACATCTCTTTAGCTGAGTAATGAGAGTCCTACAATGCCTCACTAAGCTTAGTAGATGAGGGTCTTACATGAGTGCTTTGTTGTCTCTTTGTAGCAACACTGTGCCCCTGCTTTTTCACTTGGCGAAACTGTATTAAAACTGTATTAAATAACATGATATATAACAAGAAACACAAGAGGCAAGAACCTGTGCAGTGACTTAAGAGGAGAATATAAATGAAGATATAAATATGCTAATGACAAATCATCCATCACCACCACTAGCATGTGTATATTTTGAAGAATGTTTGTATTTCTAAAGCAAAATGCATCTTTATTGCATTGAATGAATAAGTCTCTGCAAAACTGTTTAAATTTTTTTGTGTCCTGTTACCAGGTCAGTGTGTGTGTTTAATAGTTGAACAGTTATTATGCATGAAACATCCTCCTTCTAGTTCCACTGAAAGGAGAAATCTCCCTTTCCTGTTTATCCCTTGTGTTTTTTTAAGTTCCTCTCTCATCACTCAACATTCATATTGCTCATCTTTAGACAAGTTGGACAGAAATTATCATGCAACTCTGTGTGTTCTCCTCAGCAAATCATGAAGGACCGGTGGATCAACGCTGGCTTTGAGGAGGATGAACTCAAGCCCTTTGTGGAACCAGAGCTTGACATCACGGACCAGAAGAGAATAGGTATAGCACCAGACACTGAGGTGTTTTTTTAACCACAGAGAAACTGGATGTATGTTCAGGGTCATCATATGGGTCTTTACACTGAAAGCTACCACATTATTGTTTTGAAAACAAAAGCGGAAGTCACGTTGTCTTTGTCCTATTGGTTTCATTTATCTGAACTAGTTTTCTTTCTGTTAGTGTATAGTTTCCGCATATTCACCACAAATTGATGCATGTTTGCTGAATTGAGGATTGATTCAGCTCTTTCCTGGCCCACAAACAGAGAGATGACTTAATTCCCATGCTTGAATGCTCTCCATGTGGATAGACTTAATTAAAGCAAGATTTACTGGAGTAATGAAATGTTCCTACCCACTCAACAACTTCAGACAGCTGGGTAAAGACAAGCTTTGGGGGTGTATTGAGGTTGAAAAGTTGAGTCAAATTAGGGAGTGCTGTGTCAAGGGTGAGCCACCATTTTGGTGGTTTGGCCTTGCTACATTGCACAACATTCTATGAGAGCATTCACAGAGGCACGTGTCCGAGTGTATGTGTGCGTGGGGGTATATGTATTTTATCTGGGCCTAGACTGAAGCATTAGTCTGGCATGCCTCGCTCAACGTGAGGTTGGCAGTGCTTAATGTGCCCCTGGGCAACAGCTCTATCTGAGTGATGCAAGGGTCGATGGTGCCTAAACCAGGCAAACCCTGTACTTTCCACTGCTGCCCTGGGCAAACTGCCCTTCAAACCATTGATAAAACCAGAAACCACGGTCCATGTCCTAGGATTACTGCTAGTGCTGTGTCTGAGACCGCTGACTCAACAACACTGACAAAGCTGCCTAGGCCTCCTTTTTCCTGCTTATAATTACTTCTTTGTGAATTGTGAGGTGAAACAGTCTTTTAGTTACTTGAACTGTGCCTCTTAACATCACATAGCAATTAAAATAGAATCAGCATTAAATCTTCTGGTTTGTCTTGACGATAATGTATGGGTCTTTCTGTAACTTTCTTTTTTGTTGCAAAAAAGCTGTACTAAACAATGGCACTAAGCATACAGTGTAGGCCCAATCATGCTAACTGTCATTGCCTTTTCTGCATGTTATCTACACCTTTCTTCTAATACAAGTTTGTGTTTTGCAGACATAATGGTGGGAATGGGTTATTCTCGGGAGGAGATCCATGAATCTCTTACCAGGATGAAGTATGATGAGATCACCGCTACTTACTTACTACTCGGGAGGAAGCCCACAGAAGTGAGTGACGTCTAAGAGATAAGCCCTACACTGAGGTAGCTATCAGCAGGACTTGAGCATGAGTTCTTTATTGTCTGCTGCTCGTTTTAAAACACAACTTAAGGAGATCATTTAAGGTATGTTGGTTGCAGCTTTGAATGGATTCATGGTTCAGAGAGTGATAAGTTAAAATCATGATTGAGGAAGTCTGTGTTTTGAGATAACAGGTTGGATTTTACCATTTGTTTAGATAAAGCTGAACAGGGTTTGGTGAGGTATATATGTGGTAGGTAAAGGATTTGCTGTTTAAATGTATGCAGGTCCATTATTATTTTTACCTAGTACAAAGTCTTGGTATGTCATGGATATTGTCCTGCTTACAATGGGTGATGTAGTGTTTAGTATAAAAATTTTAGTAATTGTCATAATGTCCATCTTTTGTTTCTTGCCATATTACATTTTAGTAGCTGACTGCTTGTCACGTGGTTTGACTCATGACTGGTCACAGTGTGGAGAAACTGCTGTGTCATTTCACTGTACCATTGCTTTTTGATCAGCATATTGTCTAGCTTCAATGAATCTTGTTTATTTTTAAATGTTTGAAATGATAAATCTTTTTTAAAAAGTGCACAACATCCTTATGCCTGAGCAAGGGAGAGTTTATTCTCCAGCACACATCACCTGCAACATAAAAATGTGGGAAGTAATTATGTTCCTGTTGTTGGTGTCTCAGTTGGAAGCCAGTGACTCCAGCTCCAGCAGCAACCTGTCTCTGGCCAAAGCCAGACCCAACAGTGAGCACAACAACGGCCAGTCACCATCTCACCTCAAAGTCCAAAGGAGCATTTCCAACCAGAAACAGCGCCGTTACAGTGACCAGGGTGAGTTCTATCATTATTTTAAAACTGCAGTAATGTATTTTGATTGATTAGAACTGCGCATATTAAAGCAGTTATTGAAGTCCACAAACACTATTGTCAATTTTGCCTGAACTGTGTTTCTCTTCCTCCCTTTTCTTTATCTATCTATCTCTCATTCTCTAAGCACAGCTGGCCCAGCCATTCCGTCCGTGGGCTACCCCAAAAGGAGCCAGACCACCACAGCTGATAACGAGCACAAAGAGGAGAGCAGTGCCCAGCCACGCAAGTCCAGCTCTTCTGGCAGCCGTGGCATGGCCCCGCCCAGCCCCTTGCTGGGCAATGCCAATAACCCTAACAAGGCCGACATTCCTGACCGCAAGAAGGGCTCTACCACTCCTGGGGTTAGGAGAAAGTCTATGATATGATAGTGCCTTGGTGTACCAACTGCCATTTTACAAATGCACTACTGATAATCTCACTTACAGTACTGTGCAAAAGTCTTGGGCACCTGTGAAGATTGTTTGAATCTGTTTATATCAGCAGTGGGTTTCTTTCTGCCAGCAAAAACACAAGTGAACATTAGAATAAACTCA
>JBBPCX010000160.1:8335989-8348880 GCA_037974365.1 Hydrocynus forskahlii
TATTGTAATGTTAATGTTTTAACACTAACTTAACACTACTGTCCAGTAGTAAACAGGTTTTAAGTATAATTTTCCCAAAAGCCTAAGACTTTTGCGCAGTACTGTATGTTTTGTCAACCTTTTTGCCAGTTTTTTCCATGTTGCAAGTTTTTTCACTTCGCTTTCTTTTTCCACATTATGCAAACAGTAGAGCTTGTATAGTGTCTGGATTTAAATGCTTTTCTTATCCTGCAGAATAATTCCGTGTCTGGGGGGATGACCAGGAGAAATACATATGTCTGTAGTGAACGTAACGCTGGGGACCGCCAGTCTGTAATCCAAAATGGAAAAGAAAACAGGTGAGTTCCTGATTTAAGGTGAAGGGTTATAACCCACAGCCCGTGTATGTGAGTCACAAAAACAACGGGAAATGAACTTCCCACATGTCACTCACAAGTTGCATGTGATGGTAGAGAAGGAGGAACCAGTTCTCTTATTTCGCTTGGTCCACCCCCCACAACTTTACCCAAAACACGACCAAGCATTTTTTTCTGTTTGTATGCTTGAAGGCTTTTTAGAATCTCTGAGGCCTGATGCCTTGGAGCACTATATGCCTCCACACCAAACTGAACAGTAGACTTGCTGATGGCACTTCAGTTGAATGCTAGCTCTGAGCGATGTCATGGCTCTCAGTTTGAGCTTCCATTTCATACTAATTTTTTTTTTGTTTCAGTAGGTTTGGATGGATGAAATCCATTGCCTTGCTTTTTTACTGTTGCCAGAAATTTCTCCAAATGCACAATTAACAACTAGTTGCATTCTAAAAATGAAACTCCACTTATTCAAATGTGAAGTTATGCTTAACCAGTGGTTGGAAAAACAGTTCTGTTAAGTATGTAAGGCTCTGTTATTATGGAAGACATTGAAAAGGCTAATGCTGTACTATCACAGTTTGTAAAATGGAATATAGTTCTCTTAGTTCTTAAATCTTTGTCTGGTTTGGCCCCATTTCTGAACATAAAAGTTCTAAATAAAATTCAAAGGATAGCCCAATACCATTATCCATTTATTACATCAAATACCATCCATCCATTTATTGTGAGAACTCCCTGTTGTGCTTTAGGCCTTGAGCTGGACTACATCAAGCTGGATAAAAGCTTTGAAGCTGCAGTCATTGTGCATTCATATGTCCTTGCTAACCATCTCTAGTGCAAGTGTTGGCGGTCCTGCCCTTTCAACCACTCATTACTGTCCTGCTCTGCTGCTCCTTCCAAAAGCAAATCAAGCCTCAGAACAGAAAGGATCCAGCCCACATGAAAAGCCCACAGGACTTTCTCTCTTTGCCATGCTCTTGTTCTGTCATATCTTTATTGTTTTACTTTGTTAAAATGACATTTCTCTGCTCTGTGATGTCATTGTGATGTCACTGCTGTTTTCACCTGCCTGTTCACACTCACTGGCCAGCCTGAGCGAGATGTCGGCATGTGCCGCTACGACTCCATCAACATACACTGCCGCTCTCACCGCTTCGTCCGCTTCAGTCCGCCTCCGGCACCAGAAGGCCACTGCGCTTTCTGCTTCGGGCCACACCTGCCGCTCCACGCTGCCCCCTAGTGACGGCCCCGCTGAACTCTTCAGGCCCAAGTAAAGACGACCCCACGTCTGTCTTTAACTTTACCGTGCGCCGTTCGTTTCCTGGCCCCCAAACCCCTTTAACGCCCTCTGAACTCTCTGCTGTCTTCGTCTATGAATCTATAACGGTTTTAAACCCACCTCTCACCCTGTGGAACTTCTCCCGCTTCATCTCCCAGTAGAGTCTCAACTAATCCATGATGGCCTGTCTGAGAAGATCCCTGTCTGTTTTTCCACTCGGACCATCCACACTAACTCCCTGTGTGTTCCTCAACCCACTACTTGCATATGTAGTGGATATAAACTGCACTAATATAGAGCAGACTGCTAAGAGAATTAATCTTATTGATCATTTGTATTAATTATAATATAGAGATCTTAGTATGACATCATAAATTCCATCTAGTAGAAATGAATGTGTGTTACAGCATGTTGAACAGGAATGTCAGTCGGCTATTATTTGTGGATAAACACATCTCTGGTATAGGTAAGGTCACTTGAATGTGTAATATAATGATAAATGGGTCAATGGAGGCCCAAAACTTTCCTGCTGTCCTACCCAAGAATCTGTAGAGAAAGTGAGTGGCATGAATATAAATTAGGGCTGAAGTGGCTCAGAGGATTTGCTTCCCTCTGGTTCCATGCATGATTTTTGTGTGCAGGAAAGATCAAAGTGACTGTGTACATAACTCTGGCCACATGGCTTACAGGTGGTTTTTTTTTTACTTCTTTTTTTTCTCTCGTTAAAAACTAAAAATTGGCTTCTCTTCACAGTGTCATGTTTTAACCTGCTTTCATTTTTTTTCTTCATCAGTATGGTCATGCCAAAAACTCACTGCAGCCTTGTTACATTTTCTCCATGATATTTTATTTTAAATTGCTCTTCCTCAGTACGACCACGGCCTCTGGCCAGCGAAACCCTGGGGCCTCGACCCATAGCATCAGCAGTGCCACTCCGCCAGACCGCCTTCGTTTCCCACGAGGCACAGCAAGCCGTAGTACTTTCCATGGAGGCCAGCTGAGGGAGCGACGTACTGCCACTTACAATGGACCACCTGCCTCCCCCACACTCTCCCATGATGCGACACCCCTCTCCCAGTCACGCAGCAGAGGCTCAACCAACCTCTTCACCAAGCTCACCTCCAAACTCACACGCAGGTGAGCATACCAAACCTTGCACAGCAGGAAAAACAAACACGTCTCATAGTTAAATGAGGATCACAGCAGATTTACTGCTCAGAAAAATCAGTAATACATTTAGAAGAATGATTAAACTCTTTGAGAACTCCTTCTTCATTCTAATTTTTAGTATGAGGTGTTTTTTGCACCAGTGTCTGGGTTAATGCGCACATCTGTCACTGCTTTTTGTTAGAGCATCATTGAAATTACAAATGATGGGCAAAGTAATCATTTTTTGTCATAATTGGAAATGAGTTCAGAGTTCCATGGACAGTACTGTGAGTGAGTTTTTAAATTAAGCTTATTAAAGCTCCTAGGGCCATGAAATGAATCCTATTTTATCACTGCAATGGAAGTTACTGTGGTATTCACACTGTGAAAACAGAATAGATTAAATTGCATTACACTGACGTAGGTGTAGAATATAACATTATAAAACATTAGGGTAGTCATTCAACCCTTAGTGCAGTAGTGTACCCCGTCGCCCCCCTGTAGTGCGAAAGTCTCATCCATTGTGCAGTTAAGCCACTTGCAAAGGAAGTGAATGACTGATCTTGGTCCTTATGTTGTTTCAGATGTGCTGATGGTAGTTACCGTCACAGGATATACAGAACATAAGAGCATGAACATAAGGAAATGTATTGTGGTTTTAACACACAGCAAAATTGACCTGTCAGAAACACCCTGAAATTTTATATAGTTTCCCCATATTATCATTACAATTTATTGCACGTTGCATTTTATGTCTGTATCATAAAGCCCTAGAGAAAGCCACCAGACAAAACTTGATTTCACCTGTCAGTGTAGTTTAATGTTCTCCTTTCTTCATCCAGTGTTCACTTCATGCAAGCTCATGCTGAACATGTGCCACACAGGAACAGTCCTCATACAATTAGACAAATGTTATTGACATTCATTTTATCTGGACATGTCTCCAGCATTTCTTTTTTGCATACTTATGACATGTTGGTACTCAGAAATAACCAAGCTGTTTCACAGTTGTGTATCTTGGTACTGTCTTCCTTTTGAAGTCTAGATTTTGATTGACACCTCTTTGCATTGTCTGTCTGTTTTGTAGAAACATGTCATTCAGATTTACCAAAAGGTAGGACCCTCAATTCGGCTTTGTGTGCAGTTAACCAACACGTTTGACCATGAGTTGAATAAGTTTAACTCTTAACCAAGTGTGGCAGAGTACTGGGTTAATTGCCTGATATTCACTCGACTCCTGTACCTTAATTGCTGGAGTGTGTTTAAGCATGCCCGAAATCTCTGGCGTCTTTTTATGAGCGGAATCCGTCTGAGCAGAAACTTTACTAATCAAACATGCATGCCTCTCCACAGGATGGAAATGTGCACAATCTTTTATTTTTATCATGCCTATGTTCACTTTTCTTTTAATATTTCTCCAGTGAGTTTTCAGTGGGGATTTGTTTCACATTTAGTAATCTGACTTCCAAAATACTGTATGTCAACAGTTTTTGATGG
The DNA here is from genome assembly GCA_037974365.1 of Hydrocynus forskahlii. Classification (NCBI taxonomy): domain Eukaryota; kingdom Metazoa; phylum Chordata; class Actinopteri; order Characiformes; family Alestidae; genus Hydrocynus; species Hydrocynus forskahlii. The sequence continues at coordinate 8,340,268 of JBBPCX010000160.1, forward strand.
AATGTTAATAGTTAAAATTACTTACTGTATCTTCATCCCAGTTGTTTTGTTCTGTGATGTTATTTCTCTTCTGAATGACCTTTTCACTGTATTTGGGCAGTGAACTTCAGACATCAATTTTATTTCTTCATGCTGAGATAAATTGTTGGTTGTGTAATTCAGGCCACCATACTGGGCGCTAAATTTGGCCGCTGACAGATGTGGTGATTGAGAGGTGGTTCATTACAAGCTTTCTGGAGTTCAGGTATTGGGATGCTCATTTTGACGCTACCCCCCTCTCGTTCTGGCCCTGCTCCGATGTCCCAGTATCCTGCCCTAGTTGTAGAGTTTGCCCCAAATCTTCTGACCTGCCCTTGTCAGCTCACCCCAAATCTGTCTCGGCAGAGTGTTCCCAAACAAGGCCCTGCAACCTCACTGTAAAAGGGCTTGGACTCCACACACTGTAGATTTTATTAACTTGCTAATACCTCACTTTAACCCACAGTTAAACTATGCAAATTCCTATCCATATCAGTGTAAAGCAGGTTCATTCTCTTCGGTAAGACTGTTATATGGAAGATATCTGTTTTTTTCTTGTCACTCATGTCCTCCATCATACACTCCCCCTTTTTGTTTGTATCATACCATCATCTTGAGTTCATCAGTTTCACCATAAAGAATATGTCACTACTGTAGAACTTCTAACTTCTTATAGACAAGAAGTCTGAGAAATTTACAGAATAAAGGCACAGTCGTCGCTTCCTTTGTTAGCTGGAGAGCTATGATGCAATCTAGCTTTGTTTTTGTTTTTTTAGTGCAGAAGAGTTTCACTAGATTGCTGTTGGAGCTGGTCCTAGTGCTGTAGGCTGTCCAGAAACCCACATCTGGCCTGCTTCTGTCCCACATCACTCAAGCTCACCAGACCTGTATACCAGCTAGGGATGGAATTTCTGGGCTAAAAAGAGTAGAAGTAATTAAAAGCCTGTTTACTGAAAGCAACACCAACAATATTTTCTTAACCCCTTTTAAAGCAACTAAAATCCATATATAAAATGCTGTGAGCACAAGATGAAACCATCTTAGATCACTGTTTCATTGCACATATCAGTTACAGTTAAGACATGACTATTATGATAAACTATCATGTTATGTAAATAAACTGCTATGCGTATTATGAGTTATATATAATATAATTTTTCAAACGTTGTAACTTTGGAGTCTAGCCCAAGGTCTCTTATAAGTATAGCAGTGTGTGCTTCTACTGTCTGAGGTTTCTGTCTGAACAAGAAATGTAAAGGAGATGGTGATATTCACTGTGCTCCACGTGAGTGAGCTAGAAAGAAATTAGATTCTTTATTCGTCACTTGCATGGTCATACAACACACAGTGAAATTCTTTCTCTGCATTTAACCCATTCACCAAGTGAAGCAGTGGGCTGCCGCCAGCGAGGTAGCAGTGTGTGGGGACGGTACTTTGCTCAAGGGTACCTCAGCGGTGACACTAGCAGTTGGTATTCGAACCCAAACCCTCTGATTGCAGGGCCAATACCCTAACCATTAGGCCATTGAGCTGTCTAGCACTAGTGATTGTGCGTGTGTACGCACGCATGTGGGTGAGAAAAATAGGACACTAAATTATCAGGTGTAATTGTTAGCTGTAGTTTTTATACTTGCAATTAAAGCTTCTTATTTATCAAAAATATACTGGCTGCTTATTTATGGGACACCGTTGGTGTTGGTCCAGCCCAATGTCCCCATGTTTCTTCTGCATGATTCCATCTCCAGCTTTCATTTCTTACTGTATTCGACTGCATTTTTGTTGTCAAAAATCCATGTTGTGAATGCATGTCCTACATTTGTTTTTTTTTTTATGTGAAAAATAAAAAAATTACTTTTATTTAGTAAAAAGCACCCAAGCAAATTAACATTTTTTCTTTCAAGAACCCGCATTACAAAATTTCTTCTTGTTCCCCTGCTCTGCTTTTCTTCTGTTTTCTCTAAAAGAGCCAGAAGGAGGGAATGTCTGATGGAACAACTGGCACTGCATGTGAGATGTTTAGAGCAGGAAGTTGAAACATAGGTTACAGGAAGAGCAGCCGAAGAATCCCTTTGCTTGTTTTTATCACTTTTTTCTTGTCTTGTGCATGTCCAATATCCTTTCACTCACACACAGGAAATTGAACATGGAGATACTCGCTGGCTTTCTCCACACTTCCTTTTGATCTAGGGTTGTCAATACTTTTTTTCCCTTGGCCCCCTCCAGCACCACTGGGCCTTTTCTTTGTCTTGTGTGTGTAACTTTTACATCTGACCATTGTTATTCTTTTGTCCTGATTATAAAGAGTACCGGCAGAGTTTGAGAGAAATGGGAGAAATGAGGGCTCAAGGTGAGACAGGTTTTCTAGTTTAATCTCATGGCTTCTTCATACAGTTTTCCCCATTTACTCTCATTGTGCTCCCCTATTCATGGCCTCTGCAGAGCTGGAGCGCTCCTCCAGGGGGTAGCACTGTTTCTACCCAGTTTGATATAGTCTGGTGCTGAGATTTCCATTTTTCTACCACCACACAAGTATAAATTAAGCTATATAGTGCAACAGTTCCCAACCCTTGTCCTGGAAGGGGCCTTCTCTGAACATTGTGGTGTTTTCTTTATTACAAGTCAGCATGTGTTTCGGTGGGTTTATTGGTTCATGTGTAAATTAGGGCAGTGACTTGGTAAAAAAAAAAGGAAACCTGTCCTGTTTTGAAATCCAGCTGTCACCCAGCTCAAATTTACCATTTCCCCCTCTTTGCTGCCACCTTGTGGACAGAATATGCTGTTTCATTTGAAAGCATAATTTGATTATTTGTCCCTGGTATTTGTTATATTACTAGGTTTACCATAGTTGGCATTTGGTTCGGGGTGAACAGGTGCTTTTGTTCAAGAGCTCTCTTTACAGAGCCCCAAATGTAATCTCCAGCTCTGCCTTGAGGAGTGACTGTAATGTTCTGTTGTTAAGAGTATATTTCCCCTTTGCTACAGTAAGTTGTATGTGCCCTTTATGAGTTGCCTGAGTCATTCCTGTGTGATTGCATGCAGAACTGATGTCTGCATGTTGTGTTTCTGCATGATGAGCTCCCATGCATGGGTGTGTGGATGGATATGTTGTTTTAAGGAAATACCGCCCTTTTATGGCTGCTCACATTTAGGCCATGCTCTGACAGTTTTATCTCTAAATCCAAAAATGCAGTCATAATCTTTTCCTTTTGCATAGCGTACACAGTTTACAGTTATTGTTCACAGTGCTGTGAAAAATCACAGCTACTTTTATACTTTTTACATTTGTCACACAATGGTTTCAGATCCACATGCAGAATGTAGTACAAGACAAGGAGAACGTTAGGAAACACAGCTTTTAAGTGATTTTTTTATTTGTAGGAAAAAAGCTTGGCAGCACTATCACCTATGTGAAAAAAGTAATTTCAGCCTTAACCTTATAACCTGTTACTGGTGATTGAGTTGATCACATTGGTCTGAAGGAATTTTGGCCCACTCAGTGCAGCTGCTTTGACACATGCAAGAACCGCCTATTTTAAGTCTGGGACTTTGCCGAGGGCACTGCAGAACCATTCGGAGGAGGTCTTGCTCTTAAATTTGATTTAGAACATTCCCCTTAAGGAGTTTCTGGTATGCAATTCATGTTTCTGTCATTTTTCGCAAGTCACACACACCCTGAAACAACAAAGTATCCCCAAACGATCATGCTACCACCACCACGTTTTACTATTGATGTGATGTATGTGGAATGCTGTGCTTTTGCACTAGACGTAACAGGACCCTTGCTTTTGACTCATGAGCCCACAGAATATTATTCCACAAGGCTTGGAGGTCATCAAGGTGAATTTTAATTAATTTATTTATCTTTTGGCAAATGCAAGACTGGCCTTTGTTAACAGGGGTTTTCGTCTTCCTGCTCTACCTATTTTTAGAAAATGGTTTTGGTTTGTTCTCAAAGAGTCTTAGAAATGACTTTGCAAGCCTGACTGTTATAAATTTATTTCTCATTTGAAATTTCTTTGCAGTGCTGCATATTGTGCTGCGCACTGAGACTTTTTACCTTACTTCACATTACTGAATTTTTTAAAGTGATGTTTAGATCTACTTGACTCCAATTATCATCTAAATTTATTCAATTTAGTAACTAATTTTGAAATGAGTTACAAAGCTCTTATCGCTACACTTCACTTACTATAGAATTCGTCAAACACCATCAAATCACCATCTCAGGTAGATTCAACCCAGCAGTGTCAGTGATGTCTGTGCAAAACAAGCAAACTCATACCAGCCCAACATCCATTAACATGTCACTACGCTGTTTGTGTTATTGCTGTGCCGAGAACAAACTTCTACAAGCAAAAAAAACATCTTGTGGTAGCAGGGATAACAGCATTTGGGCTCAGTAATTGTATCGCCTCCAAAATGGTGCTGATATAAGAAGTGTACCTGATAAAAGGGTTAATAAATATAGGTATGTAAATGAGGTGTTCCTAAAGTGCTTGTGAAAACTTAGAAATGCTCATACACACATTTCTTAGTTAAAACTGTTCCCTTTTTCTCTCTTGCAGTCGTAATGTGTCTGGGGATCAGAAGGAGGATCACAAAGACACCAAACCTCGCTCGCTACGCTTCACCTGGAGCATGAAGACCACGTCAGCCATGGAGCCCGCTGACATGATGCGCGAGATCCGCAAGGTGCTGGATGCCAACAACTGCGACTACGAGCAGCGCGAGCGCTTCCTGCTCCTTTGTGTCCATGGTGACGGCCACGCCGAGAGCCTGGTCCAGTGGGAGATGGAGGTGTGCAAACTGCCCCGCCTCTCACTCAACGGCGTGCGCTTCAAGCGGATATCGGGGACGTCCATCGCATTTAAGAACATTGCTTCTAAAATCGCCAATGAGTTAAAGCTGTAAAAGGAAAAAAAATTACTATCTGGAGTCAAAAATGTGAAAAATCAAATGTGGCAAAAAGGACAAAGGCACACGAAACTACTATAGTCAAGTTGTATGTTATTTTCTTTTCTTTTGTTTTGTTTTTCTTACTTTGTGGAAAAAAGTAGCAGATTCAAGGATTGTTCTCCTCAAACACTCAAAGTATGAAATTGTATAGAATCATGCCTTAGGCAATAATTTCCTGCATTGAAGCATTATTATTATTATTATTATTATTATTATTATTGTTGTTGTTGCGACTGATGGTCTGAAGCTGTATGAAAAGGAATGATGGTTTTGTTTAATTTTTATTTATGCACTACTGCATTAGATGCCCTTTAGGCCTATAGTTTAACACCCTTGATTTAAAACACAGAGGGATGACAGAAAATTACAGTATTTCTTGTCAGTACAGTGTCCTCCTTCAATTCTCTTGGTCTGTCTTTGATGCCAAGTAAAGTGGCCACAGCATTGTGTGTTGTGTTTTTAGATAGGAATATTATTTGCACCCCTTCACCCACCTCACCTCAAATGCTGCTGGTAGCAGTAGATTCACGGTTGTCCATCATGCCCTCTCCCTTCACTTCCCCACCTTTTTAACAAAGCAGGAAACTACTAGGACCTGATGTGTAGTACTTCTCTGTTCTACATGCCTAATAATGGGCAGGACCTGGCTGGCATAACCACTGGTGCCATGGACGAAGCTGTGCGTCGCACGAACGGGAACAGTCAGCCAACGCACTTCGGCAAAACCTCACAGCTTCACACGGGGGCTGTTGCAATGGATCATGGGACTTAGAGTCTAATGATTTTGTCATAATTAAAAGAAAAAAAAAGACTTGCTGAGATCAGGAAGATTTTCCTTCCTGATCCATTTAAATATTTAGTTTATTTCCTTAAGAAGTTTTTGTTTATTTGTTTTCCTTTTTTTGTAACCGATATCAGATGTTGCTGATGTTGTTTGTACTCTGATGAGGCTAAGAGGGCCCACAGCAGAGTCAAGAGATTGCCAAGCCACTCTGGGACAAACTTCAAAAGTCATTTTCAGGCCTCAGTGTTCACTCCCATCCCTGATAAACAATGGCACTGTCTTTATTTTCTTTTTGGAATGTAAATATTGTACCTTAGTTTTGCAACAGCTACATATTGATGTACTTCCTCTTTTTATTTTCTAAGTCTGGCTGTGAGTCGGAAACTATGGAAATTAATGTACTCATCACAGGATAAGGTTAATCGGTGTCTCCATTAAAACGTGCTAAAACTATCATCTGCTTTCTGTGTCTTATTGAACGGCTGATGCCGAACCAGTGCCGGCGCCAGAGCGGATCTACCGGGCAGGCATCTAACTACGGGGAGGCAATATCTGCCGTGGTCCCGGGGTGCTGGCTGGAATCTGCCGTAGTTCCGGGTGGGCCGTGGTTTCGGGAGTTGCTGGCTGATCTCGGGCCGACGGCCGTGCACCGGACGGCCGTTCTGGACTTTTCCAGAACGCACAGATTGCCAGTCCGCCCCTGCATATGAGCGACTCGCTAGGGTACACTGGAAGATTTGTTTTCCAGTTTTGCTGTTTGATACGGTGCTAAAAAGAGAGATATCTCCATGGACCACAGTGCAACATTCAACAGAGTGCAGGTTACGACAGTAAAACTATGTTGGGCAACATTAAAAGGGAAGTTACTTTTGGGGTGCTTCTAAAAAGCACTGTATCAAACAGCAAAACTGAAAAAAAAATGTGACTAAGATAATGAACTCTGGCTTGGTCTGCTTTAAGAGGGTCATAGTAAAAAAAAAAGTCCACTTTGGGGAAAAAGTCTGAGCCGAAAACTTTTCCAACAAAATTGTTTTCAATACAGTGTACTGCTATGTTAATCAAGGATCAGTGCTCAAACTCATGAAGCCTAGACATTAAAGGGGCAACATCATCTTTATATAGGTTTGTAGGTATGTGAGTTATATGGATTCCAAGATATTCAAGGTTCAAAGTTACTTTGTCATCAGCAACTGAGAACTTGTACATGTGTGTGTATGATGAGACGTATCTCCATGGACGACAGTGCAACATTCAACAGGGTGCAGGTTACGGCAGACAGTACAACTATGTTGGTCAACATTAAAAGGGAAGTTACCTTTGGGGTGTTTCTGATCAGCTTTATTAATATGGAATATCTCACTTCTGTTTAAAATCAACTTACAACCAGATATTTTACCAAAATACTGAAAAGTTTTTAATAGGGCAGGAACGGAGACACATTTACAACATTTAGCAGACGCTCTTTCTAACTATACCTGCAGTATTAGTCTTAGATTGAAGCACAATTAAAAGAGGTTTTATGGCTATAGATAATAATGGGGGTAATGGTGAAGGGGCATTTGGCAGACGCCCTTATCCGGAGCCTTGCTCAAGGACACACTGGTAGAAAGTGGAGTTTGGGAGTGAGAGAGAAGCCCTCTTCAGTTGATTGACAGAGGTGAAAATACTCCGAATTTGGTATTTTAGACTTGTGACTGTACTGTATTTTGAAACAGCAGAAGATGAATTTGCAGTTAGGAACCACCAGGTGTAGCTTTCGAGCAATTTTCTACATTTCAGCCACTGCTGAGAATAAGCCCCATGCAGCATTTGGACGTCCTGTGGCCTGGAGCACCTCTGCATGCATTTCAGGTAAAGAACAAGCACTGGAGAAACAGCTATTCTTTTACTTCCCCTTCTCCTGGATCCAAAGGAAGGGGCCTTTATCTTACATTTTTCTTGGATGTCATTAGTGGGCTGTTATGTACCATTCACAGCCATTAAGTACCATTGTCCAACCTGTGTTTACCCCTTAGGCAGTTTCTGTTCCCGTGGCTTTGCTTTGAAGCTTATATGTATGATAAACACTTTTGTTTATCATACATTTTGATTCAGTTTAAAGAAAGTTTGAGGTCATTTATGTTATTGTAACTAGCTGCACTGCTCTGTGCCTCTAAAAAGCAGTCAGGGCTGAAATAATTTTCAGAGTGGAGCTAAATTGCCACAGGCAGAATTAATCTTTGGTATTTGTGATGTCACAAAAATACATAATGGAGTGGCATGACAAAAAAAAAATTTCCACTTGCTTCTTCAGTTTAGCACTGGAGCTTCCGGGCTAATGAAGGCAACGAACACTAGAAGCCAATAGTCACCCGAATTATTTCCACAAAAGAACATCACCAATGACTGGAATGACATGTTAATACTGTTATCAGTAGATCAGCCGAGCATCTTAGAGAACAAGACAGATACACTGACATTAAAAATAAAGAAATTAAAAAATGAGTTCAAAGTTGAGTCTGTTGCTTTGTTGCTCAGTTTTTTTTTTGCTGTCAATTAGGCATGCAGACACAGAAAAATGCACCAAAATATATGAGACAACATTTTGCCAAAAAGAAAACAAAAAACAAAATGTATAAAAACTAGAGAAATTACACGGAGGCAAACAAAGCAGGATTTCCTGAGATAAGACAAATAAGCAAAAATATCTGGACATCTAGTGTACTCTGTAAAATCTAAACAAAGGGGGAAAAAATCAACCAAAATGTTCGAATTTCAAGGCGATAAACCTTAATCTGACCATGATTTTTTTAAAATAAGCATTTCACTTTGAGTTTACTCAGTTTTGGTAAGTTGCCTAGATGTTTTTGTTGTTG
>JBBPCX010000160.1:8356659-8374353 GCA_037974365.1 Hydrocynus forskahlii
CAGAAAAAAAGAGCAACCTGTGTATGTTACACACACACACACACACACACACACACACACACACACACACACACTGCTGCAAACTACAAACAGTGAGCAGAAAAAAGGGAAAAGTGGTCTCATGTTTTTCCACGACCATATACATATATATATATATATATATATATTTATATGTGTGTATGTGTGTGTGTGTGTGTGTGTGTGTGTGTGTGATGGACAATAATTTTCTCTGTACATATAAATGAACAAAAACACTATTGGCTCAAACTGTTGGCTGGAATAGGATTCAGTGGGAAGCATCTGGAGCAGTATGTTTTAAGTAGAAAAACACTGTAAATTTCCTGTAATTGCATCCTGTTGTGTCCTAATTCTGAATAATACTGCCGTCACCTGTTCTATATTTGAATTTGCGAGCGCTGAATAAACTGCATACATACTTCATCGGAACCAAATCTGTTTAGTGAGCATCTGTGCTTGGACCTCAGAATAAAAGCCTCCATATGCTGGGCGTAACCACACACTGATGGCTGTTACTCCCGGTGTAAAGCCTGGATCTGCATGCTGCCACTGATGAGTGTGTTATTGGGATTGGGTTAGGCAGATGAGTCCTGTGGGATCTCAGGGGAGAGTGGAGAGCTGCGGGCAGACAGAGTGACAGCTGGAGAGCAGGGCAGGAGCTCCACGTCCAGCAGCCCCACCAGCACCAGCAGCTCTCCAGATGGGTCCATCTCCCCAGCCTCACATTCAGAGCCTTAACTGCCTTTCTGGTGTGGATGGGGATTCAATTTAGATTGGAAGTCTGAACAGATACCGATTCCCCTTATTTGGAGTTGAGGATTCAGGTTTGATACTTGCTTAGTTTTGCACAGAGGAAAGCTTCTGCCCCATCATGCAGTTTTAGCTCACAGTTACGTGTTGTGTAAATAATTAAGCTTGAATGATTTGTCTTTTTAATTTGTGCAAGTAAAGTGCCTCCCTAAAGCAGCGAAACTGGCTGCCTTGCTTCCTAGCTGTTATATGGTAGCTAATATTTAGTTACTGAATCCATATGCTCTATCCATACTCTACTGAATCCATACTCTATTGTGTGCCTGAGATCACAGAAAACATCCACAGTTAAACCAACTTCTTTCAATAGCACTTTTTTTTTAAAAAAAAAAATTTTAAATTTCAAGTAATTGTGCTCATTCACACTGAAGCTAAATGTTTGCATATGAAAAAGTGATTTTTAGTTTGATTTTTCTCAGCAAGAGGAATGTGTTCGACCAATCACAGGCTTTTGAAACGTCACAGGACTCCAGGAAAATCACAAAACAAAGTGTCTAAAGATTGTGGAGTGTCTCATTCATTTTGACAAGCAACAAAGACAACGGCTTCAAAAACAATGTCTGTAAAAAAAAAATAAGGAGAGGAGGTCAGCAGTGAAAGTGGTGCATATACAGTGAGTAGTCCTTGGCCTATTTTGAAGCAGGTAGAGTTTCAGCTGTGAACCTCCTGGTGGCATTCCTATTTCATCCCATACTGTGTCGAATAGTCTTGCTTATGTTGTTTTTTAACAATGTATGGCATACTGTTCTCTCTGAAAATAGACCCTCGAAGCTCCAGTGCAAAACAAAACCTGGTCTGTTCTGGTACATTTAGTGCGTTATGTTGTTGTTTTTTTTTTTTTTACCTAAATATTGCTTTAAAATCTACTTTTAACTGAATCATATACATGTTCCATTTACATCTGATTTTTGCATTCCATTCATTGTTTTGCTTCTTGGTCAGTCCCTCGTGGCCTATGGATCTGCTGGCTATCTGCCGGGCAGGCACTGCATAGGCCATTATGGAGAGGTTGATGTTTCCAGGCCGCAGCTGTCCCTGTCTTTGTGCTACCTCAGGGCCGGGCCGAGCTTCTGAAGTGGGCCACAGCAGGTCTTCAGGGTTTTAGGGGCGGCTGGAGAAAGGAGAAGTGGCTTTGTTGTGCTATTCTCAGGCCATCGATCATCCTGCCTCCCAACTGACACCCATTAACCATCAGTGATTAGGCCCTCTCAGTAGGGGTCCGCATTTGGGACACGGCCCCTAGGCTGAAAGCCATTAAAGATTTTAGTGTGCAGCAATCATACAAGCAGCCTTTCATCCTAACAGGAAGCCCCAGATAAAAGAGGACTAGTACGATAAATCGCAGGGAAACTGTTCTGCAGGTATGATTTAGCGGACGGATATAGTAAGCGCACGAGAAAGCTAAATGAAAGGGTGGGAGAGCTGCTAATCATTCAAATCTTCTTTATGATGAGACAAGGTGAGGGGAGGAGATGAATTGACCTGGCTGCTGTTTAAATGAAGTTAGTGTAGAGATAGGAGGAGGGAGAAAGGTATAAGAGCAAAAAGGGGCTCCTCCGGAGCTCAGAAAACTGACACAAACCAGATCCACCCCGTATACACACAGCTCCCTTCCCCTTCAGGGCTGTGCCTCACATCTCTGGAAGATAAAAGTGTGAGGTGCTTCTCTCTTTCCAAAAGCTCCTGAGGTCACTTACAGGACACAGTCCATAGGCTCTGTTTGAGGGGGATCCAAAAGGATGCCAAATAACCCCTCGGTGATATACCCTGAAATGTCTGTTGTAGATAAAATCAGCTCCATAACTACTGTCATCCTTGACTGCATGAAAGAAGTCATAAGGATATGAGAGAAATCTAATTTTATTTAATCTAAGAAGACAAAACATAAAAAAAGCACTGCAGTCTAAGAACAAAAAAAGAAAAACAAAAGGGCAAAATCCCCTCAGTCATTCATCAAAATAGGGAACTTAAAGAGGAATTTTGGGGTAATAAGTAACCAAAACTACAATTAAACACTATTTCCATTCTAACAAATTATTTGGAAGGTTTGCCAGAAAAAAGCCCTTTCTTTCATCTAGAGGTGGAAGGACTTTGTATGTCATACTGGGCAGTGAAATGTAGTCTCTGTAATCATTTTGGGTAATTTTCCTCTAACGGGCCTGAGAACCTCTTATAAGGACAATGATCCAAAACACACATCCAAATCTGTGTAAAACTGGTTCAAGAACCACAGAAACAAACCTTTGACATGGAGATCCCAGTGCTCTGACTTAAACAACACTGACATCCTGTGAGGAGAACTGAAGAGGAGAGCCCAGCAAAGAGGACTTCTGACCCTGGAAGATCTGGAGAGATTCTCTATCGAGGAGCAGTCTCCGGTGGCTCTTACTGTTTTCTTCAATCTGGTCAGGCATTAGAAGTGAAGACTCGTTGCTGTTACTCTTGCGAAGCGAGATGGCACAAGTGCACAAGATGCAGGGGTGCCAATAACTGATTTAATCAAATATTGCTATTCAGCGTTTTTGTGCTGTTAAACAAAAGAGTAAAGGGTGCCAGTAATTAGGGAGCTGACTGTGATTTAGTTCAAGCAACATGGACATTTAGGAAATTTACAGTCATTTGAGATTTACAGTCCAGGACAATCTGGATGTATTAGAAGTTATTAAGGCACAAATGAATAGAATCAGAAGAAATGAATATGAAATTACACATCAAAAGCTTTTCTTTCCTAAATGTCCATGTTGCTTCAATAGAATATGCCAAATGTGCAGCCTGTGCTTGAATCAAAGCCATTTCCGCTATACATGCTCCTCTACATCCATTGGAATCAATATATTTTCATAAACAGACGCTCAGTACAGGGGCGAGTATCCAACTTCGGGTCATCACTCTCCATCTTGTTGTGCATTCTACAGCAACAGAGATATTCTGTACAGCTGTGGAATCTGCTGCGTAATATACTTGCCAGCAAATACATAAATCAGTATTGGCAGAGTTTCCATAGGGAAGTTGGGTGAATGGACGTCTTACGCAAGCGAAAAAACAAAGTTGCTAATCGGACAGCTTGCTCTCGTCTTGTCCTTTGCGTGTGAAGCTCTGGTTCAACTGTTTGGCGCCCTGGAGGCCCTGTAGCACAGCAAAAAGCGGAGCAGCTCTTTAATTAGTGCATCTTTAACAAGGGGACAGTGGAAGTGAATAGGCTACTGTAGGTCTTTTATTAGGAGACATTTTAATAGAGGGTGACGAACTGCAGAAAATAAGTAATCTAATGTGGCACTGTGTCCGTGCTAATGGAATCCACACTAAAATAATTCAATACGGTAGATGTACATAACTTAAAATCAACTGACATCTATGGGTTTCATATGGAAGTTATTGTCAGTCAGTGTCTAGAGGTTCGAGACCTGCAACAGATTTCCATTGCCATAACGTCCAGATGCTACTGTCAAATATCTGAAGACACTTTCTGTACATTCTGCTCCTCCTGTTATAAAGTCATGAAGCATTTCAGACGTCTTGCCTGCACAGCCATCTCAGATTTCACTCACATGGCCAGCCAGACCCAAACACCATGTGATAAAATGACAGGAAGAGCTCTGAGTTTCAGAGGACAATAAGGGCCTATTATTCAAACAATGACCTGCCTTCAGGCCCTTCTCTTTCCATTTCCCATAGATGGACATCAATATGACCATTAATGTGATTGCGTTTTGCCTGAAAGTTGCATGATTGCCTTGCTGCTGGTCACATGGCCTCACATGGAATCCCACGTGACTCATCCCTAGAGTAAAAAGAAAGCACTGCCATTATCTAATATTTCGATTTGGTTTGAAAACAAAAGGTACTCTTTACAATGTGTGAGAATTTAACCTAGACTGGAAATGATAGGAAAATAACTTTTGAAAAACAAAACATCCATGGTTTAACATGTCTTAAAAACATCATTTTTATTGCTTGTGTAAAGTTTCCATGACGGTGATTCAAGGTTGTCTTGCAAAATCTCTTACATTTTCTTTCATTTGTATTTTATCACACCATTTGACAACCATATGACCAACATGCACAAATGTTTAACCTCCTCATCCAGAGTTTCTATTTAAATCAAGAGTATTGAGAGAATTTGTTCTATGTTGCAGTAACACCCTCTACTCTTTTGCAAAGGCTTTACAGTAGATATTGAAACATTGCGGTGAGGATATGATCTGTATTTAATTACGAGACCATTACTGTTGTTGGATGATTAGTCCTAGCTCACTCCATGCTAGCTCATCTCAAAGGTATTGGATGAAGCTCCTCACTCCACAGAAAACAGTTCCACTACTCCATATGGTGGGAGGATTCATACCTCTCTAGTCGGAGTATGGCATTGGGAATTGTGACCTTAGGCTCTGCTCCAAAGCACCTCATTCTATTAGCAATGATTTTCTATTGAACGTTTTACAAGCTGTGTGTGCACAGTTGAACCTTCATGTCAGCAAAAGATGCACCTTAAAGAAGCTAAATTCACTAATTAGAAGGGATGTCTGGATACTTTTGGACATAGTGGAGCAACGTTAGTTCATTGTCATTCATTCAGTCATTTTCTGACCAATACAAATCTGTTATAACTCTGCAAAACAATGTTAGCAAATGAAATGTTCTCATTTTAAGGCAAGGTAATAAAATCTATCATTTTTCCTATTTCAGGCATGTATGTCTCATTTTCATTATACTGCCTTCAGTGCAGTTCAAGACACACAGGTCTGTAACTGCTCCATACAGTGCAGTCTATCATCTCCATTAGGCCCCCTCTTTGTTTACTCTACTGGGAGGTTATTATGGCAACAGGGCTGCGGTCTTAGAGAACAGGAATGACATGCCAGACACCTTGTATTTCAGCAAACACACCAAACAGTGGTGTTAAGGTACAGATTTGAGGCTTGAGGTTTCCTTTGATGATATTAAGCACAAAGTAAAGAAAGAAATTGTTCTTTTTTTGGGGGTGTATCCTCTCTTCAAGTTCACGGTTTTTACCGGAAAACAAAAAAAAGAAACATTCAGTAAGCTGCATTTGTTTGTATTTCTGGCTACGATTTTGTCAGTGACAGAATTTTGCATCATATTGAGAGCAACACCCGGCCCTTGACTCGTTCACAAAAGTTTAGAAATGCTGGCTTTTGGAGTCAGATGCTGGCCTTTGATCTCTCAGGCAGGCAGGTGATCTGTTGCACAGATGCGTTCGCCCGAGCGGTCTTGCCGACAGACGTGAGGCCGCAGGCTGACCACATCAGCCCCCAACAAACAATGCGGCATTCTGCAAGCCATGCTATGTTTACTCAAACGTGCTTTAGTAACAGAGTTAAGTTTATTCAAACATTTTAGAGGTGCCACGACTTTCAGTCCTTCCAGTACCTACATTCTTATAAATAAGGTTGCCAAAAAGGGTTCTTTGCAGTACCACAGGAGAAGCAAGTTTGGTTCAATAAAGAACCTTCCAAAGTTGTTCTTCAAAAGAAAACGTTTTAGCAACTTCTTTGTATAATTGTAATGCAATTAAAGTAGGTAGAAGTTGTTCAGTTCTGGCTCATGGAGCTGAGTGAAATCAGATTGCTTGGATTAGGCCTCTCTGCAGCCATGACTTTATTATACACTGATCAGCCATAATATTAGACCACAGACAGGAAAATTAAATAGCTTCTCTTGGCTCCTCAGCCCTTTATTTAACTCAATGAAATGAATTTAGGACAATTTCCAAGAAAACGTACAGTACACGGGTCTTCCCGTTACACAACGTTCACAAATCTAACACCTCCTGTGGCCTGTTGTCATTCCAACCTGTTTTCATTACACTATTTTGCAAAGGTTCATGTTTTTTGTCTGTTTTGTTTTGGGTTTGTTTGTTTTACAAGTGGTTTCTGGCAGGCTGTCATTGTAAATAAGAAACCGCTCTTAATGCCATACCTGGTTAAATAGAGGTTATGAATGACTGAATGAATTAATCTTGTTACAGTAGCACCTGCAATGAAGTGGTATATATTAGGCAGCAAGTGACAGTCAGTTCTTGAAGCCCTTGTCCACTACTGAAGGCACCTACACTGGGCAAGTGAGCAACAGAACTGGACCATGGAGCACTGGTGCACATAAACCCCAGCACACCTTCAAAGATCTTGTGGAATCCATGCCTTGTTGTGTCAGAGCTGGTTAGGGGGCACGTAAGGGACCTAAACAAGTGGTTTTAATGGTATGGCTGATCGGTGTCCATCTTTGAAAGGTTGTCCATATTGGGTACTGAAAGAGGCTGTATAAGGAGGCTGCCCTGAGAGTGGATGACAGGTGTGGAAGCACTTACAGGCTGCATCAGCCTCAGGGGGGCTCTTGCATGTCCGTTTAAAGGCAGGTAGGCCTCACCCCGGCGCTGTTTATTAAATTCCTCCACCGAATGAGAAAAACACAGCTGCTCAGCAATTTGTCTGAACTGATGAGAGAAGATTAACGTGGAAATGTCTTCTCCCTACAACTGTAAATGTGGTTTATTGGTCCCCTCACTTCAAAACAACAGCCTCTTCCTGCAATTAACAGGTAATCAGTTCCGTTGGACGAAATGACATCCATGTTGGAGGAAAGCACAGACCCTAACAAACTCTGTATGGACGATAAACAGCTGTTTGACAGGTCTGTGTTTAGTGCATTGAGAAAAGTAACACTTATTTCTTCTACATCACATAATTCCTTCTGGATTACATATAATTTGGCAAAATCTCTCTTCAACTGGATAATGATCCCAAGCATTCTTCAGAACTGTGCTAAAATTATATTCAGTCCAAAGAAGAGCAAAAAGTTTTGAGAATTATATCTTGGCCTCCCAAGTCTCCAGATCTTTCTCCTGTTGAGCTACAAGGGACGAGCTAGACCGTCAAGTTCGAAATCAGTGTCCGGCTAATGAGACAGAACCGTCTGCATGCTTGAAAAGGTGCTGGGAGGGTTTAGACACAAGTTGTTCTCAAAAAAGGCAAGGGGTGGTTATTTTGATGAAATTCACACAGCTTTCCTGTAATTAACACGTAATCAGTGCAGTGGAACCAAATGACATCCATGCTGGAGAAAAGCACAGGCCCTAACAACCTCTGTATGTACGATAAACAACTGTTTGACGGTAACCTAACCTCCCTTGTATTGTTCTCACTGGACGGCCTGTGCACTCCACAAACTGTGAATCTATTCCCATCAAATATCCCTGAGACAGCCCCATCTCACCCCTTTCGCTGTAGACATGAAGCCAAAAATCAGCTTATGGTGATTTATAACAGAGGCCAGTACACCTGCATATGCATACACTCACTTAGGGTTCAGCTAAGTTTTCTGCAGATTCATGGTTCTTTACAAAAAAATAAATCAGAGTGACTATTTCCAAATACTGGCTACAAATAGAGACACGCAGACAGAAAGAACACCTGTAAGAACAGAGTAATCTCTAGTTAGCCATTAGTGGCTGCAGTGTTTGCTGTGGAATGCTTGACAAGTCTTCTGTGGATCCATTTCCACTTTCTGTTTTGCGCTTGCTTTGTTTTGTAACTGTGGAGATCCTACTGTTAGAAAAAGTTGTGCTGATGAACTGCAATAGGCAAGCCATTCTCATATTAGTAACATTATTTTTACCATTGAGTGGATTTCTGCCATGTACTGGCCAGACAACTTCCCTGCATTCCTGAACATATTTACTATTAGATATTCTATTATTCATTAAGAATTGTGAAAAGTTTGCTGGAAAATAGGGCCTCCATGGTGAAGCAGAGTACAAGCACGTCTTGACAAGAAAGCAAAAGAACAGGGTTTCTGGCCTTAAATGAGACCTGTAAATTATGCCATCTAAATCATTGCTTGGAAAACTGAACTTGTGGAACTCTCTGCAGCAATGTTAAAATATTCCCATTGTACTGCTGCACTGATGCTCCAGCATGTGCAGTATGAAGAATTGGCACCAGTTATTTTGCTGTCTGGATTAAATCTGGAACCCTTCCCTGGTCTCAGCATGTGTTTAATCCTCAACTAAAGAAGGAAGACAAAGGGAAAAAACATTTTCAGCACTTCCTCTGTGTCCAAGTTGATTGACTGTTCGAGGACTGAGTTGCTTTAGTTATTGTCATGTCTTCAACGGAAAACCAGAATATTCAGAGTAGCATGTTACAGCTGCAATAATGTACTTAACTGAAACGGTTTCCATGAGAGGTCAAAGACACATGGTTCCACTTGTGTCCCTCTCGTGGTGTTCTCCAAGAGGCAGGCCACTACAGGCCCTCACAATAACCTCCCCAGGGTAAATGGAGACAGGATGCGCTGAACTGCAGGATGCCTGTATGTCATCAGTATCCACGTATTTCAGTTTTTTTTTCTATTTTTATTTCCACCTCATTTGAACACAGCCAGTGCCCTTTACATTGCATAAAACATTCATGATAAATGGACCAACATAAATGGTCCAAAATGACTTATTTTGCCACAAAACCTCAAACTACTGGTTTTGAAGAAGACACATGAGGTCTGTCTTTAGTGCACTGATATTCCTAGATCTTGGAAAAAAAAGTACCACTCAGGTCTTCAACATACCACAATTCCTGGGAAGGAATTCCCACACTGGGAAGGAATCTTTGGACAAAAAGCAATTCTTCAACAATATAACGATCCCAAGCATTCTTCAAAATTGTGCCAAAATTATATCCGAAGAAAAGCAAAAAGTTTTGAGAACTGCCTTGGCCTCCTCTGTCTCCAGATCTTTCTCCCATGGAGCTACATTTGAGGAGCTGGGAGGAGTTGGACACAAGTTATTTCCAAAAACTTCTGGAAAGGATAAGGGGTTATTTTGATTAAACTTGCATTAAATTGCACTTGCACAGTGTATGTTGTTATGTTACACTTCAAAACCAGTCTGATACATTTGTTTTCTAATGTTTTCTTATAATGAAATTTGGAAAGTTGACGAAATGCTTGTCACATTATTTACCATTATGTATATAATACAAAAAGGGATATTTTTAGGGCTGGAATCTGTCTATCCCTCTTTACAGCATCCACAGAATTCCATTAGGGCCTGAAAGGCTCTGGCCTGCTGATCTCAGAGGGGAAAATATCACATCACGATAAGGTTCTTCTCTCCCTAATTCAATATGTAGGAGAAGAAAGCTGAGCAGAGAGGATGGGTACTCCCACTGAAGCGAGATAATCTCATTGCTACAAAACCGCCTGGAAAACAAGGGAAATGTAATAACTCAATAAGAAACAACATAAAGAATCTATTGACTCACTGACCTTTCTTGAAGGCTAGGTCATTAAATGTGCTGTTCTCAGAAAAGAGAAGATAAAAAATGACGCGACAAGGAGGCTACAGTGACAAATGCACATTCTCCGAGCCTCAGGGGTGTTTTCCTACATACACGCCTTTCCATAACAACCAAGACACGTATTTACTCTCTGATCTACTAGAAAACTACATTTCCCACAATGCACCCAAGTGCATGCGCACTGGACTCCAACGATGTACAAGGGGATGATGTCAACTTTCATTCGACTTCGTACCGAAACAAACCGGCCAGGTTTCCACGTCCCACACGAAGAAACGACAGAACCTGAGAGAAAGATGACGCAACGGCCCAGGTAGGTCCCAGTATGTTGCTGAAACTCGCTTTGTGGAGTCTCTGAGAGTTTGTGCGTTAGTGTTTGTACAGTGCGACTCTCATTGGGTAGATAATTTGAATGGACAAAAGTATTGGGACATAGCTCTTCATTATTGAATTCAGGTGGCCCTTTACTTCTAGTGAAGGACGATCTTAACGCTTCAGAATACCAAGACATTTTGGATAACGCCTCTCAACTATGTGGACATAGTTTGGAGAAGAACCTTTTCTATTCCAGCATGGCTGGGCTCCAGTGCACAAAGCAAGCCCCATAAAGACATGGTGGGATGGGTTCGGTGTGAAATAACTTGACTGGCCCGCACAGATTCCTGACCTCAACCCCATCCCACACCTTTCGGGTACACTGGAACAGAGATTGCCAGCCAGGCCTTCTCGTCCAACATCAATGTATGACCCCATAAATGCTCTACCGAATGAATGGGCACAAATTCTCACAGAAACTCCAAAATCTCGTGGAAAGCCTTCCAAGAAAAGTGGAAGCTGTTATAGCTGCAAAGGGGGAACCAACTCCATATTAAAGTCTATGCATTTGAATGCAATGTCATTAAAGTCCCTGTTGGTGTAATCGTCAGGCGTCCCAATACTTTTACCCACGTAGTGTCCAGCAGTGTGGATTGTGGCTCGGACTGGGGCATCAACAAGGACAGCAGTGCATTTACCCCTGGAACTTGTCAAAAGCTGGAGCTCAGTAAGAACGACGTACATTTTTAAAGAAGCAGAAACTCTAGCCCTCTCCTAGAGCTTTCTCTCACTCCTACTGGCAGCAGGTGGATTATCATTACAGCTTCTTCTGTGCTGAGTTGAAATACACTCCCACCTCAGCATCTACCTTTGATGATCTGCCCTGTTGAATAACCACCAGAAGCCATGCCCCAAGCCTTCCCTGTGTTGGCTTTTGCATTTGGATGCCAGTGAAGTGACTATCATTTACCCAACCCGGCTTAGTGTTGCTGCACAGGCTTCCTGCAGAGCATTAGTACTTTGCCTTCCTTAACCGTCTGTGCTTTTCTGCTTTGCATGATGGATGAAAAGAAGAGGGAGGTCTGTTGTCAGGGTCTCTCCTTGTTTTTAAGTCATTAAGTTGCCACGTGTCTGTTCAGGGATGGGCAGCTTAAAGCGTATCTAATTTTCACAATACATGATGCATGTTTTTTCTGAAGTTTCCTTTCTGGGACAAACCAAAAGGATCCAATGGTGCCACATTAAAATAATCACTATCGAAAAACACCAATCTTTGTTAAAAGTTTAATGTGCTGTGTTGCACTAAATCCAATTAATCAGTCCTACTTACACACTCTTTGTACTGAAACGTGCATGTGGTCAGTGTTGATACTGACAATATGCTCAGAAAAGTGTATTGTGGTTTCATTGGTAGATATTGTCATAATGCCCACCACTGTCAAATCTTGTAATAAATCTAGCCTGAAATAGCACACACACTTGCACTGGGATGATGTTGGCTTTGTATTTCATCCTGTTTGAGTAGTTTGAACATTTTGGCCTACTTTTCGGTGATCATCCTAAGTGAAGTGCTTCAATTAATAAAACGCACATTATAAAGCTTGTAAAGAAAAATGTCGGATCTGTGTCAATATTGGAAAATGGTATTTTGCCATCTCTAGTAGCTCATATCCAGATTAAATATTTAATTTAGCTGTTACTTAACTGATATTGAAACAGTTTAGAGAGCTTTTAATATTCATCAGTTCTCTGAATGAAGTGCTTTTAGAGGATTAAGATGGAGAATGAGAGCTGAATGCTGTGAGGGCTGCTGTAGACCCACAGCACGTTGGTTGATAGATTAGCCCCACCAACACCCATATGCTCCCACTATGCACTGACTGACAGGAGCACACATGTAATGATTAATTATTAAGCGCTGTTTATAATGCAAACTCTCAAATCACACGCTCATCACACAATAACTCCAGTTTGGGCAGTGTTATGCACTTCTCTTTCAGCAGATTGTTTGAAACAGTTTGCATACATAAATTTATTATCTCACTTACTCTCTGATCTTCCTTTCTAAAAAATGTGACATGTTGAGCTTACAAAAAAAATCCATTTTGTGTATTCACTTTATTGTCTTTTTTGGCACGTCCTCAAAATGACTTATTTCTGGTGGGTAATGTTTTCACAATAAGCTTTTCCTGCTGAGTCATGTGGGGAAGACTTTTTCACGCCACCACGAAGCTACTGTCTTAGACAGGTTTTTCGTATTCACAAGAACTCTGTGCCTTTAAGCTTGTTTGGCCCCACATCTTCCTGCTTGCTGTGGTGAAACTGCATTTTCCATGCCCTTCTCTAAAGTGAATCTCACCACTGATAGGCAGAATCCAGCCTGGTGGTCCAGCCAACTCCCACTCTCTCAGTTACTCAGAACAGTGCAAGTGGGAGGCTGTACCAGTGCATTGGCTTGTGCCAGCAGTCATCCAGCCTCCCACCCCCTACTTCTTCCCTTAGGCTTTATCTGCCAGAGTGCTGTGTTGATGAGGAGGCGGCGGCATTCCTTCAGTTGAAGTTCGCTTAGATCCCTCACTCCCTGAACTAGGAGAAGGAGTCCTCTAATTAGTAAGAAGAAGACTGTGATAACATAATGTGTACTGAAGAATGAGGAAACTTAAAAAACCTTGAAACCAAGGTTTCAAAACACTGTTGTAGGGCTGCATGATCTGGACAGTATACTAGTATTGTAATGGTATTGATAACTATTGCAATTGTAAAATGCCTTGAAATACATTTAAGTGCACTGGGAAATCAATAACATGCTAAATGTTCATCACTGACTCACATAGCTGCTCTGCAACTATAGTGAAGTGTGAGGCTTTGCTTCAAGATCAGCTCTGAGCATTAAAAGACACAAACAAAACACAGTAGTGTTGGTGTTTCGTAAGTTCACGTGAAATGCAATCAAATTCAATTGTTCTTCATTTACAACAATCAGTTTTAAACTAATTGAAAACCAGTGAAAATGTGAATTGAACTGATTCACAGTCAATTCAAATCTTACATAAAAATGTATACTTTGTCCTGATTTTTTTTATTTAAATTAATGTTATTTAATTAATTATGTACTGTAGTCTTTTGTTATCTTGTCAGTATCACAAACATATATTTTAAAAAACACCACACTGTTTCAAAAGAGGAAGTGTATGACCACAGATTGATCTAAAACTTGACGTATTGAGCTCCTGTTCCAAATAATGTGGATGTGTGTTAGTTTTTTTAAATTGCCTGTTTCACTGACCTTATTTAACCCTGACTCTGTCTGCTGAGTTTCAGTAGACAGAGTCCCCTGACTTAGATCATGGATTTTAGAGCCCAGCAGCTTTAATTGGTTCATTGACTTCCCTTCTCATCACTGCTGGTACAGCATTTTCTCTCTTCATAATGAACATTCCCTAATCACCCAAAGTCACTGTTCAAAATGAAGAAACAGATTCAGCCTGGTTGATATACTTAGTGAAGGTATTTAATTACACAGGACTCTACACACCTCTTGCTGTGTGTAATTAAAAAGGCCCTTAAGATAAAAAAAGAGTGCTTGCTCTCAGTGCCTCTCAGTAGGAAATGAGCAGTAATTCTAAGTTCCCGACACGCTAAGTTGTGTTAACAGATGGAGCTCAGTGCCCTCACTGTTGTATAGTGTTATTATGTGTAGCATGTTTACATTGTCTCTTCTAACAGACAAACTGTGCTACCATTCACGCAGTGTTTGCAGTTGTTAATCACATGGCAGAGAGTGCTGTCGAGGCTTTATTAGTATAGGTCTGTTAGCCCAGACTCTTTGCTGGCTCAGTGGGAGATTAGAACCGTCATTATGACTTGTATTAGTATTCAAGTAATCTGCCCATTATTTTGAGGATTAAACGGGTGGTCAGATTAAAAAAAAAAAAGCTAATGATAAAATGGACTGAAAGTTAATAAACCATGAATAGACTTTCAAAACTTTGTGTACATTTCACTAAAAATGATGGTAATGGATGAATGTACATTGTTGATTTCAAAGGGAGAGTTTGGGAGTATCATGAGCCCGTATTCTAAGATGCTTTGTATGATTTTATGTACCAAAAGCAGTCATAATTCTCTCTTGTATCATCAGTCTTTCTTACCTTTGTTGATCCTTCAAATTAAACTGACTGTTTTTTGTTACTGTGCCTTTAACAGTGATATGAGGTCCATCCTGATTGGCTGGCCTCATTGATTGTGCCTCATCTTAGAAGCCAAACTGAAACGCTGAAACTTCCATGTGAATGGGCGGGGCTACACTGCTATAGGCTGAACAGGTGAAGTCAAAATGAGTTGAAGTGTATGTACTTGAACAGTATGGACTGTTTCCTTTAGCATTACTTTCTGAAACATTAACAGTGCTTACAATACTACAAACTGTTTACATTCAAGTATGTAAGAAACATGGTGTTTCATGGTGTAGGGGCTTTAATTTTTTTTTTTGTGCAGAGGATGGCCGAATATTATTAAAAAATATATAAAAACAGTATGTGGCATAAATGTGCTATAAATGTGTAAGTCTGGTGAGTTGGGAATCCAATTGGTTTATGATGCGATGCTTGTATTAATTTTTTTTTAATCGTGTAATCGTGAGCATGTGACAGGCCTAGTTGAGATTTTATGATTAACAAATGTAGGTATTTTGAGAATGTACAGCATGTTTGCCATGCAGTTGTGGTTAAGATCATTACAGCCCCCACACCCCACCCAAAAAATGAAATCCATGTGCCATGTGTGGGGGTACAGGTGAGGGGCTGTGGGCACTGAGTGCATGTTATTGTGGGTAGTGGTAGTTTAATTTGCTGGGTGTTGAGTTACGCTGGCTTGCGCAGAGCTGTCACCGCTTCAGTAGCTCATGTTTGCAAATGAGGTGAAGGACGAAAGGCGAGACGCTGCTGGGAGTGGTAATAGTTTCCGCTGGTGAAGGGGGTGGTCCTGGGACAGCTGGGTCAAACTGAAAGCACCATCACGGTCCAGTGCCTGAGCATAACCTGCTCTAACTCTATCGGGGTTAGTCATAGAGGGTAGAGCAGTAAAACATCCATCAAGGTCAGGGGCTGGAAGGCAAGTTACTTGAAAACAAGTTAGATCCAGGCGTGTAAATGGAATAATGTAATATGTAACATTGTCCAGTTCCATCATGTCTCATTGTCTCAGTGCTTTCACCTTCTGTCCTCTAATTTCACTTACTTTCTCATTGATATTTTTTGTTGCCTTTTCATTATTCTTTAGTGGCTTTGAAAAGAGCATAACAGGGATGTAAAAACATAGCATTTTATTGCATTACTCATCAGGTGGTGGTTCTACGACGGTTGTACAGTTTTGTATTTTATCATCAATTAAAATAATTTCTGGAATAAAGCCAGGAAGTGGGATTTGCATGGATGCCGATGACCTAGCAAATGAAATTTCATAGCAGAAAATCTGATCTGCATGTTTCCTCCGATTACAGTTCAGTACTGAATTGTTACTCCGGGGTTAACTCCACCGTTCTCTGTGTGTAAGAGGTACAATTGCAGTTTTTGTTGGTTTTACAGACAGACAATGTTTTGCTTCTTCCCGAAGGGGATAAGGAGCGCTTTGGGTTCTGCGGTTGTGAGAGATCGTAGCATGGTAATGCACCACAGCAGGAGGCAGATAGGCTTTTGGGGTTTGCCAGGCCTCGTGAGATAGCGCCCCGCCCAGTGGGCCATGACAATGGGCCTGTGTGACCGTTTGAATGCCCCATTCTCTGACTGGTGTGGTTCACTTGGACCAGACAATGGCCTCATTTAGCATCATTTATTTTCAGAGGCCCTGCTTGTCACCAGACTGCTCCTGTTTGCCCCATGCCGGTCCAGCCAGAGGGGCACTGGTCAAGCGGTGCCCCCACACCTGACATTTAGATTCTGATGTGTGTGTGATTTGCGTGTCCTGATATGTTGTGCCCAGAATTCCAGTGATTGCAGGGCCTTACTTTCCTACCCTTGCGTGCATATTGCATAAGTCAAATATTGTGCTGCTTTTGTTTTTCTCCCTGTTATGTCCTTGACTGTGGCAGTAAGAAGATTATGTGCATGGTTGGGTGACTGTAATTACCTCTGCCCTCTACCTCGCCTTGTGTATTTCTCTCTCTCTCTTTTTCTCTTTCCCTTTCTCCTCTCTCTCTCTCTCTGTCTCTCTCTTTCTCTTTCTCTCTCTCTCTCTCAATCTCTCTCTCTCTCTCTCTCTCTCTCTCTCTCTCTCAATCTCTCCCCCCCAGTTTTAGATTTGTGGTTACAGCAGGATTCACAAGAACCTGAAATGTGTTTAAAAATGGCTTTTTGATCAGTCACTTAACCACATTTCCTGAATGCAAGCAAATAAGCTGGAATGTCAACTGTGATTAAATGTGATTAATGGTGCTTCAGCAGCTCTCAGCGTATTGACATTGGAGAGGAGAGGAGAGGTGTTGGAGAGGTAAAATGTCCATTCCTCTGTGCCTTAGAGAAATATGGTCTTTTTTCTCAGAGGCCCCTTGACCTTCCTTTTTCCTCCTGGGTCAAGGAGCAGGTCATTCACTGCTCATGTGTGAATGGGACATCTGCCTTAATTTATGGAGACCTGCTATTGAATTCCACACACTCTGTCTCCTTACGCCATGCAAACATAAGCCAGTTTGTTGGAAACACTTGTGGAGTTTTCAAATACACTGTATTTCCCGTTGTGGTTTCAAGTTCAAAGACCAAAGACAAGAACAGTAGATCAGAGTGACCTCTGTCCAAGGTATAGAGACTCTTTCTCAGTACAGTACTGCCAGAGAGTTTCTGTGGGAAGGATTTTTCTGTCTTCAAGCCATCTTGCTTTACATTTGGATATCTAGATGACAGCCCTTTGGGCTTGTCGTTCATGTCTGCGTGGACTTCTGAATCGGAATTGCTTGGTTGGGTGGTGTACATTGGAATTTGTTTTCATATCCTTGACGTAACTAGTTGTCTTAATTTTGTGGCTTTATGGTGAGGCAAATACTTCAGTATTTTCAATCCAGAAATGTGAGCTGTTGGTAGGTTCATCTGGTGGTTGGACATTTGGCTTGTTTTTAAAAAAAAAGTTGCATGTAAGGGTAGACATTAGAGTTTAGATCAGGCCCAAATAATGAAACCCGACCCTACCCGAGCCCGTGCACCTTGTGTCCGAGCCCAGCCCAGCCCGACACATTAACTGTAATTAT
>JBBPCX010000160.1:8374453-8418992 GCA_037974365.1 Hydrocynus forskahlii
GCGATTAATTAGATTAATTAATCGCCACACCATGTAATTAATTAGATCAAAAATTTTAATCGCTTGACAGCACTAATTTTAATGCAATATCATTAAAGTCCCTGTTGGTGTAATGGTCAGGTGTCCCAATATTTTTGTCCATGTAGTGTATCTCAAAGAAAATAAGAAAATGTGAAAACAGGATTTAGAGGTGTAAATCCTGTTTGATTTGGATTGCAAACATTAGCAAGAAGACAATATGTTCATCAGGAAATTGCTTTTACTTACAAATTACATACATAATGTGATATTAAAAATGAATCAAGGATTAAAATGAATGGATTGTAGACTGATGTAACATGAGCACAGGTCATGAGGACAAAGGCTGAAAGGTGCACATGAGGGTTTGATTTCGTAAACCCAAGCTGATTGTTCTTTGCTTGATTTTAAACTGGTTCGAGTAAGAGGGCAGGGGCAGGGTTCAGCAGTCAGCAGGAGCATGTAAAGAAATGTGGAAGGTCCTAAATGTTTGTAGGTGCTTTCATGGGCATATTTGTAGGAGGCCCTTGTTTGATCTTTCCTGAAAGTTGTGTAGTCCCGGGTTAGTGCAGGATATTAGACTCTCTGAAAAGGAGGGCGTGTTGGAGGCACAGAGTCAGAGGGTTGAAAGAGCTCTCGTAAATAGTCGTTATCTCTCCCCGTGATGGCAAACATTTTCTGTGGTAAAGGAGGAAAGTGAGAGGGGTTTTAAATCTTAGCTGTACTTGAACAGATTGATCATGCTGCCTTACCCTCTCAAGTTCTCTCGTAAACCCTGGATGTGGATTTCATTAAGAGCCTTAGGTCACATCCAGTTTGACCTTGTTTTTCAGGCAGTGGTATCGGTTGGTCCTGATGCACTAAAGAACTGGCAGTAGTCAGAATCCAGGAGACATGGTTTAGAAATGACAAAACGCATCTGTTCTGGCACTGCCAGATTTGACATTTCTGATATTATGATGCTCGGAACCAGATTCCATTCCTGTCACAGGAAAGCTGTAACAGTTCCAGATGTCTTTGGAGAACCAGCGTTACTGGAAATGAGTTGCTGTGTCCAATGATGTCACCTCAACAAGGAGTGCAAACATAGAGTTTGAAACAAGTAATAGGACCAATCAAGCTCGTTTTATTGTTTGCTGAAAAGTTTCCTGCAACCCAAATGAACCTACAATATAATTGAAAGAAAATCAAATGAACCTAGGGTCTTGTGATTTTTCTTGATACCAGAATTTTGATAATGCTTAACATTGAGCACAAGAAAGCAGTCCAGGCTGAAACATTATAATGGATAGGGCAACAATGCTGTAGGTTAAATTTGCAGTTGTTTGTTGTTCTTGGTTATCTGACAGAATATACAACACTGAATTCAGGCAGTTTTCATTACTTTGTTTTCTGATTTCCAGCTTAGTTTTGCAGTCTGAGCAAAATACTGTTTCTTCAATTTAAGAACATTTCCCCCTTCTGGAAAGTTTCTAACTTACGTTAAAAGATGATTTTGGACCATTTCTATGGTTTCTATGGTAATTTTGGACCATTTCTATAGTTCATCATGTTTTTGTGTTTTGGTTTAGTTTTTAACACAATACAAAGAACAACTTACATATGAGAACAAAAAAATTACAAAAGTGTGGTTTTTGTCCTGCCATCAAATATATAAGGACTATATGGATTACAAATGTTTATATGCTTCATGAAGAGTGACTGTTTTCAATGACAGCCATAAAATATTAAAAGCATTGAAAGTTACAGTATTGGATTGGTTTTATTGTAGTTTTGAAAACGCACTGAACTATTAATAATTCAGATGACACCATTTGGAGTGATATACTTTTTAAATACCTGTTGAAAGTCTGTCAAGCCGTCATATATATTTGATTTTCCTATAATTGTTTTGAGTGTGGTTGCATACGTGGTTGCTATGAATGGTTTGCACAGACATGTGACTCAAGCTGACAGATTGATGCTGATAACTGGACAGGTTTTTCCACTCTTGAGTTTGACCATGAGGTTGCTGTTTTTCTCTCCTCCCTGTTGATTAGCTTTAAGCCAAGCCTGCATGTCTTCCATCAAGACTTCTGTCTTCCCAACTTTTAATTTGGCCACAAAAGTAGGTTGCTTGAGACCCAGAATCTGGGCTGAGAAGAACTTATTGCCGAAGTGCCCTT
Organism: Hydrocynus forskahlii; assembly: GCA_037974365.1. Taxonomy (NCBI): domain Eukaryota; kingdom Metazoa; phylum Chordata; class Actinopteri; order Characiformes; family Alestidae; genus Hydrocynus; species Hydrocynus forskahlii. Next base: position 8,376,637 of record JBBPCX010000160.1, read on the forward strand.
GAGTGTGAGCGCATGCTGTTCTATTTCTGTACTTGGAGAGCATTTTCTAAAGCTGAGGGCAAGGCCTAGCATCTGTGAAATAGAGCTGCCTTGGAATCACACCCCATTTATTGTGACAGAATGAAGACGTGGCCACACTTGTTACAACTTTAGAGCTTCTGGGGCTCAGGTGTAGCATTTAAAAAGTGTATCCTGTTGCATTTTGCTAATAGTGTTAAATTCTACCTTCTGTATTTTGGCAGCAAAAGCCCAGCTCTTTCTAATGAGAGGAACATGAGCGTTTGATTGGAAGCTTGTGATGTGCTCCATGTTTGGAAGTGTGCGCCAGGTCCCCTTGCTCGCATGCACCATTCCTGATGAGCTGTGTCCTATTTTCCTGAGTTTCCACATGGCTCTGTTCCTCTCCGCCTCTCCCTGGACCCAGATTAGCATGATAATGAAGGCATGCTCTGCTGAAGAGCCTGTAGGTCCCGTACCAGGAGAATGGCCTCATGCCGGTGCAGACCCACTTTATCCACAGCTCTGATAAAAGCAGAGGGAGTTGGTGACAGTGGCCAGTTAAGCCAAGACTGAATCTGGGTCTGCAGCTTTGGCTGGAAGATATGGGGAAGTGCCTGGTTATCTGTGTAGGCTGCCCTTCAAAAGTTCAGGGTCATCTTGCTTTCTTTTAGATTTTTCCAATAATAGCAATGATGTTCGCTGTGAAAAAAAAAAAAAACTGCGGTCATTATGTTTTTATTGTTAAAATCATGTTAAAACATTTTTCCCCTTAAAAGTTGTTTAAGCACCTGGAACGTTTGAGAGTTGAAGGATAACATGTATGGAGGGTGCTATTATTCCCAGAATAGGCCTTTTGTCACATGTTTCTTCAGTTTAGTGATTTCAGTATAAAGGATCATTTGTCCAGTTAAAAAATGTATAATCAAATGGTTAGCAAAGTTGTTCAGAGTGGTTTAATGTAGGGTTGCAGCTATAGAATATTTTTGGAATCGAGTATTCTGTTGATTTTTTTTCAATGATTAATCGAGTAATTGGATAAATCATACGTTTGTGTTTATAAACCACTATATCAATAGTGTGTTATGCAACATGAAAGGTCTCTTAAAATGAGCACAGACATTCCGAACCACGTTGCTCTGCGGGGCAAGCACTCAGACACTTCAAACTCCATAGGCTGACAGGTCTCCAGGAGACCTCTCCAACGAGACCGAGCATGAAGCTCTCCTTCCCAGGGAACCGGAGGAACAGGCACGCGAAACTCCGCGCTCCGTGCGGCGTTGCTACATGGGGCAAGCACTCCACCAAGCTCTGCGGGCTGATAGGTCTCCGTGAGACCTTTCCAAGCTCTGTTTCACCCTTCTAGCCCACGGGGTTCTGGAGTTATTAGCCCAAAACCTCCCCCATTGTTCTTTACGTTGTAGACGTTGTAGTTTAACAATCATCCAAAACGTTAAGTTAACTCACTACTAAGTTATAATTAGTGACTGTACAAACACGCTCAGACGCTGAGCAGCACCGGCGTCTACACTGCACTATGTTGTCCGCCTTGCACAGAGTTAAATGGTCCCACACTTGAAACATTTTCTGCCTTTTACGCATACCGGGATCTTCATTTTCCGCCATTTCCATAGAGAGCAAAATAAACGCTTAAATCTTTGAAATGCGCGTCAGTTACATCAGTCCCTATGAAACAGTGATACTGGAGCTGCGCAGTGTCTACAAAGCGGGAGTGATACGATAGCAGAGGCATTTTAAACAGATGGACTTTGGTGACAAATTAAACGAAGTCAATTTTTGTAATTGAATATTCGAGTTACTGGAAGAATCGTTTCAGTCCTAGTTTAATGTGAAATGTTCTGTTGTAGTGAATTTGTAGCTCATTTATTGTTTTTACAGCATCTAATTTGAGTGAGACTGATTTTTTGGATTTTAAATTCTGATCTGATTCAAGCCACATTTGTTGGCAGTTTAAAACCTGATTCAAATCGGATCTCTACACATTTCGGTGAGTCAGACTGGATGCCGCTTTTTTTTACATGGCAGCGGTACTTGACTTGAAAATGTGCACTAAAAAAATAGAACATTTAGAACTGTAGCCAAACTTAATTTTTCTTTGTGTGCTGTAGTTTTAAAGTTAAGATTTTAACTTAAAGCCTCATCACTACTCTGCTATTCTACCACTACTCTATCAAACATATTGTGACAGTGTGATAAATATAATCTTTACCGCTTTAAGTGCGGTATAAAAATATTATTAGTGTCGTTAAGGAACACGACACATCAAGATCTAAGCACGTAAGTCCTTGTTTTGCCTGTTTCTTCCAGTCTACATATTCTTGTGTATATTGTTTTGTATGGTAACCAGTGTGAGTATATGAGCCTGTACAGTCTGATCATGCCAATCTGGCTTGGTCTAGAGCAGGAATCACCAGTCCTAGCCTCAGAGGGTCAGTGTGGCTGTAGGTTTTCATTCCAACCAAGCAGGAGCTGAGCTCACCTAATAATTATTTGTTTGAGAGAACATGGTAAAGCAAGAGAAATCAGGTGAGCTTCTGCTTGACTTTAAAGAAAACCTGCGGCCACACTGGCCTGTTTTTGAATTAAATATATATAATAATTTTTTAAAACGTTTGCTATATGTGAACACAGCACACAGTGTGAACAGTTTTAAATTTGTTCTCTGCATTTTATCCATTCACTCAAGCGAAGCTGTGGGCAACCAGCAATGGGGAGCAGTGTGTGGGGACGGGATCTTGCTCAAGGCTATCTCAGTGGTGCCGCTAGCAGTCCTAGGATTCGAACCCATGGCCTTCTGATCGCAGGGGTAACTCCTTAACCACCAGGCCACCAACTGCTCCTGTAAGATTGGTGACCCCTGATGTGCAGTGGGAACAAAGCCTTAGAATCAGCCTTAGTTCCTGTCACTGCAGTGGTGACAGGAACCAGATTCCTGAAGAGTTTAATGGGTCTGAAAGCTAGAGGAAGATGTTAAATGAAATGGTTACAAATAAGCTACCTGCCACCTAAAATACTGGTTTATGATCAATTTAAGTCAAGCTTTTGGCCTAGAGTACTTTGTTTGCAAGGTACTGTTACATGTTTCCCCATAACACTATTTCACATCACTGAGAATGACTTCAATCTTCAGTGTAACTGAATTATTTTTAAATTTTTTGTTTTAAAACTTTCTACTCATTAATTAAAAGTAAGTTGAAAATGTGGTATCCCCAGCTTTTTGATGGACAGTTAGAGCCGGTCATGTCAGTATCACTGGCTAAATGGTTGGTGGAGCCCAGTGACAGAAGCTCCTAGCAGGGTTCCTTGCAGGGCTTATTGTGCATGTAGCGCTGTGTTCAGGAAGAATGGCTGCGATAAGTGATGTTGGACAAGCGCCAACTCGCAGCTAAACTGTGAGCGGGAAACATCCCTTGAAGGCCCCACATCAGCCAGGATTTCATGTAGATCTGGGGCAAGACTCTTTTGAGGCCCAAACTTTGCTCTGCGTTGAAGATTTGGTCTGGTTCAGGGTGAGCTGGGATTGTGCGTGGTGAAGTGTGACTTTATTTATCGCTGTCTTGGCCCAGGCCTTGAAGAAAACAAAATTGTTGCCTACAAACAAGCAGCCAATGTTGTTCAGACATGTCGAAGCAGTCAAGCCAGACTTGCTCTCCCTCAGCGTAGCCCCTGAAACAGGGCTTTCCAAGCCTTGGTTTGTTGTGACTAGTCTAGTGCTTCAGAGCTTCAAGGCTGAGGTTAAACTTTCAGGAGAAAAAAGGTTAGGTTAGGGAAAAGTAAGTTAAATGAATATTTATGCATTTGAATGCTAAAGACTGAGCATCGGCAGTCTGCATCAAACATCCTGTAAACCTGTATGTAGCATACACGTTTGTTGAATGTTTGATGCAGACTGTTGATGCTCACTTCGTCTTTAACTAGCATTAAAATATATATTAATTTATTTTTATTCAGTTATTCGAAACCTTTATTTTACCTGAACAGTTTCTTATTTACAGTGACAGCCTAGCAAGAAAGCACTTAAAAAACAAACAAACCATTTCAAAAACAAACAAGTCATAACAGACAAATTAATCTAAACATTTTTTAATGAATTCCAATAATTAGCTGCAACAGATTGGAATGACACAAGGCCAGAGGAGGTGATTAAAGAGGCTTTTTTCTAATGTAATAGGAAGAACATGTACATGGTTATGGAAATTGTCTGTAGGGAGTTAAACAAGGCGAGTTTTATAAATACGCGTGAACCAATGTAGGCTACAGTGTGTTTGCAGGGAGGGCCATTTGCCTAAAGAAAACAAAAGGCAGTGGTGTGTATTAAAGGGGGCATTTATAACAGATCAAATTGTAGAATGATAGATTGTATCAAGCCTCTGAAGTGTTCCTTTGCCAGCCGTTCCATGGATTGTATCCCTGTACTCAAATAAGAGAAGGTAGTTTCATATAGCAGCTGAGGTGAAGGCTGTTGCGTGTGGATTTATTTGCATACAGCATGTGCTCGTCAGTCCTGTTACCCTGCTGATGCCGCTCATCTCTCCTGGCATAGCAACAAGAACACAGTGCAGTCATGCATGCCCTCAGCTTCCCTCTGTATAACCTGTTGCCTGGAGGAGATTATGGACTGACAGCTGCAGGTTCTAATAAATTTAATTGCACCAGAAATATCACTGAAGCTGGATCTAATTGTTTCTGCCTTGTATCCATGTTTGCCTAGACCCAATGAACTTAGAAAGTTGTAAAGATTTGTAAAAGTTGCCTCGGCTTTATGGACCCCACGAGTTTTGTGTCTGTCTTTTTTCAGTGAAGGGCTGCACAATATATCATCGGCTAATCACTATCACAGTATTAGTCTTTGCAGTACAGATATCGCAGAAGTCTGCAATATGCAAATGAGCCTCTAATCGCTGTATTTCTGATAGGGTGACCAATCACAGCTCAAGGTGAGTTACTATGTGTTCTGATGAATCAAGGTCGTCATGTAATTTAACAAATCAGAAGTAATATTTTACAAAAAACATAAAAGGTGCTGGCAAATCAGTGCATGAATGGGCAAGGCTAAACTGCTGTAACCAGAATAAGGAGGTATTTTTAAATGTGTTAGGTTTGTGACATCACAAAAAAATATTATTTGAAAATGGGCTGTTTTCTTAGCTTGTTTTCCATATGTGAACTGTATGGATGAGAGAAGTAACGCACTATTTGGAAAAAATATGGGTGCTGAATCACTTCATTATGTGCAATAATCTTACATGTGAATATCACTACTTTTGCCAATATTTTTTTTATACTACTGATCTCTACTGAGTGCAGTAACGTTCTCCTAACCACCATTTGTGTCGTTAGGATTTATACCCAGCATTTGTACGTATAGCATAGTGTACTTTCATATTAAGTTTTTTTTCTACAGATTTTTATTCATTCTACAGATTTTATATGACTGTGTCTCTGTGTGACTTTGCAGTCATTACATAAACAATTTCCTCCGGGATCAACTCCGGGAGTTTTCTGACTCTGAATACACTTTCTTTTCAAGTCCAAGGCATCGCAATGGTAGTATGTAGCAGTAAAATCGCTAAACTGATATTTTGTCCATACTGAGCAGCTCTAGTCTGGCGCATGACAGGACATTCTAGTTCAAGGCCTGTGAGCTCCAGACAGAAGGCTGATCCTCTTACTCTGCAGGACGTGTGTCAGCATCTGTCCAACTCACCTGCGTTACCTTTTTCCTGTCACACGCATTTTAACTTGCTGTTATGACTGACAATGATGGCCGGGGAAGATATCTGTCTGGTTCAGGAACAGTCATCTAGTTAAACCTAGTTAAAAAGTCTCAGGTGTCTTTCCTTTTGAGGCTTTGTGGTCATTCAGGTTTTGAAGCATGTGAGGAGATAAGCAGCTTCCGTGGTTTGTGTGAGTCAGCTTTGGTCAGTGTTGCTTGTGGCTGCCGTGTTATGTCTCATAAGCCTTCTGCTGTCATAGAGATACAGGTAGAATAAGGAAGTACACAGTCGCCGGGAATGCAAATTGAAAGTGTTTATGGTTTGAGAGCAGAAAAACATTCAGTGTCTTTAGCTTGAGGGCTCCTGTAAACAAATGCTGCACATTTTTTGAACACTACTTGGTTGTATTAATTTTATTACTAATTGCTATTTCATTTTACCATAGGGTGTAATGATTCCTAAAGTTCTTGAGAAGTCCATGGAAATAAGATATATTGATGTTTCATTGTTTCTATTTTTGCTTTATTACAGCATTTAACATTATAAAAGTATAATATTTAACAATAATGTGGTTACCATAATTGGCAAACAAATATATACTTAGGAAGCTTCTCTCGACCTTTAAATTTTGCTGAATATTTTCCGCTTGCCTCAGATGTCGTCAATCAGCCAAGGTTATTGTTGCTAACAAACACTAGGAGTTGGTTCCCCACTCAGGGTTTTGGCCTAGTCCTGTACTACACAGGATTTTGAATGGAGATTTTCCAAAGAAAGGAAATTATGGTGACCAAGCCCTGGAAACTTATCATCAACCACAATGTTTCCATTGTACATCATCAAGTAAACCATCAAAACATCTTTAATATCTCTTCATTAAGGAGGCACAGGACAAAACTTAACCATTATGAGCAACCATTTTAATCTACACCCTACCTGGAGGAGACACTCAATCCTTTCTGTATTTAAGACCGTAACTGACACAAAAACTGTACATCAGCACACCTACTTTGTTAAGACAAATCCTCTTGCCTAAAACAGTTGCCAGCAGCTCCACTGAGCTAAAGATCGACTTTATCTGGATGGGGTGCTGGTGGACCTCGGTGGCAAATTTGAGTAAAATTACACTGAACTATTTCTTGAAGTTAAGGAGAGCTGATCTTTTCAGTGGTTTTGGGTTGGGGTGCACTCACTGGAGGTTGCTTGTTTAATTTTTTAATTATACCTTATGCGGTATAATCAGTTTTAAACTGAGTAATTCAGTATATTCTCATGATACCCGTGTATCAGAGTTTGTATTCAACAGTGCAATATATAGTATTCTTGCAGTCTTGGCTGTTAAAATGAACTTTTAAAAGTTCAGTAGATCATTTGGAAATCTTAATATTGTTGAAATCCTAGTGTTTCTAATGGATGTGTCTCATTCTGTAACGTGATGCTCCTGAGGCACATTTGAGTGGGTAACCCTCTGAGCTCTAATCAGCTGTGCATGGCCGGAGAGCAGACTGTGGCTAAAGTGGTGTGACGGAGCTGCTGACAGGCCGTTCCCAGCACCGCGGGTCTGCGTGCTTGAGATTAGTGCAGTGAGCGCCTTGGCATCAAAAAGAAACAGACACATCTGGGGATCAGCGAGTTAAACCAGAGCCGTTAACCCCCAAATTCCAATAATCTGCTGTAAGTATGTCTCCAACAGCTGCACTATTTTCTCATAGCATGCCTTTGGCCTTCAAGTCTCGAAATCTGCCATTTTTCAGAAATTGTAGGCTTCCGCGATATAAAAACTCAACATGACTTTAGTGATCGCTGCTAACCTCACATTTACATTGATCTAAATTGGCTTGTCTCAGCTGATATAAATTCTTAATCTGGACTTCACTATGCAGGTCAGCAATGGAGGTAAAGGGTGTTCCATAAATAGCACACGTGGCTTGGGTCACCAGTACGGCTAAATACTACACATTGAGAAAATGGCCCTGAATGTTTGTCCACTGCAAAGCAAGCAACGTGATGTTCATGCTTGAGTCCAAGCACACACTTTCCTGGCTCCCCTGCAGGGGTCAGGAAAGGGTCAGCATTGCCAAGATGGCTTTAAAAGCTTTGGTGTCACAAAGAGAACAAGAAAATACACTGGGTGACTCTGGATATGTTTTGACTTAAAGATTCAGATAATCAGTACATTTTTTTTTTTTTTACTTCATTTCTTTCTTTTTTTCCCCCTTCTTGCAGCATCTATAGACTTTTGTTTGTTCTGTTTTTTTTTCAGTCTCTCTCCTCTCACTATTGTCCTACAAGGCAGATGTTCTGTCTTCATTAATATTAATAAGGAGTGAAAATATGCCGCTAACCATTATTGCATAATCACCTAATTGCAATTATTTTGTGAGAAAATTGAGAATATATCACAAAATAAGAGATCATTGAAATTGAGATGGAGTCATTTGGTCTGTTTACTGCCATTATGTACCTTATAGTCATTGTAGTTTGCAAAAATATTGTTTCAATATGTGACAAAATGTGTTGAGTCAAATTATATGTAAGAAATGTCAAATACTGACTGAGATGTGGCTTAACTGTGCTACTTCTATAACATATTTAGAGGTTGAGAATTTTGCTTATTCATGCGCTAAGCAGCCAGCAGGAGCATCTCAGTACATGTAAACATTGCTTAATTGCCTGTGCATAATTCTTTGTGTCTGAGGACATTGGTGTGTGTGCATATCCACAGTGCAGTACATCATTTTGTGTCTGTGTACTTGGTGTTACTACTAAGACTACCAGGAAGCAACATGGTCAGTTAATCAATTTGACTGCTTTAGTTTACAATCATAGTCTACAAAAAGATTGATGGTTATCTTGGGCCTTAATACAATGATGAGTCAACCTAAAGTCAAATATTCATCAAGATGGATAAATACGTACTTAAACAAAAAATGGACACTGCTGAAGGCATGATTATGGGATTAGTTAATTTGACTAGTTTGAAAATTCATTAAATAAACCAGTAGTTGCAGCCCCACTATTTAAAGATCATTTTTATTCCTAGATACAATTTTGGTCTAGCCTCAGTGTTTTTGTAGAAATTAAAAGAGATTGTTCTGGTGAGAGTAAACCATTAGTGGGTGTAGACCACTAATAGCCTGGTGCTGGAGAAGGAGTATTAGAGTACAGAGAAAGAGAGATGTGTGTGTATGGCAGCTTTGACGATGCCAGCTCTAATTACAAGCTGAGAGAGGCTGGGCTGACCCCTCTTCTCCTGTTTAATTAGCCTTTTGAGGGATCCTTGAGCGGGGCCGAACTGGGGCTATGGTCTCTGTGGATATCACACATTCCAAATGCCCCATGTGTTGGCTTTTAGGCAACTTCTGGTGTGAACCGATTGTATTATTGGAGGCCAGCAGCAGAAGACGTGTTTTTGATTGGCTGGGAGAGTGATAAAAAGGATTGTGGTTGGCTATCACTGTGCCCTTCAAGCTTCAGCGAGAAAGTGCATCATTACTGGTGCCTGTCAATTCTGTTGCTGTGCACTGAACTAGATTAAAACTATATAATGCATTTTACAGTGTCTGTGTTGCCCACATATGTGAGAGGATCATGGCTGTCCCACGCTTTATCCTTTAATTTCATTAAATAAGCCTCTGGTGTTTACATTTGATCATCTTTTAAAGCATGACTGCTAGATTTGGAAAGGCTTTCGAACCACAGTCCAGCTGATCTGTGCACACATACATCTGATACCCGTGACTTAGCTGGCTCGCGGGAGGAAGCTAGGGGTGCACAATATGATCCACTGTACATCCAAAAGTTTGTAGAAAGTTTCTCATTCAACCTCCTGTCCAATATCAAGGGTATTAGGAAGTTAGTCTCATCTTTCGTATGGAATTGAGCTCATCTCAGATGTATATGATTGAACTTCATGTCTCTAGAGGACCCACTGCACCACAGCGCAATACTAGGGAGCTTCATACCCTTCAAGGTGGCCTCTTGCATGAGGCATGGTAGTTCCAAAGCATCCCATTTTATTAGTGTTATTGCAAAACCAATCTGTTCTTTTTAAGGTTAATTTTCATTCTGTTTTTTGGTGCCATTTCTCAGTCTGAGCCCGTTTGGAATATTGGCATGATTCCAATGCTAAAACATGAATTACTATCCGGTGTATTGTGCATGTATGCAGTTCCTTGATCCATTGAACAGGGGCCAGAATATTTATCATTTAAATTTAGATTTTGTAATGTATGGGGAGAAAGAGAGAGCAAGTCACAATTAAGCAATGTTTATATGTACTGAGATGCTTGTGCTGGCTGCTTCTCATCCTCTAAATATGTTATAGCAGTAGCACAGTTAAGCCACATCTCAGTCAGTATTTAACATTTCTTATATATAATTTGACTCAAAACATTTTGTCACATATTGCAACTAAATTTTTGTAAAATACAATGACTAAGAAATATAATGGCAGTAAATAGACTAAATGACTAAATAATCTCAAATTCAGTTATCTCTTATTTTGTAAGATATTCTCCATTATCTCACAAAATAATTGCAATTAGGTGATTATGCAATAATTGTTATATAGGGGAGAGTGAGTCTCAGAGCGAGCATTATGATATCATGGCTACTGTGGAGCAACGCGGAGCAACAAATCAGTCCTGTGAGAGCTAAAGACACAGCAGACTCATGAAAAGCTTTTAAGACACTAAAGCAAAAGTCAGTAATGAAAAGAACATGTCACTGTTTGTTTAAGCCTGTAAATGCTTACTTTAGTGCCGCTAGCGAGCAGCAAGCTGCCCCAGTTAGCCAATCTGAGGGCATCTCAACATTTCTGGATGACAAACGTGTTAAGTTTGTGTGACAAAGTGTGATAGTGTCACAGGATAACTTAATCCAGCAGTTTTTGTTCTGAACTCGGTTTTTCTTCTAAGGTTTTTTATAGTCATTGCCTTACATTTATTTGGCACACTCTTTTATCTAAATCGACTTACAATGTAAGGAAACATTGTCAATTTTCAGGACAGTGTGAGAACCAGAGGAGACTACTAATGCTAGAGTATAGTCATTTCAAACATTTATATAACAGACACGGAAACGAAACAACATGGACCATGAAGAAACACAAAAACAACACAACAAAGACAACAGAGTTCAAAAAGAAAGTGCAAGAATTTAGAACACGAGCAATAAATGCATTAGTACAGGACAGGGCAATCTACTGCGCAGCTGACAAAAAGCACCAAATGTCAGTGGATTCAGTATTGCATTCAAGTGGCAAAAAATTGGCATAAGCTAGCAGACACAGTCTATAAAATTTATTATATAACATTCTTTAAAAAATGTGCTAAATGCAGGCATATCAGTGAGGAATCAAAGAGATTGGTATGGTGTGAGTTTGTTTATAGGGGTTGCAGTTCATGTGTGAATTTGTGTTTATGGGGGAGTTGTGTGTGTGTGTGTGTGTGTGAGAGAGAGAGACGGAAACAGTGAATACGGACTTTGTGTGCAATTAGGCTGCTTGTTCAGCAATGGGTACAACTTAAAGTAGCTAAGTTCACCATCTGAAGGGGTGTTTTGACATAAAATATAGGTTATTGTAGGTACACTTCTGGAATATGAATCAACTACATGTGTCTTAAAGATCTATCAGAGTCTATAAACAACACCTACCAGTGTGTAGTAACCTGTATAGTGTTACTGTCTGAACAAAACATTGTATCTCTGAAACAGTAACTTCTCAGGAAAAGGAAAAGGTTCATACAATATAATGTGAAGAGATTTTTTTGCCTGAGCAAATTTCTTTTGGTTCAGTCACCACAAAATCTTCTCATAGTGAAACTGACTGATTTTGTAATTGTACAAGTTTGTAAGATACAAGGTTTTTTAATTAGATTTTGTTATCATATTTTATGGTAGAATCTTATTTACACCTAATAAAAATATAGTTTTTCATTGTCTTTGTAAATGCCATGCTACTGTTTTGCTGGTGCATTTTGACCATTCCAACTTGTTAGCAAGCCTTAGAACAAAACATTAAATTAAGAAAAATTGTAATACATATTGGTAGAGTATTGTGGTACTCCCCTCCTGGCCACTTTATTGAGCACACTTACCTTGTGTGCACCTTTTGTCCATTTTATCAGTGTCATATATATATACCTATATAGGTACATGCAGATCTTAGACAAGTGCCAGAGGTCTGTGCTTTAAACATCAGGAGTTCAGAGGAACAGAGTTCTCTTTCAGTAGACATCTGAGACGTAGATAGCGATCTCGACCTTTTGCTCTGGCTGTGCGTCTCAAAACTTGTTCTGCTTCACATTTGGCAGCAGTTGCAAAACTGCGGGGTGTAAATTCTTCATATGACTGCAGCTAAATTATCCATTTCTACTCTGCACTTGGCCACACAAGTACAAATTGGCCGTGTTGCGCTCTGTTTGAAAGCTTTTGTAGCTCTTTGAAATGTCTTACAATAACACTATGCAGATTTCTTTTCATTTTCATTCCACAGGAAACTGTGTATGTTGGATTTGGGACATTGTGATAACATCAACCTGGCTTTTGTGAGTCATGTTTTTAGTCTGGCTTTGAACAGATACATTTTCTCAGTACTTTTATTTGTGTGAACTGTGTAAAGCAGACATGCTCGTCATTGTCTTCGTCGTCATCTTCCTCTTTGCCTTCTCTGTCTTTTTCTTTTTTCTTTGGCTTCTTTGTCTATTTTCTCCTTCTTCTTCTTCTTCACACTCTCTTCTTCTTTTCCTCATTTTTCTTCTTGTTCTCCTTCTCCTTGTTCTCCTTCTTCTTTTCCTCCTTCTCTCTCTTCTTGTTGTCTTTCTTCCTTCTTCTCATTCTCTTTCTTCTGTCTTCTTCTCTTTCTTCTCCTTCCCCTTCTTCTTCTTCTTCTTCTTCTTCTTCTTCTCCTTCCTCCTCTCTTTCTTCTCCTTTTTCTTCCTTCTTTTCCTTCCCCTTCTTCTCCTTCTTCTTCTTCTCCTTCCTCTTCTCTTTCTTCTCCTTCTCCGTTTTCGTCTTCTCTGTTTCCTTCTCCTTCTTATTGTTCTTCTCCTCCTTCTCTTTCTCCTTTTTCTTCTCCTTCCCCCTCTTTCTTCTTCTTCTCCATCTCCTTCTCCTTCTGTTTTTTTTCTCCATCTTCCTCTCCTTTTCCTTCTCCTTCTTCTTCTCCTTTTTTCTCCTTTCCCTTCTATTTCTTCTCCTTCTTCATTTCCACCTCCTTCTTCATTTCCTCCTTCTTCTTCATCTCCTTCCTCTTCTTTTTCTTCTCTTTCTCCATCTCCTTCTCCTTCTTCTTCTCCTCCCCCCTTTCTTCTCCTTCATCTTTGTCCCCTTCTCTTTGTTCTTCTTATTCTCCTCCTTCTTCTCCTTCTTTTGTATAAGCTTACATTCACAACTTTACAACAGCTCTAGCTGTATTTGATCATAAGAGACATGTAGCAACAAAGGCCAGAGATAATCCTGAAATAAATTTACTACTGTTTTGCCCATGGCAACATACTAGACGTCTTGCACGTCTCCATTTCTTTTCTTGTAAGGTACAGTGACCTCAGGTCTGCTGAATCATCTCGTTCATCCAGCTGTTGTAGGAGTTAATTATGATGATTTGCTAGGTTTGTAACTCCTGATGACAGTGTGCTCTTCAGCATGGCGCAGAGCCCGAGTGCTGTTGTGAGGTCTCCCCTGCTCAGGCAGGGGTGCAGCTGGTCCGGTTTAGAGGCATGACAGGACCTGCTCTGACCCTGAGTATGGGTTAAGTTTATGTTAAGTTATAATGTTTCCACACTGAAAACCCAGCATTTTACTTGCATGCCTTTTCCCTGTGATGTTCTGGCTTTGTGTTGTTCAAACTTGCAGCTCTTACTGTTGTTTACCAGGATGCACGTCTTCCCATTCATTATGAAAGTTCTGTTATATGGGATGTGAAGTCCTCAGCATGAATTTCCAGCAGCTTTTTCATTTCTGAATCCTGTGCAAAAATATTCCTGCAGTGTTTTTCTCTCACAAAAACGGAAAACTCAAAAACAAAAGCCTCACAGAAACGTTCCCTTTTGTCTTCCATCGCTTTGGCACAAGAACAGCTACTCATACATGAAGGGTATTTTTTGCCATGTTTCTAAAGTGGTATGCAGCTACAGCCATGCACAAAATGCAAGGTTGTACCTGAATGTACCTGAAAACTGCTGAAAATGGAAGACAAAAGCATCACAAAAACATTCTGCTTTACCGGATGTGAACAAGATGTGAACACCATTGTCATTCCTGGTAAAAGATTAGATTCTGTTCAAATGCACCCCTTCAGTAGTTTCTCAAGAAATGTACCAGGTCTCCTTCTTGTAATTGTGCCATCTTTTATGTCCTCATTTAAAACTTTCCTGTTTAACTGCTGTTAAAATTCATTGCACCAGTAATGCCTGATTACAGTCAACACTACAGACAACACATCTGTTCACAGATGAATCATGCCTTATTTCATCTGCTGGCTGGTCTTTTGAGAGTCTGTGAGTGAGTTCATAAATTATTAACTGTTAAAAGCTTGAGGTAAATGGTTCAAGAGTAGTGTGTGAATGCTTCCCTAAGGCAGAGCTGAAATGCTCTGGGTGTCTACTAGCCTTCCTAGAAAGTGCTGTCATAAGTGTATCATGGGAGAATGTTTTCTGCAGTGGTCTAGAGCTATATTTCTCAGTAGCGTCATTGGGATCTTCCAGATAGTCCACATTTTTGCTCTAACGTACATCTTCCAGTATACCTAAACTAGGCTATTGCAGTGGTGTGTGCGTGTGTGTCTCCTGTGTGCCTCCAGCCGGTCAAAAATGAAGAACCACAGCACAGCACACAGTGTGAACAGTGTGAAATTATTTCTCTGCTTTTAATTCATTCACCGGAGTGAAGCAGTGGGCCTTCCTAAAGCGTACCAACTCCCCAACCACTAGGCCACCAGCCGCTAAGAAGCCAATTTAACTGTAAAAGCCGTAATTATAACAATGTATTATTTAGGCTTTCATGGCAGTTTTAAAAAAATTGAAAATGTGCTTACTTGGCAGACTTGGATTTAAAACTTGGGTGAGGTTAAATTCTGGGGGATTAATCGGGACTGGATTAAAGTGTCTGATGAAAGTTCATTGTTAATGGCTTGGTTCAGGTGTGTTAGGAGATGAGATGTGGGAAATCTGGTGGGTCCTGAGGACGTGGTTGAGAATTGGTTCACTAGAACTCGTCTTAAAGCTTGTCTGCTTGCCCTTAGTGCTGCTGAATGCAATGTGGACTGTCAAGTGATTGACAGATGTCACCGTGCGTAGCATCCTCACCTCCCACAGTGCCCTATCAGCACGTCGGTAGGAGGGGGTTCACAGAGGGAGGGGCAACAGGGGCATGGTCTAGATGAGCTTTCAGCACACACCACAGGAGGGTAGCTTGGCTGTTTCGTCCCCTGCTTGCTGCAGGGGTTGTAAATAAGGTTAGTATGCCGACAGCTGTGGAAAACAATCATTTTTAAGATGCATCGTGATGCGAAAGTGAACGATTCTGCATCGATGCAGAAAAAGAAAATAATTGTGTAATGATTTTTATTTTCAGTTAAATAATTGTCAAATTTGTCATAAAATATTAAACAAATGATCTATATTAAAAAAAAATTAAATACTTACATTACATTTAAAATGCCAGGTTACTGTTTTTATTCTAAATAAAGCAAGCTAATCAAATATAAATCACACCCCACCCCCATGGTCTCTTCCCATATACTGCATTTATCACCTGTGTCTGGTGTGAATAGAGACATGTCGGAGTGTGAGCAACGGATTCTGCCGGCAGAGATTATAGCCAGATTTTGGAAACATTTCGGCTTTTATGAATTTACAGGCAACAACAAGCTTGACAAAACATATACGGTATGTAAGACCTGCTGAACCAAAATGAATACAACAAATATGAGGAATAAAAAAATGAACTGGAGGACAAGACGCATCATGATGCATCAAGAATTCTTTTGTGTTCGAAACACTACCGTTTGAATCATAATTAGAGAATCATGAGATCAGTGAAGACTGGCACCTCTAGGAGACAAATTCAGACTCTTTAAAAAAGAAATTATAAATAATTGGATCTGATTTTGCCACTTTCTTTTCTTTAATCTAGTAATCCAGTTTTCTGCTGCAAAATACACTAATTGAACCCTTGGGAATGCTGTCAAATTTTAGAATTTGTTGTTATGAGGGAGAATACAGTGCACCTTAACAGAAGTCGCTAAGTTGTAAAATGGTCAGGGCAAAGTATTCTGTAATGACACGGTCGATGAGTTACAGTAGATGGTGAAGGGTAAGAGCTCTAATTTGTGGTGCTGGCTGTTCTCCTAATCTGGATCAGTGGTAGAAGGAAACACTAATATTCCCTGAACTCCACTAAGCAGTCTGCATGTTAGCTGTGATTGGGCAGGACATGAAAATGAAAAACAGATTGTGCGGCACAGCTTTTAGCCTCCATAGAAGCGTGAGCTCCGCTGGCCTCATTGTACTACTGGCACTAGCCAAAACCTTATGAGCTTTAAGGATTTTAATGTTAGGCCTTGTTCTTCTGAATGTGGCCCAAAATTGCCCTCGGTAGGATTACTGAAATGCTGAAGAAGGAATGACGACAGCCATACAGAAGATACTGTATGTTTTGGACACAAGCAGTGACTAGTAGTGATGTGCGAGTCTGACTCACACCCACCCAAACCCCACCCCTGCAGAAATATTCGTTAAACGACGACCCAAACCTGACCCAACCCACAATGTTTTATTAATAGCTTAGTTAGAATGCTGCAGTGTCACTTTCTGTCCCCAGAGTTTTATGATGTTTTTGACTGCAATTTATGAACTAGCATATACCAAATATCTTTACACACATATTTAAAATGTCTTACTTTGTGCACTCACAGTGCTCAGTATCCTCGCATATTTAGGACTGCATAATGTAATGCTAATTGTTATTGCAGAAGACTGCAGTATGCAAATGAGCCTCAAACCAATCACAGTATTTTTGACAGGGCAACCAATCACAGCTCTGGGTGAGTTACTGGGTGTTCAGATGAATCGAGGTCTTCATGTAATCCAACAAAATGCTAATTATTTTCATCTTAAAGTGATGAAAGTGTTGGTGAATCGATGCATGAATGGGCGGGGCTAAACTGCTGTAGCAAGAATAAGGAAGTGTATTTAAATGTTGGTTGTGTGACATCACAAAAACTATGATTTGAAAATGGCTTGTTTGTAGCTTATTTTCCATAAATGGACTGTAGGATAGGGGGGACTAAATGTACCTTTTGAAACAATATTTACCCATTTTTAAATCCACAGAGGTGATGATGGGTCACTTTAATATTGTGAAAGACATCACAATTGCAATATGAAGCAGTATAATCGCAACCCTAATATACTGCCTATTTTGTGCAGCTCTATCTTTTTCATAACCCTTCACCACCTGAGACATAAGCACTGCAGCAGGGGACTGAGGGTGTGAGCAAGAGTCAAATGAGTGAGAGACGAGCAGTGGGCGGTGGCTACGTTCAGCCTACATCCTATGAGGAAACTGGGTGTTGAAAAGGGGAGTGGCCTGCTGATAGTAACATCTGTGTGTGTGTGTGTTTTTGTGTGTGTGTGTGTGTGTGTGTGTGTGTGTGTCCTCATAGAGGGAGGGGAAGAGGAGGATGGAAAGGCGTTCGTGTGAGAGGGGCTGTGAGAGAGCAGGGAGGGGCTGAGAGAGTGCCGGTAGAGTAAGGAGAATCAGCAATGTGAGCAGTGCTCTGCTTTACATTTCTAGGCTTTGGGAAACGAGGACCTGACATTTGTGGAAACGCTGTGGAATTGCTTTGAAGGGGCACTCTGAGCTCGACTGAGTACAGTTTGCAAGCGACCTCTGTCGCTGTCCTTGGCAGAAACTGTATTCTCCTCTTGTCTCACTGCAGAACTGATCATGTTAAGACTTGAGGGATACGCACAACGAACGGAGTCCGATCAGGGGTGTAGAAGGTAAGAGAAAGCTAGTCTGAGGGGCTCGGTGATGTGACAGTGGGGGGATTTTTCTCAGTGCAGTTACAGTAGACAGTCGGTTGTGGTTTGGAATGTGCAAAGCCACTGTGGTGTTGCTTATCTGCATGGAGACAGCTGGGCTTGATTGGCTGTTAACCCCAGAATGACACGTGTGTATTCTTTGCTGTGTTGAGATGTTGGCCTCTGTGGTTTTGCCGGGGGGAGTTGATGGAGCAATACTCCACCAGCTCATCTGGGCTGTAATGAAAACCGGCAATTTGGATCTGATGAGCCTGATGAAATCCACCCCTCCTCCCCTTATATGAGCTGTGTATTGGCTCCCCAGAGAGGTGTGTGTGTTTGTGTGTGTGGTGGGGGGTGCTGCAGGAATCCATTTTAGCAAGTAAAGGGGGGGGGTAGACTAGTGGAGATAAGGAGGTCAATAGGAATGGATCTTGAAAATGGAGCAGCAGCCTTTTTTTGCAGCTCACTCAGTCTTATCATCTGTTTTTCCATCCCAGTGTTACACTATGTGACAGGCTGTCTCTCGTACACACTCTCCTTTATCTTTATTTTTACTCTCTCTTTGCTCTTTGCACTTGCTTTCTCTGAGCTGAGGTCACTTTAACGCTGCTAACTCTATAGTTCGACATCTCTGTTGCATTTCATTTGCCTGAAAAGCCGAATATATGATGAGAGGTGGTCTGGTCTGTGTTGTTTCGTTTGACCTAGCCTTTAAAACATATAGTGCATTGTTTAATTGATTCGCCTTCATCTAGGCAGAATCAAGTCATCAGCTTTCAGTAAAGGGCTGAGTAACTGTCATCGCTTTTAGCAGGTCATTAGCAGCTGTTCTGAGGAAGCTCAGCTGACCTGTCACTTGCTCCATGAGCCAGTTAGCTTGTGTTGTATTGGCGGGTGTGGCTCACTAGATGGATAACGGGAATTCTTCCCGCTTGCCTTCAACATTTCTAACAGCTGTGACATTCTGTCATTTGATGCATGTAAAGGTAGAACTGTGCTTCGTTTCTTATACAGAACACAGACATGTGTGCATTGAATCGGTGATGATCTGTTGATTACCGTGGTAAAAAAAAAAGGCCGGTGAAGCAAGTGATGGTTGCTATGGCAACTGCAGCAGAGGAGAGCGACGGCCAACTTGCTGCATTCAAATACTGTCGTTTCAGTACTGTGCTGCGTGCTGGTCTCTGATGTGGAATCATATATTCAAAAAGACACTTACTCATTTGCCTGATCCCTGATCCCTTAAACCCACTAAAAGACATAATGTGATGTTTCTTGCACCTTGAAAGCACTGAAAAGTGAATGAAGATTAGCTCTATTTTCAGTATAAATGAAAATTCCATACAGTCTCCTGATTTTTTTTTTTTTTTTTTTGGAGCAGTAGAAGTGACCTGATTACAGTGTGACTGGACTGCGTGTTTGCCTCTGCCCTTGCTGTCCTCAGTTGAACGCTAGGATTAGCATTCATGGAAGCCACTGGGTCCACTCACCCCCTGTATATCAGTGATACCTGCCTTCACAGTCCCAAAGCCCCACAGCTCATTCTCAGCTCCCATCATTCAACTGTGCCCCTCTTAATGCTCTAATGGCTTTAACCCGTTCACATATACAAGTAGACCTGTCATCATCACAACATTTAACAGACTAATGATTACATATAAATAATTGGGGTTACCTTTATAATTGTGCCCAATTTGATTATATTTTTTGTTCATTTTAATTAACCATTTACAGTACAAGCCTAAAGTAGCCAGATTAGACAGTTAGCTATGTTTATTTTGTAGCTAACACTACACTCTATTTATGAAAAATGATGTATTGCGCTGTTGCATATGTGCGCACACACAAATATCTTCAGTGTAGGCAATTAGGCATGTTTTTTGTGAGCAGTGGTCCTCAGAGTTCCCCAAACAGCACCATTTTTGCCACAACCCAACTACTCACTACACACAGCAATTAAATATAAATGTGAAGCATAAGAATCAGTGCTCTAGAGATTGTATTAAGATTAGCTTCATAGATAACAAATTAACAAACATCAGTTGTGCATATAGTATTAAGACAATTCTCAGTGCATGTGTTTATTTATTTATCTATCTGTCTGTCTGTCTGTGTGTCGATCTATCAATCGATCGATCGGCATCTGCTCAGCTGATGAAAATATCCCAAATTCTCATTCTGCCTGTTGTGACACAATATATTTATCAGAAATGGGACATCTGCTTATATAATTGTGATTTTCTCAAATGTAATCAGGTGATTATGTAATAACTGCAAGGGGCCCACAGGCATGGTCCAAAAATAAATCAGCGATGTTCAAATTGCTATCTAAAACAAGCTTTTTGTCTTTTTATGCAGCCTTTTTAACGCCGTGATGAGCAATATGCTGGTATTTACTGAGAAATGTTCACAATATTACAGACATTAAAGAACCATATCGTATTGTGATATTGTATATTTGTATATTTGACATGATGCCCACCCTTATATGCTATACTTTTTATTAATAGATGAATTCAGTAACCCTGAAATGGCAAAACTGAAAGACTAAATAATAATAACTGAGGTTAAGCATCAAGGATTACTTGTTGTCTTTTGTTCACATTTCTTTAGAAAGTTTGTTTGGAAATGTGGTAAAATTTGGAATGAACTTTGATCTATGATGTATAGTAACAATCTTTTGTACTCGTTTTGACCTTGCTTCACAATAGTGTGTGTGTGTGTGTGGATAGAGCAGGAGTGTTTGGGTGGCTTGGTGTGGCCTGTGCAAACATTGAGGTGGGGGATGGGGTCTCATTGTCTGCAGAACACGTTTGACAAGCCATCTGTGTGGAAGAACAGCTCTTCGACCTCTATCTTTTTTCTCTTCCTCTCCTGTTTTTCTCTCTTAAGTTGCTGAAGACAGGAGGGAGTGTGGAATTTGAACCCCTCCGTGGGTTCACTTCAGGGCTGGTTGTATTTGGATCGAGCCGCAGCCCTTGTTGTGGGGCTTTTGCCGGCCGGCTTGGTGGTTTGTGAGGTTATTATAACACGAGCGGGACACCCAATGGCTAGCCGTCGAACTACCACCGCCCTTGTGATTAATGGAGGACTTTTCTCATAATAGCTGTGCTACTCAACACCTCTTTTGAAAAGTGTAGACTGTATCTCATTCTTTAGACCTGCCTGCTAGGATCCATGCTGGGCGAAGCTACTAATGGCTCCCCAGTGGCCTGCTGTAGTCTGTTGATTCAAGAAAGTTATTTTAGGCCTGTCCAGTGTCAGAACTCTTATCAATGTGTGAAATTGTTTTTGGGGGTTGTTTGTGAATTAGGGGCTGCAGCACATGTGGGACATATAAAAGGTGGGTTCTGGGTTAAAGGCCTGTAATCAGAGAGACGAACCACTCCCAGAAGCACCCATGGCACATTGGCTTATGACCTATATGCCTCATACATGCCCAGAATCCACATGCATGTACATGCATATAACTTTTCCATACTTCCAGACATATACAGACTATAAAAAGCTTACAGCATATCTCCAGATTTCAGATCTCTTCAATTTTAACGTCGGTGCTATCATGTAACACATCCAAGAATGCCCCACACATGGGTTCACATCTGTCCCACACATCTGCTATGTAAGTACATGTGTGTTTGTTCTGTTTGTTTAGGTTGAAGTATGCAGAAAGTGTTTTGCTCAAGGAGAATCTTCTTAAATGAAGGTTAGTTCCTTGAGAAACTTTTCAAGGAAGAGCAAAAGGTTTTTTCCCATTTTGCTCAGCATCCTTGAGGTTGCACTTGTTTTTACTTGTCAGTTGTCTTTACGATTGATCTGTTCTTTCAGGCTCTGTCAGGTAGCTGTCTTTATGTTAAGAAAAAATACAATAAAAAGCTTTGAAACTGTACAGAACACTTTTAAATAATGACGTCAAAAAGTATTGTTAGCAATTATTGTACAGTACCATGCAGACACCAGAGAAAATTATATTTAAAACCAGTTTAACTGGGTAGTATATGCTTTAAAAAGCTTCCATTACAATATATGCAAATAATATTTCTATTATTTGTTAATAGTGATTTGTAATAGTGATTGAAATTATTGATAGTGATTCTATGTATGTCTGTGTTTGCTTAATAATTCCCAGACCTCTCCTTGTGGAAACCCAGTATTACATTGTAGTTTTTATCAAATACCTGGTTCAGCTCAATCGATACCTCATTAGATTAATTGAGGAGGTGCTGCTGGAGTTTCATAAATCCATGTTAAGGCTGGAGGCATCGAAGTGAAGTCTGAAACCTCAAGTTCTTTTAACAAATAAAACAAATCATGTCATAATTTAATGTTTTCTTGTTTGTTAACCTTTATTCTAATGCTAATTTGTATGTTTGTCAGCAGAAAGTCCCCAGCTGCTCAGATAAATCACTTAAAACAGTTTGCACAGGAGCCGAAGACCTTTGCAAAGTAATGTATGATTCCTCCCACTTACTGCAAGCAGTCTGCCAGTGTGCTCATTGATTGGTTTAAGGTTGTTACTCTGTTAAGGCAGTAGCACATGGCCAGAAGCTCATCAATGTTATGTTGAATAGGACTGGGTTGAAAACTGCTGTAAGGAGCTGTTGTGATCAAAGGTTAAAGAGTTAGAGCCACTCCTTCCATTTTTTTTTCTCCTTCCATCTTTATAGCTACTCACCACTCCATCAACCCAGACTTTGCCAGCCAAAAGCAATGCTTTGGTTCATAATGCACTGAATACTTCGCTAGTGTTTCCTCTGATAGTTTTACAGTGATGTTTTTTTTTACTCATAATGCTGCATAAATGCTGGAGTGACATTTTCTACTCGTAATGCTGCATAAATGCTGCCATTTCGATGTTCCATCATGCTAGTGGAAATGATTTTGACAGGTCTGGATCATTTGATAAAGAAATTACTGGTAGTGTAGCAGTGACTCAGAGATATCTGCTTATTCACATCCCACCACTGCTTCCTGTTGTTGTAGCTGACGGTCATATTATTGAATGTTCTATTGATGCATCCTCTTCTCTTCCAGTACTGGTTTCTGTATCCAAGTTAAGAGTATCAGACTGGTGCTCCAAATCGTATGATACTAGAAATCTACATATCGAAATCAGTAGATAAAAAACATTGCACTGGATGTTCATTCATTTAGTTCATTTAGTATCAAGGATACCAAGGCTGATGTTGATACCAAATCCATCACTCTCGAATTTGTTTGATTCAGTGTTGCTGTTTTTTTAAAAGAAAATGTACAAAAGAAGATGACAAGTAAAAGGCATGAAAACGGGAGGCGGGGGGTAGAGAAAGTGTGAGTAAAAATGGTGCGGCGTGTGTGGATTTATCTAGACGTTGCTGGGAGTCTCTTGGCTGTCACACTGAATAAAGTCGACAGGCGGGTACAGGCGCTGTGCTGACACATGGCCCAAGCGTGAGGTTCATCCAGGCCTTTCAATTCCGCCGGCCTGTTTCTTTCCCCAATTGGACAACCTGACAGACTACTGCAGCACTAAGGAGGACACTAAGAAGACCACTGAAACTCAATCTGCAATTTAACATCATATGCCAGAATGTCGTGTATTAAGTGGAGGTCAGATTTCAGAAATTTCTCTTTGCATTTTCCATGTACTTGCAAATCAGAGGTAGCATATCATTTAAATGAGTGGATCACTGAAAATCTGCAGCCCCACTTTTCCCCCCCAGAGAATGTGATGTGCCTTACAAACCCTTTTGTTCCCAATCCTTAGTGCAAATGTAGAGAATGCTCAGGGCTTAAAGTGATGGGACTTTAAATAAAAATGTAAATGGAAAAAATAATTGCTGTCAGTGAAAATACACAGAAATGTTCCATTCATCCATTCATCCCTGCGTTTCATTCCTATGGGCCAATTAGAATGTTGAGCCATGGGGACTAGGATGTAGAGGGTTTGTGGGAGAACCCAGCTGGCTGTGTGGAATGTGTCATGTCAGAGCACGCCTGTGGGGGGAGATTAAGGTCTCTCCAGCACCAGAGGTGAGTAAGAGGAAAAGTGGGGGCAATCCCAGATTAATGCATTTACTGTCCCAGAGCAAAAACAGAGTGGAACTTGGTTCTTATTTCCACACCAGACCTGTTTCAAACCAAGTCCTATTCCTCCTGCTTCAAAGTTAGGCACTCTTGAGGCAAGGAATTGGAATATCTGAAATGTGCTTTTCAAGAGGCTTGCAGGTGTTTTTTGATGAAGAAAATGTGTGTTCTTTTGCCCCTTGATCTAAAACTGACTTGCTTCCTTTTAGATCATCACCTGTTCTGTGAATCCAAAAGAAATGAATAGCATATGTTCAGATAAAAATGCATTCTCTTTATTTGCCATAATTTTTTGAACTGTATACCATAAATGTATTTGCCACATTTCTGCACCAGCTGATCTTTGTAATAGTTGATCTGTGCTGTAAGGAGTGTTTCATTGTCTGAATTTTCTAAGAAGTGTATGGAGGAGGGAAGGGGAGGGAAGAGAAAAATCAGTGCACACAGCCAATACTCTGCCTCTGTCCTAGCACCATAAATTTGCTTGACAATGTACTCCCATGTTAGTTTGGTTTGGGGAAATTTGATACAAAGGAGTATGCAATAGAGTGCTTAAACACAAGAGGATGGTGTAGAATTTATTCCATTTAGAAACACTAGGTGGTTACGCTTTGACACAGCGGTTCTCAGTTCTAGCCCTGAGGGACTCGTTCACTGTAAAACATTTTTCCCCATTCTGATACACCTGATCCAACTTGTGAAGCAACTGAGCAAGGAGGCTGAATCAGGTGCATTAGATCAGGGCAAAAACATGATCACTCCTAATCAATGAGGCATTTTTTTTGTGAATAATTTCATTGTGTGCTTAGTTACTTCCAGATTTCTGTAACTGCACCACACTATGGGGCACAAATTGTTGGAAGCTGGTTGATGTTTTGTTTGAGAAAGTCAAGGATGTGTTAAAATAAATATTTGATGTTTTATGGTCACATGAAGGTGGCTGGTCTCTTCCAATTCTTTACAAAGAGCTCTAAGTTAATGTTTTACCAAAAGCATTTCCATTATTATTTTTGTTCCACATGAATAAAAGCATCAAAATTCTCCCATTTAACACTATTCGCTTTGTAGATATTTCATGTATTTTAATAAATTGTTGCATTTACATTATTCCGCATCACAGCAGCATCAGAATATCTTTGTCATTGCAATGCACAGGTATGTATAGTGCAACGTATAAGAAGTGTATACATAGTGTATTATACATATAAAAGTACAAGTAGAAGATATATAAAGCAAATAACAAAGTGTATTATTCAGCAGTAGTGGTCACTGAGTGCAGAACAGTCATCTTACAGTTTATACTGTTTACTCTTCAGATGGCCCTAAAGTGATGATTATCATCAAGTTAAACTTCCATGGAACTTGTATAACTGGCTCTGTATCCTTTATTCTGGAACATCGGTGTTTCCATTTGATAAGGGATAAGTGAATCACACAGTGCAGTTTATTCCCTGTACCACCCATGTGTCTCTAAGGACACTCTTACAGGTCACTC
Source organism: Hydrocynus forskahlii (assembly GCA_037974365.1). Taxonomy (NCBI): domain Eukaryota; kingdom Metazoa; phylum Chordata; class Actinopteri; order Characiformes; family Alestidae; genus Hydrocynus; species Hydrocynus forskahlii. The sequence goes on from JBBPCX010000160.1 coordinate 8,401,962, forward strand.
CATTTTAAGGCTTGTGAGATGTAGGTAAGTGACAGGTACAGTCTCTGTGTGGTTTGATGATTGTGAGTTTTGCAAAGTCTGCTCTCTCTTTGGTTTATTAACCAACAGCATAGGTTCCGCTGGGTCTATTAAGCTGTTGCATAACTTGATTTATATGAGTATGTCTAAGCACGGTGTAGTAAGACTCTGTCTCGTGAGAGGGCGTATCGAGGTCAAGTTATGGTTGTGATGGATTGTGTTTCTTGCTGGAATTTTTACCCCAAAGCAAAACTGCAACTAAATGTGCACTTTGCGTTTTGTTGTCAGTTTGATTTCTGACCTCCTCAGCGGATACAACTGAAAGAAACTAAGGTGATTTGTGGCTTCGAGAACATGTAACTGGGAAATATGCGTTTTTCGGATTAAATTTCTTCACACACAAGACTGGGTGTAAACTTGAAAGTAGGAACTCAACATTATTATCTTATACCATTCTTACATATCCATGGTTTTCATTTTATAAGAACATATGTATGGCAGTTTGGTTTTTGGGCATGAAGTTGCGCTTAGGGCTCAATTTGCTAATGTCTCTCAGTGTGAAAGCAAATTCTCTTATTCCTAATCCTTATCACATTTTTCTTTCTCTTTTTTTACATCTTTTTTTATCTCTATCTTTTTTCTATAGGACTCAGACATCCTAGTCACAAATGTTTGGTGGCCCTCCCTTGATGAAGAGTACACAGCTGGTAGCCTAGTGGTTAGGGAGTTTGCCCTGCGATCAGGAAGTCGTGGGTTAGATTCCCAAGACTGATAAGCACCTCCTGAGGTACTCTTGAGCAAGGTACTGTCCCCACACACTGCTCCCCGGGCATTGTGTTCCTGGCTGCCCGCTGCTTCACTTGGTGAATGGGTTAAATGCAGAGGAAGAATTTTGTGCTGTTCACACTGTGTGCTGTGGTGTGTTCACGTATGACAGAATGTTCACTTTCACTTCACTAAGAGTACATGTTTCTCTAGTTTTAGGGAGTGTTTTCTGCCCTTGTTTTGGCATATATGTAACATGCTGTAACTGGTCATGGACACCCTGGGCCCCCTGGTTAGGCCAGCACTAGAACCCCTTCAGTTTGCCTACCAGGCCATGATTGGAGGGGATGATGCCATCATCTACCTGCTGCACTGTACCTACATAGCCACCCAGACAAGCCACGAGGACCCCTAAGGATCATGTTTGTTTTCTCCAATGTGTGGCTGGGAAGTAAGCGGTCTGCTATGTAAGTCCATGGTCCCTTAGTCTCCTGGATTATGGACTATCTGACTGAATTGCCATCGTCTGTGTGGCTATAGGGCTGTGTAGTACAGGAGCTCCTTAGGGAACCGTTTTGTCTCTGTTCCTCCTTACCCTGTACCCCTCACTGCAGGGTGGAAGTAGCCTAGTGGGTAAAACACTTTCCTGTGAACCTAATGACCACAAAGTTGCAGGTTCAAACCCCATTTTCTACCATTGTGTCCTTGAACAAGACACTTGACCCTCAGCTGCTCCGGGGGGGCTGTCCCTGTAACTAATGATGGTAAGTCGCTCTGGATAAGGGTGTCTTCCAAATGCCACTTTACAAATTTGAATTAAAGTATAACACAGAGTTCTGCCATCTCCAGAAAATTTCTGAGGAATGTGAAAATAAGTGAAAATAAATGTATCAGGCATAGTGATAACTCAGAACAGTGGGGGACAGTGGACAGTTTTATTGTCAAAGGAGAATTCAGCTTTAGTGATGTGTACTCTTATTTTGAAGTCTTAGGTTGTCAGTCCAAAGGTCCTCAGTTGTCTTACTTTTTTTGGCTCCACAGTGAAGGGAAATACACATGTGGCATTGTTTGCTGATTAAAGACTGCAATGTGTTGGTAAACAGTGCTAACGGGATTTACAAATTTATACAACTCAGTGACGGATGCGCATTTGCTTTTCAGTGTTTTCTTGGTTGAAAAAAAAAAAGAAGACCATTAAGGAGTTTCTTCTGGATTGCATGTTGTTGCTTGTGAAATGGCATGTTTTTTACTTATGTAAGTGACACATGGTTTTCTCTATGCTGAGATTTCCACCCTGGGCCCTTTAGCAAATGTTTCCCCCAGTGGTCAGAGCGGAGATAATTTTTCTATGTTGAATCTCATTCATTTCCTCCTTTTCCATTGTTGCAATGGCTTGTCCTGCCCTGGACAGAGCCATGTGCAGTTCTACAAGTTCTACTAGCTCTACAAGTAACCCCTTGGGTTAAATTGCCACATCACATTTTGAGGGTCAGTCCTGTGGGTTATGGAGAAAAGTAAGGCAGAAACCAACTGGAGTTTCCATGGCTGGTGCAGCTTGCGAGTGAAATCTTTTACAACACATGTGTCAAGATGCCTATGCCAAAGGCAATGAGCTAGACTGACTTCTAAATCACAATAACCCAGTTCAGGAGTCAAGTCATACTCCCAAGCTCATATGACCTTCTGGCATGTAAAGGGATCTAATTCCTGCAACTTTGAGAATTTGAGTATGATGTTTGCCTGTTGGGATAGTGCATTTTTAGATACATTTCACTATATGCTCACTCTACAGTCCTCTTGACTGGCCAATACATTATTTTATGTTGTCTTTCAATAGGCTGGAGGCTTTCCTAATTGTCAGGCCTAATGCAGTTTAACATGATTTGATTATCATTATCAGAGGTTCACTCAGAGAGAATCAGTCAGAGATTGGGCAGCTTGTAAAATCTGAAAGCCAAAAGTTCTTTAGTCCCTTAATGTTCAAGTTTGAGGATGACTATGTTCACTACACTTCTTCTAAGTGTCCTCAGTACTTGATGAAAAGTGTTTCAAACATTGCACCACAGAGAAGATGATTGCATGTGTTTGTGTAATCTTTTGCCTAGTTGGGGTTGGATGATCCCACTGAACAAGGCATAGCAGCTTTGTTCCTGAGTGGAATGTCCATTTGTCTAGCCGTGCACATGTTTACTTGGGCAGTTATGTTTTTAAAGTGTGCCTGTATTCTATGGGTCAAAGATTTGAGGCAAGTGTGAGTGTATGGGCAGATGGGTCAGAAATGTTTCAGCCTCTTGGGTGGGACCAGTCGGGATTCCTTGGAGGAGGCAGACAAGCTAAGGGGGTTAGGGTTCAGCTGTGCTCCAGCTGTGGAGATTATATTGGTTACCAACAGCCGGCAGATAGGCATCTCCATCACCCACTTGCAAAGAATTATTGTGGAACTTTCCACCCACTAGCTTTCCCTCCCATGGCCTTTGTAGTAGGGTTGGCCTGAATAATTTGAATGCTCAAGTATTTGTTTACTATTGTGGTATTCACTTCTTTATTTAGTATTTAGAAGCATGTTGTTATGTTAACCCTTTAGACCCCACCAGGATTCCAAAACGCTCTTTGGGATTCCTTGGATGATTTAATGTTACCACTCATGTGTCTCACAGCATCTTTGGGAAAAGGATATATAAATATGTAAAACCATTTGTTACAAACAAAAAATAGACTATTTTGATTGAGTCTAAAATCAATGAACATACCTAATATTGTAGTGATTTGAAAATGTTTATTTTTAAAGGCAGTGTTGAGAATGAAGAACTTGTTCTGAAACAAATATTAAAAGTCTGTTAATGCTGTTCAAGCCAGCCTTTCCCTTCTTGCTTCATTTCTTTTGCCTCGTGCAGGTCTTTTGGCGTTATCCCTTTGTGAGCTGGAAGTGTCCAGCTGTGAGGAGAATTTTCACCATCAGCCTGTGGCACAGCTGGTTGCGCTTCACACACCACCCAGGTGTTTGTGCTGTTCCAACACCTGCCATCTCGGTGAACTTTATTGGAGTATTTGAGCAGTTTTGGTTCAGCTGCCTCCTGTTTGGCACTGGGAGACAGGAAAATTACACCAGGAGAGTTAAAGCATGGATATATCAGCGCTGAACATGAGATGAATCCAGTTTACAAACTGATGATAGATACATGGCATTTATGATTATTGTGCATTCCTAGTTGCGAGTGATGCTGGTTTTAAAGGTTTGAGGTCAGGGGTTTTTATTTGTGTGCTGCACAGCTACTGTAATCTATAGCACAATGACAGCTGATACAGCAACTCCCATTAAACTGGAATGGCCGGTGATGGTACAGATGAAGAAACTGCAGCGCACACATGCTGCAACCGGAGAATATGCGGTGCACACATTTGAACTGGGTGATATGTATAAACACCATTGCTAAAACTACAACATCTTGGGGTTTTGTAAAGAGATCATAATGTAGCCCCACCTTTATTCTTACTCTCGGACAATTATGGAAATGGTTTGAAGGATTTTCTTGGCTAAGATTAGACTTCAGCCTCTCTGATGAGAACAGCACTTGATTGTGTGAACTGTGTCTTTATCTGAGGTGAAACTAAAGCTCTTATCACTTTCCTTGTGAATGTCCCTAAATTGTACAAAGTCAACTGGAGAACTTCCTTTCTCCGTATGCTTTGAAGGGCTCCTGGGGGCTTGAGACTGAATTATGAATAGAAAGGAGCGATTGTAATCATTACAGTAGTTCCCCGGGGACAATCTAACCTAATGGCCATCTAGGATTCACTTCCTGTGCTTTCTTCGAATGCAGCCTATGCTCAGGGATCAATATGTGTGCGCTGTTAATGCATTCTGCCTCTAGAGTGCCAAACAGGATGAGTGAGTAGTGTGTGCTTAGTATTTTCCTGGACTCTGTTGTGGGTTTGTCATGATAGAAGAATTTTTACTACAGAACAAATAGAGAACGTATTCATGCAAAGTGATGCTATGGCCAAAAAGTGAACCCCAGAGAAATATTCAAATTGTTTCAGCACTAATTTCAACACTAATTAGATTTTTGAATCCAGTCCCTATTTTGATACTGTTACATCAAATTATAAATGTAAACTTAAAACATGCCCTCATCTCTCTGGATGCCTTTTTATGTGTAAAAGACAAAGGATGTGTAAAGGCGAAGTATGTACAGTTTGAATTTTAGTCAACTTTGTGCTTGTCTAGGTCAGGGCTCTTCAGTTCTGGTCCTGAAGTACACCTGATTCAAATTCTCTGCTATTTTCCCATGTTAGACATTTTGATCGAACAAGGACATCTCCAGGGTCTTCTGGACACCAGACACCAGGACTCACCAGGACAACACCAGAAATTAATACTGAATTGTTTGCTATAGTGTGATACTGAAAAGCATTTCTGTACGTTGTGCAACACTGATTCATGCCTCCATCTTTCTTTCCCTCAGGGTTCTGTGACAGAGGCAAGACAGAGATAGCTGAGGCACCTGAGGGAGCAGCACTATCCCCTCACCCACCATCCTGATCCCTGACCCTCCCTGAGCAGCCATGGCGCCCCGCAAACGTGGCGGTGGAGGACGAAGCATGTCGTTTATCTTTTGCTGCTTCCAGAGCAGCGACCACCCAGAGATCACCTACCGATTGAGGGAGGACTTTGTTCTTCAGACCATGGAGCCCACGCTGCCCATCCCCAGCTACGACGAGCTGGATGCCATGTTCTCTGAGCTTGTGGTGAGTGTCAGTTTGCAGTCAGCATAATTTTCATAATTGTTTTCTTCAGATATACTAAAAGAGCTTTGTACCTGGTTTATAACTGCATACAACTAAAAAAAAAAAAAAATTTCAGATCATGGCCTGGATGTATTTCTACCATTCTGTATGCACTACTAGTCAAAAACGTTTACACACACTGAGAATTTCAACATTTGCAGGTTATTCACTTAATAATGACTAAAAATACAATCAATGTATTTTCTAACAAATGAATGTACAGCATTTTCACCATTTGAGTAGCTTTATTAGCTAGAAAATGTATTTTTATCACTATTGACCTACAAAAAACACCTAATATAATTGTAATTATACTTGTGATGTGGATCACCAGACCAGCTTTGAGATATTTAATTTCGTAACAGACAATGAGATGAAACAGTCAAATTGTGCATTTAAAGTTAAAGGACAGTCTAGAAATAAACTCATCATCACACAAGCAGTTAATATGATGTCAGACATTCTTTCATCTCATAAAGGAAACTTGTTTTATTTGACATATTTTCACTTATAGTTGTTCACTCATCAGCTTTCCGGTGTTTAACACGAATAATAATTCTGCAACTTATGAAATAAATGGATAAGTGGTGTGCACAAATGTTTGGTAGTGTATAGGGTTTGTGTGGTTAGCATTCCTATGTGCTGAATATGGAATCATGGATGCTTGATGCACTAGTGGGTGCAGGGGTGAGCAATAGGCATGGAAATACCACATGACAGAACTCCCCAAATGAGTCAGATTTGAGTTCCAATTAGGCAGTATGTGTCAGCTAATAAAAAGAAATGAGAATGAGCCCTCTGAAGGGTAAGACCTGAAGAAAGCAATATGAAGAAAGTAACAGAATTGAGAAGAGATCAAATTTTGTGCCTAAATTGAAGTTGCATTGGGCACAAAAACTGCAAAATGAATTTTAAGTGGAGTAGGTTTTATTGTCATTTCGACCATATGCACACAGTGCACGGTGAAACGAAACAACGTGCCTCCAGGACCATGGTGCAACACAAGAACAGCACAGAACTAAGCGGAACACCACAAGACCACAAGTGCAGACAAGACAATAAGGTCTCGTTCACACGGACGTCTGAATCAGGTGTTTTTCAGGCACTCGTGACGTCAGGCGAGCGCGGACTGAGCGTTGACTGTTTTTCTGCGCATTGGAGCAAATATCAGCGTCCACATGGGTGTGCAGCCCCGGCGCTCGGGCTAAGAGTGTCCAAGAAAAAAAAAGACACAAGAGCAACAATACAACTGGACAAGACAACATTTAGTGCTATGCAGAATAGAGTTTACTTTTAATAGCAACAGTTTCATGACTGTCATGACAGCAAATGTCAAACAAAGTATAACTCTAGTGGCAAAATGAAATGGTAGTTGCAAGGCAATCCTCAGAGACGTGGATAAATGAACACTTGATGGTGCTTAACCCCACAAAATTATGGCCTCAGAATTGAATCAGTGCTTCTTTCATCCAGCCTCAGTAAAAGCTGCATATCATGAGCTTCACAAAGTTAGAATTTATGACAGGACTGCCATTTGGAAGCTGTTTGCATCTAAGACCAGTGCGCTGAGACGAGTAACCGGATGTAATAAGCATTAAACTTGGACCATTGAGTAATGGAAAAAATGTGAGAGAGTCCGATGAATAGTCTTCAAACCTTTTTCCTGTTTCTGAACGTATTTAGGTATTGAGAAGGCCAAGGGATGTCTGTTGTCGTCTATTATTGGTGATCACTCCATAGTGAAATGGACAGACATGTCATGAGAGTCATTAGTTAGTTAATTGAGCATTTTTGTGAGGCCATTTTTATAAGTGAACCACATGGTTACCTCTCACTGCAAATTAATATGCCCCCATACTCTTTGCTTAAGTAGTTTGAGAGGGGTGTCATTAATGTCAGGAAGGAGTCAGACGCCTTCTGCACATTTCTGAGAACTCATTGTTTTCCTCTGGTCTTCCACCAGATATGAAAATGACTCATGTTTTTTAAAGCTAAGTGTGAAGTACATTTCCACATCCTTTCGTTTCATATGTCTTCAAAAACAATGGTGTAATATTCTACTACAAACAGTTAAAGAGATGTTTGACAGTATTCCAAGAAGAGTTGAAGCTGCTGAAAGTCCTTAAAGATGTCAGTTAATGTCCATCCTTTATATTGGTGTATAACCTACTTCATGGAGAATGAATGAGTGTTAATTAAAGATATTGGTTAAATCTCTCTCTGTCTCTCTGCCTCTCTCTGTCTCTATCTCTCTGTGTCGCTCTCTCTCTTTGTGTCTCTCTGTCTCTCTGTGTCTGTCTCTCGCCCTGTCTTCTCTCTCTCTCTCTTTCTCTCACTCTCTCTCCCCGTTTCTCTCTCTCTCTCTCTCTCTCTCTCTCTCTCTCTCTCTCTCTCCCCCTCTCTCTCTCTGTCTCTGTCTCTGTCTGATTGCCAACCCCTGAGTTCTGTTGGCTCAACTTGTGCTGAGCTTGGTCTCATTGTGTGGCCTCATGTTTTGGCCTCCTCTATTGACTAATTACTTGTTTTTTTCTGGCTGTCCTTGTCATGCATTAAAGTACGTTAATGTAAATGAACGTGTAACACAAAGCGGCTTCCGTCACGCCTTCCACAACCATTGAATTGATATTTACTGCTTCAGTGCTTTTTGCCATGTGTGGCTCTGGCCTAGGTTCTACACTGTGAGCTTCTGTCCCCTGTAAACAGGGGACACTTTACATTAAGCAACGTACTTCACATTATGCACCGACACTTCACATTATGCATATTCACATTATGCAACTTTGCCTGTGATTATTTATTGATGCTGCACTACTTTGTCTTCTATGTCTTATGTCTCATGTCTTATAATCTGTCTGCGAAGGGAGGGTTTCAAGTAATCATTTCATTGTGCTCTGTACACTGTACTTTGTACATATGACAATAAACCTCAACTTCAACTTCAACTTCAAATTAACACTAACTTGTACGGCTGGGATCACTTATCAATGTATTTATCTGAAAACTGTGTGAAAACTAGTACAAATTAAAAATAGGCTCATATATACTAACAGATATTATTAATGTTACTATTTTTTCCATATATGCTACTAATTTTTTAAACCCCTGTCTCTATTGCTGACTCAGACTTGCATCTTAATTTGATTTTGTTTTGCGTGCTAAGCCCAAATGAAAGTTTGCCCATTGTCTAACGAGTTGATGAAATTAAAGTGAATCACAGGGAGAAGTGAATTTTACAGACTACAGTCTCTACAGTTCTTAACTGGACTCTCTGTTGTAAATCCATACATATGATTAATATTGATTTGTGGAAAACCATTGTTTGCAATGAGAATAGTAAGTAGCATAAGACCTGATATTTCCACTGAAGCAGCAAAACGCAAATTGGGATGGGGGAGGGGGCAATTGCTGCTTTATCTGGAGCTAAAATAAGAAGTTTGTATAAGTTACGGGACTGGGCACAGATGTAAGTTTTAAATGTCTAGGCTTAATGTGAAAAGCCTGTGACTCAAACATGGAGTCTTAGTATTTCCTTATATAGTTTGAAGATGGAGGCATAAACCATGACTGAGTGGGCAAAGCCATACAAGGATTCAGGGATGCAGACTGTGCCAAATAGTGGTGTACTCACTCAGGCCATTCTCTTTTTAAACCTTCTGGCTGTAATATCACTTGTGGCCAACAGCTGATAGTATTTCAAGCAAAACCCTTTTTTACTGACTGAAGGAGAACTGACAGATGGCTTTATGGGACGGGGATGCCATATAACATACATTAGTTAAATTGCACCCCCTTATGTGTTGGAAATTTGTCCATCATCACCAGCTCAACTCTTGCCTAGATAACTCGAATGTTATGACATTTATACTATCTGTATTAAGGACAGACAACTTGTGATGTGACGTCCCCTCTATGCTGAACTGTAGTTGCTATTGTTTTTCATGCTGGTTTTCTGGTTCTCTGGACATTCTTGTGTGTTGAGGCACTGCTCTCGTCTTGGCTGCTCTCGTAGACAAACTGAGCCACAAAGACCCTTGCAGACCTGGACCTGGTGCCCATATGTCACACACTGTAGAAAACCCTTAATACCATGTCAAACAACTTACCACTCCCACCTCAGCTTGTCTACAAAAAGAGCAAGGAGCTGCTCCCTTTTTTGGTGTATTGCTTTTTAAAACTTTTACTGCACTTTGCTTAGAGATGGAAGATTATCGTATTATGTTGCAAAGATGCTCTTAATAAGCAGATGTGCACAGCCCACATAATTACTCCTGCTGTCTGTCATGTTTTACAATGAGCAAAATAAAGTTAGATGAGGCATGTTGTGAAGAAATATGACAAGATGTGCTTACTCATAAATATGAAGGGCTGAGGACTGGGCTGTCTTTTTTTTCTGTTGTTTTCAGAAGGGAGGGATGCATTTTGCATACTGGTTTTTGCATGCTAGGTGCCTCAGGGCTTTTGCACCTTGTGCTGTTGTCTTTTGTTCAAGTTGGAGCAGTAGATAATGTTACATTAGATCACTTTTTCTTTTCAGATGAAAAGGAAGTGAAGTCAAGGGATTAGTGGCTAAATATCCTCGAAGATCAAAATGATTGTCATGGAAATCATTGCCACTTGTTTTTGCTAGCAGCGCCACCCTTGCTATAGTTAATGGTACACTCTTAAAAATAAGAGGACCAGATGGACTCCTAATGCCACAGGAGAACCATTTTTGGTTTCCTTTAAAAACCCTTTAATTGAATAGAGATCTAGTTTTAGATTTTGGAATGTGAAGAACCTTTTTAAAGTTTAAAGGTCATCTTGGTAATGTCTTGGACCTAAGAAGAAGCCTTACATTAGGAAAGAACCATAACGGTTCTTTTAACCTGGAAAAGTTTCTTTGCACCTGCCTACACAGCTCATCTACAAAAACTCTTTGGCACTGAATCCTTTGTGGCAGATCACTTTCAAAAACTTTGCCTGTATATAATGAAATGATGTCTAGCTAGCACAGCTGGTTGACAGTTATGATGCTACTGTTGCTTTGTGCACTCAGCAAGCAGAAAAATGCATTGTGAGCTTCCAGAAGGAAGAAAATGACCATGTAGCGCACCTTGAATGCTAACATAGTCAAATCTTGGCGCTCTACTGGGCAATGCACATGTTTCGTTTTTGCCATAAAGTTGTGAACGCTTATTTGCACCAACTTTGTAAGCAATAGCAGCAAAGTATTGAAACTGCCATAGTAAGAAGCAGTTGATGGGATGTGAGCCAGTTATGCTCATATCTCATTTTTCTGACAAATTATTAATACATTCTTTTTTCTTTTCTTTTTTTTTTGCATTTTTGAATGGCCTTTTTAAAATGTGTTTTACTGGTCAATTTTGATCCTTCCTGCACACTTGCACGTCAAAATATTGACTTATTTTGTGTCATGAAAATATTTTCAGTTATTATTACATTTTTACCTTGGTGGCTGCCTGTTATTTTGTTTTGTATGCCTTGTTTTGTAAGTGCAGAAATGAAGAGATTTCTACAAAGCCTCGAGATGAAGCAATATATCGTTGCATCCATTATTGCTTTGCTTTGTGTGTGTGAGTGTGTGCATGTGAATGCATAAATTTGCTGAGTGTGCAGGCGATTTCCGATGGGACAGGGAGGTTCGCAGGAAAAGAGTCTATGGAAGAGGAGCAGGACGGGAAGGGAGACACAGCAGCTCTTCCTTTCTCCCCCAGTCCCTGTCAACCAGGGACATTACTGTCACCAGGAGTGACCAGACAGGAAGACATTAACACTGTTCTGTAGTGGCTGATAAAACGGATAGAGCGAGTTACTGTATTGCAAGGCATGCGCAAAGGTCCTACAGGATCATGTCTGTTAGGGTCAGATGTGAATGGTAAGCTAATATTTCTTTTTATTTTAAGTAAACATTCCGAGGTGGTAGCCACTGTCATGGTCTGATGAAACATAAAAGCTGACGATGTGTCTTTCGTTCTTCATGGATTGACCTGCTGTAAGATCACTAGCTGACATTGCAGAAAATTCCAGAATATTTATCATCTAGGTTTGAAACACATATCCTATTTCTAAAAACACAATGTCTGCTATGATGTAAAGAATTTTCTGAACAATACCTCAGGCTAGAATTTGAGGCTAACTTTGTATATAGACTGAATTAACAAACTGTTAAAGGCCGTTATGGAGAAGTAGTGTGTAAAGGTTAAGCAATCTGGGCTAAACCTAGCTTGGAGAGCAGCGCTTCTATCCCAAAACACACATTGCAGGTCCTAATTCCATATTCCAGAGCTGTGGAACTTGTAAATCTCCACTTTTGGTGCACCGTCCTAGGCTTCAGCCAAATGGCAGTAGTACCATGAATAGTTCGTACCAGTTGTGTTGTCTAACCAGTTCAACAATTCAAATGTCAGTACATACTCAAAGATGTGCAAACATTATACTGTCTGTCTGATTACCTGATTGCAATATGCACTCCATGTCCTAAATCAGCCCTGGTGTGTTGACTGACTTAAGACCATTCTGTGGCAATACAGGGTAGGTTTTTCTAAAACCTTGCTAAACTCTGCTGTTGCCTGCCTTGCATAGAACGCTATGCAAAAAACATGAATAAGAGCTTAAAATTCGCATCAGTTATTAAAATCAAAACAGTCAAAGGCTAATAATAATAATTAGAAGAAGAATGCAGAAAGTAATTTATATGCTGCAAACATGTAAACCTAGAGAACAATTACCAGATCACATCAAAAACTACTAAACCGCACCTAAAACAATCTTAGCTTAGCTCCATGTTGTTCTCTGTAGCGTCATCGTCAGTTGGTGACGGCCTGTGGTACAATAATACATTGCACACTATAAAAACTAAAAAAATAATTTAAAAACTACTGTTTACAAAGGGCCTACTTGACTAGTTTAGTAATTCCACATCTTTATTACTTGTAATTTCTAATAAGAATTCTCTATTGTGAATCCATCTCATACTTAATATATTTCAGTTTAAATTAATAATTGAAAAAATGCTGATTGAGCTATTGCTTTGTAATTCCCAGATGTGTAGGACAGAAATCACCCTTTGATGGGGCATGTGGCCTGCTATTGAATCCTTCATCAGATCTGCTCCACTTGGACTGAGAGAATAGTATGAATGGGAGTGACAGGCCCGTTGCCTCTTGGGGACTGAGGAATGAGGCCATACTGGGTCTAAATATTACCTCTGGAGGGAGTGAGAGAACGAAAGAGAGGAGCAATTGCACATATAAGTGCATGGTTTCACTCCAGCAGACATGGAGATATGAGTGTGTGCATGTCTGTTGAATTTGAATGATTGCAGGAGCTGTGGGGTGCGCCTGCTGGGACTCCTGACTTGGAAAACAAAGGCTCAAGCAGAGCATTTGTGGCTGAGGACACATGGGCTCTCTCTCAGCTAGATATGCTCAGCAACACCCACTGTCGAGGGCCAACCACAACACAGTGCTTGTTATGGTGTGCTATTTCCAGTGCTAAATGAAAGGAAATTGCTAGTGGAGAGGTTTATAGCTGGGCTTTCATTGTCAAAGCTTTACTGTGTTTTTGTGCGTGTTTTATACTCTCACTACTAAGAGCATGAATGAGTTTGATCCCAATCTCTCCTCCCCCATTTATTTGTAAAAAGTAGGTAAAAGTTGTGCTTGTAGTTTGTTTTGCACTTGTAGATTGTGATCATTTACATCATGTCTGAACTGTATTGCAGTTAGTATATTCATGCACTTCCTGTCAGTTTTTGCACACCATGGATTTTTACCACTTATCTATTTATTTCATAAGCTGCAAATATTTTCTTGTTGAGTGAACAACTATAAATGAAAATGTCAAATACTGTGCTTTAATTTAAATGCACTCCCCAACTGTTTTATCCCACTTAATACCTGAATATACCTGAATGTACCCAAATGGCCTAGCTTATAAACACCTTGTCCTAACAGTAAGAATTTCCTAACAGTAAGAAAGTGACAGTGACGAAACCAAAAAGCTTCCATTATGATCAACAAAGTTGTCTGTGGCTTTATACCGTCTAATTTTTCAAGTGTCCAACCACATGTGGTGACACTGCATGGAGCAACCCTAGATTGCTTGATCCACCATAGCCATGATGCTCATTGCTGCATAAACCCTTGTGCCAGTGACAGTGTTTCAAACGGAAAAGTTCTCAGTCCAAGTACAAATTCAATTTATAACAAATGCGACAAGCTGGTTTTAACAGATGTCCTAGTTTGGACATGCTGCGTTCCATCAAACACTTAAACAAAAAAGATTACTGCAGTTACGCTAGCCATCTTTCAGCAAAATACATTGAAACTGGTCAAAGACGAATGTGGAGAAACTATTTTTTGAGGTGAAGTAAAGACAACTTGTATATGAAACAAATTGCTTTTATGTTAACTAAGTGCTTAACCCCCCGTGCATCCATTTCACAACAGTCGTTTCAGGCTCCAGGCAATATAGCTTTAATGCTAATGTAATCAGCACATGCCTGTGTTACCTATGGTTACAGTGCCATAGTAGTTATGAATGAAAAAGGGAGAAGAGACTCGATTCTTCACTACATCTGTTTTGTTCTCAACTTTAATTGTTGCATTGAGAGCATTTAATATGAACATTTCAGTGGAAAGTTATCAGTGGCACACCCATGTGATGCTACACACTGAGCAGTTAAATGTGTAAAACAAATGTAAAACACACATTCCTATCTCAAAGGTTCATCACATAAGACACTCCCAATTTGCAGCTGAAGTTAGTTAGAAGCTGTCTGTAGTTTTAGACTTTGTCTTGGCTGCTGTTTAAAAATTTCAGTACATCTCCCCTTCAATCTAAATATATCAATTTCTGGCCAAATTGTTTAAGTAAAGGCCCTCATGTGTTTTGTCATTTGTTTTTGGTTAGATATTATAAACTTTTCATCACACATATACTGCAGAAGGTGTCTTCGAATATTGCAGATTCACAGTGTGATGGTCCGTGGAGCGACCGGTTGTTTCTCAGTTGACTCTGTCTGTCTGATCTGCAGCAGCGTGGACCTCATTTTTAAATGCATTAAAGATAGAGCAAGTCCTTGCTGTTTATATGTTCTTCTCAAACTTATATATAGGTGGAGCTGAGTGCTGGACTTGGCCTTTTGCTCAGAAACTGTACACTTCAAGTTTGTGATCTCAAAGTCTTCTAAAGAAAAAGCCTTTTGATGTGTGTGAGTAGAGAGACCTAAGCCCTCTCTTTTCTCTCATTTCAGGATGAGCTGGACCTCACAGAAAAGCACAGGGAGGCCATGTTTGCATTGCCTGCAGAAAAGAAATGGCAAATCTACTGCAGCAAGAAAAAGGTGAGACCAGTCCAGTGCTACTAGTGTCTGTGTGTGTGTCTTTGTGTGTGTTTTTGTGTGTGTGTGTGGGGGGGGTGGGGGGGAGATGCGTATCCAAATGTGTGACTAAATGTGTGTCTTGTGTATTTTTCACCTCTCCCCCGCATAAGCTTTCATCATTGCTAATTGGCTCTCCAGCAGGCCTTAAGGAGAGTAGTGCTTGAGGTGATCATTAATGAAAGATAAATCAAAGCAGTGGAATTCATAACTCTTACATAAATGGACTGCTCTTTAAACCTCTCATGTCTCTATCGCCTAATTTGCTGAGAAGCTTTTTTTTAAATCTCAAACACCATGAGTGTTTCATTAGTTGAAAGGGCCTGTGTTTCAAAGAGCTCTTCGTGTTAAGTGGAACTGCTTCTCACAAGCTATCTAAACCTTTATCTAAGGAGATGTATTGTTAGTTGTCATGGAAAAGGTTCGGTAGTGGGTCTTATGGTCAGTTTGGTCAGTTCCCTGTACATTGAGGCTCTTTCTAAAAACGGCAGAGAGGGAAATAAACCCTTAAAACCAATAAGGTGCATCTGCATGCCTGATGTTAAACATGAGGTTTTATTCATATGAAAATGTTTCTCATGTAACTTTTCTTCAGTACAGGGAATTTTGGTCAGTCTTTGCTACTTTTCACATGTAGTTATCACTTGCGAGCTCATCAGTGGTTCCTCTTTCACACTGCATTCACTGTGCTCTCCACTCGACTCCTTGAACCTCTCAGTAAAGTTTCATGTTCTCCTCAGGAAAAGAGTGATCACAGTGTGGTATGAATTATGACAGGAAAACACCTTTTAGCAAATATGGTTCAAAGTTTAGCAAATAGTTTAGTAAATAAATACTACTTACCCCAAATATAATTAACAAAACACCTGATTGTATATTTTGGATCATTGTCTTGTGATGTCCAGTCTCTTCTGTAGTTTCTTCACTAACTGTTGGACATGAGTGGATTGCTTGATATTTAATAGAATCCTTTCATCATGCAATCCCCATATTTCCATTGCTACTGGCTGTCATACAACCCCAAAACATGATAGATCCTCTGTCATGCTTAAGAGCTGGCGAGGTGTTATTGAAATGCCTTCTTTTATGTCCTCTTATTATAACTTTAGTGATTGTAGTCAGAGTTCAGTTTTTGTTTCAGACCACAGCACACAAGTCCAAAGTGCTTTGCAGTTTGTTTGGCATACTTCAGACGCTGGTGATTGTACAGTTAAGGTTACCTTTTGATAACTCTTCCATGTGCATTGTTAAAAATTGGTATTTTAACTTCAAGATTAATTTCTGTGCTGCCTTAATGTTTTAATTTAACTGAATTTCTAACAGAAAGTTAACATAAAAACTTTAGTCTTTCCTTGCTAAGCAAATGTACATTTTCTTTCATTTGAATGTTTGTTTTTTTTTAAGAACTCTCACTTTGAAAATATTTGATTTGTAGGTGCTGTCTAATACCAATTGTATGCACCCCAAATGTGTTAAAAGGGCAGATTATCTGTACCGTATCAGAAACATATGTTTCTTCCTTTTTTTTTTTTACTTGCCGTGTGTTGGAGATGGGTGCATGGTGTGCCTGAGTCATGCCTCCACATCCCAGTGAGGAGAACTAATCAACCCCAGACATCAGATAGACACCAGGTTCAGCGCTCAGCCGTAAGCAATCCTTCGGTCTGCAAAGCAGGATTAGTGTCTGGGGGGAAAAAACCCTCTGTGTTCAGGTAGTGATAAGAGGCCATGGCCATGAGATGGCTGTGGCCATTATTATCATCAACAAGACTTGGATCATTTTACTCTCTGTCTGTTCTCAAAGGTAGCAGCTGAGTTAGAAGCTGAGTAGAAGTGTGTCCATGCTTCACATGGACCACTCGCGGTGAGGTGGTGCAAACCTGACTGTGATCTAGGAGGAATGCTGTGGGTGTGAGGGGCAATTGTGTAGGAACAAAAGAAAAAAGGTCACTTATTCTTCCTCTGTTCAAGTGTGTGGGGGAAAACTGATTTGAAGGAATCCTGTTCCCAGTAAAATACTGACTAATATATATGTGTGTGTGTATATGTATGTATGTATGTATGTATGTATATGTGTG
>JBBPCX010000160.1:8422464-8435920 GCA_037974365.1 Hydrocynus forskahlii
TATGTGTGTATATATATATATATGTGTGTGTGTATACATATATATAACTTGTCTGAGTCTTTACTTAAAAACAGTCTTAACGTTTCTTCAGGGTCTTACTGTCATCCCTGCTAACCAACAACATCACCTTTAGAGACAGGTCCAATTTTAACTCCCTTTGAAAATGGCAGTTATGTCATGTGTACTTGGACCAATAGAAATATTGCAAAACTTTTTTTCCCCACAAATGTTAGGATTTTGTTGTGTCTGACATTAGCAGGCCTCTTTGATTTCAGAAAAAAATAATTTACCTAATGGGCTCTATGTTGTCCACAATGCAATAGCCAAATGTCCCTCCTACCTTAAGCTTAACTGTTCCACAGGTAAAGGTAATATTTAAGAAATCTAAAGATTTCTGAGGTACTCTTAAACTGTGAAGTCACGCAATGTGAAGGGCGAAGGCTATTTTAAGTTTGTTCCCTGGCTCTTTCTGCTGACACCTCTCTTTGTCCTGCACAGTCTGTGCAGTGATAATTCAACCCCCATGTCCCGCTGCAGGCAGGTACGCAGGCTGCTCCTGGATCCAGGCCAGGACTGAAGGTTATCAACTGTCTTGGTCCAGGCTAGGTAGGATTAAAAAGATCAGTGTGGAGGTTGATCCATTGTGGGGATAATGTGGAGCGGTAATTGGAGCATTCAAAACCTGCTCAAATGAAATGATTTTTATTGTTCTAGTAATCTTGTGGTAGTACTTATGCAGAAAAATGGAAAATATCTTCAGCTTGCACATACTACTGCATAGTAGGCTTTGGAAACGGTATGTTTCTGAGGAATGCCTGGAAATCAGTTAAGCTTCTTTTCTAACCTATGTTAGGATAGTCTTATCTGATTAGTTCATTTGATTAACATCTATGGTCACAGTGTTCATTCAGAATGCTGTGTAGTCTAGGACTAGGCTTAGTACCTATCCAGGAAACTGTCATACTGTGTTTTCTGATTACTTTTCTATTCTTATTTGTCTCTCAGTTTTGTTTTAATGGAATGAGTAGTCGTTATCTCTGTGACATTCTTTTCTTTCTCTAGAGGTATATCGGCCAATAAGGGTCAAGTTCTTGAACTGTCAGGGCCACATGCATTTGCTTAACCCAGATTTCTCAGGCGGTGGACCATGGAACACACTGACTGGGAAGCCATAAGTTCACACTAGGGAAAGGGTTCCTCTGACCCACAGTAATCAGTCAGGCCAAACTGACCAGAGATTGAGGACATGGAGACAACAGTACTTATTCTCACTTGTGAAATATTACTCAAGTAAATGTTTGAAATACTGTCTATCAAGCGTGGGTATTTGTGGCTACAGCTGTACTGTTAAAAACACACATTTGTAAACATGGCGTGTTTGGTGTGGGTTTATGCTGTTGTCAGCGTTTTTTTTCCCCCATGAGGTTGGTATGTTGACACTGGCCAGCCAATTAAATCTTCACTGAGTTTGTTTTCTCCCCTTCTATGCCTTAGTAGACTGCCATTTATCTCATAGTCTAATGCGCTGATGCACTGTGGTTAATGTGTTTAATTTTATTGGGACCAATAATACATACTTGTTTATGGTCCTTGGACAAGACATTTAGTCAAGCTCTCTTGTCCGCAATGACTTGAATTGACCTTCTCTCGTTTTATGTTAATAACCGTCAATCTAGGCAAGTCTAGTCAAATATTTTGATCTCCCATTCAAATATTTTGATCTCCCATTCCCGTTCATGTTTTTTTAAACATCACTCATGGTTATTATACACACAAAAAGTCTAGTGTGGGAACAGAGCCCTCATGGGGATAAATGAGTAGTGAGGGGTTTAATAATGAACATCCATGTCCTTGTCTTCAGAGTCAGCTATAAGGCCACATTAATACCTCCCTCGTTAATTTCCTGTGGGAGGGTGGAGTGGGCAGGTGTAGGGGCTCTAGAGTGATCTGGGCCTTAGGATTACATCCTAGCTTGCATCTTGGCCCCCGTGAGATAGCTATTTGGCTCTCTGGAAGTGTCCCGCACAGACCCCTAAGTGGACAGGGTGTGAAATGGCTGAGTTTTCCCAGGCTATGCCTGCTGGGCACTCATAAACATGTTAGGCAGGATTCTACCCCTTTGCCTACTCAGCGACTGTGCCCATAATTAAAAACTGACTGAGATGCCTAGCTGAGAGGGAAGTGGACCTCTGCGCTCTGACAAAGGTCTTTTATCTTTGCCTTTTTGGAGAAAGCAGTGTTTCTCACACTTTGTCAGGCCCAGGACAATTTGCTTAGTCTCTCCCTAAGTATGGCATGCTGATTTCATGTTGGTACTTAGTGCTTTTTTTACACACACGAATGACCATTTGTACTAACAGATTTTTTTTTTCTGGAGGAGTCTTATTCATTGTGCATCAGTTATGCTGTCTGCTTTATGAGCCCATTTAAACTTGCCATTAAAATGCATTCTGTATCTGGATGTTGCCCATATATGAACAATTCCACATTTGTGATCAGAACACATGGGCATCTAGAAGCAAATTTTGATACTGATTCTACCTCTTGTGTTCAATTAATGATCGTAGTTGTTGCATATGTATTCAGTTGTGAAAGCTGACCCTAATTTGACTCTGCTTTAGTTGTGGCGGGTAAGGTATAAGGCAGTTCTAATATCTAGTGTCTGTCTCTCTCTCTCTCTGGTTCTCTCTCTCTCTCTCTCTCTCTCTCTCTCTCTCTCTCTCTCTCTCTCTCTCTCTCTCTCTCTCTCTCTCTCTCTACCTCTCTCTACCTCTCTCTCTCTACCTCTCTCTCTACCTCCACTGTCTGGTGTGTGTTCTGAAAACTATACTAAGGGTCACTGAACAGTCCTGCTGGTGAAACTACAGCAGCAAATGCTGTTCTATTTCTGTTAAAAGTGACTCTGATTTGACATAATGTGTCTGCTTCCTTGCTTGGTGTTTGAGAAAGATAATGTATATGCATTCACATGGGTGCCTTGATGCACATTTTATCTCCAAAACACACCGCATTGATAAATGAAGCTCTTCTGGTCATTCAAAAGAAAATATTATGTAATGGCTGAGGTGACAAGTGGGAAACCAGAGTATTTTCCTAACCATCAAGCAGGGAGGGGATATTAGCCAGACTAGTGCCAGACCTTCCATCTGTACTTATACACTCCAGCAAATTAGACTGTCCGTATTAATCTCCACACTGGTCCGAGTCATTTTTCACTATAAAGTCCAACTCCCACCGTTCTGTCCAAGTTATTCTTAATAAGGCGATACATTCCTAAGCCAACACATTCTTACTGATCTCGTTCGTGCTGTTACTGCCTATTCCTTCATTCCCTTAGTCACTGTCGCTTTATGTGAGATTTTGCTGACAGTCTCTTTTTCCCATAGCAACACTAACTGATGCAGTGTCACTCAAATATGGATGAGCAGCCTCATACATTGATGATTTGAAGAGTGCTATATGTACTCTTATTATTTACCAAGATTTCACAGATGCGGCTTGTTTAGGATGTAATTTTGTTGATGATAACCAACAAACAATTCTTTCTTTCTTTTATAGGAACAAGAAGAGAATAAAGGTGCTACTAGCTGGCCAGAGTATTACATCGACCAGCTCAACTCGATGGCAGCTGTAAGTATGACATTTTGTATGAGCCAGAATGGAAACGTATGTTTTTGTAGTTCTCTTGCTCGTCTCTTTCTTGAGTTTAAAAAAGCAAAAAATAAATCAGCACAGTCAAATAATAGTAGTAGAAGTAACAGGAGTAACACTCCCAGCCCTTAAAACAATCCTTCACCCTGAACTAATGAGTTCTTTCTAAACTTTCTCTCCCTCTTTCAATCGCCGGGTTCTTGCCAAGTTGAAAGAAATGTCTGTTCAAAAACATAAATCTTCTATCAGATTGTCTCCATTTATTCATTAGAAATGAGGATTTGAAAACAAAGAAATGCAACAAATGATAAATTATCTGATAAGCCAGTTACTTGCCAGTCATAATGTCGTGGTTTCTATAGCAGAGGTTTTGTTTTGAGTTATAGTATCACTGTGCATTGTGGCTTGGCAGCTGAAATGGGGCTTTTGGAAAAGGCCCGAGATGGTAAAGTGATACCGGAGTGATATCTAAACCAGGGGAAATCTCCAACAGGCCAGTCTTTGGTCTGCACTGAACTGTGCCCTGCTGCACAGGTACACAAAACCACAAGCCTGCAATCGAAGCTGTGTTCACAATACAGTTCAAGTACAGTCTTTCTATCATCAACTCACATTTGCCTTTATGATTAGTATGCTGCTCATCACACAGTGCTGTGAGAGTCTAATTTGTTTGTTGGTTTAAAGGTACTTAAAAGTAGTCTTCAGTCCTGTCTGACTGTACAGGCAAATCACATTTTGATATGCTCCTCTCCCAGGCAAAATACAAATTATCTTTTGCTCAACAGAGGAAGACTTTGCTGGCCCTGGAGAAGGAGGAAGAAGAAGAACGCAACAAGACCATTGAAAGCCTCAAAACTGCACTACGGACACAACCTATGAGGTTCGCCCCCATTAATATAGTAGAAAAGGTCCAACACAAATCATTTTACATGAAGTAAATGTGAAATATTAAATGGTTTTGCTGGTTAGGACAACCCATAAACAAAGATTAACAAGAATTATTTAATGTATAGTACATCTAACATCAAATATTGTCAGCTACTCAGTTTCATTTGCATGTAACTCTCATATATATAACTTGGTAACATCTGTATCATTTTTATATACAAATTAATGTTTGGAAATGATCAACTAAATTCCCACTCTACCACACTCACCTTTGTTCAGACAAGTGGCAACCAAAATATATTTCACTGTATTGTTGCTTATATGTTTTGACTAATTAATACAGACTTGACTTTTACACCATCATAGCATTTTTCAGAACAGTAAATGTTCATTAGATGTTCTGGGCAGGTTAAATAAACAAACACATTTCAAAATCAAACACATTTGTCTATAGATTTAAGGGTTAATTATGGTGGCTCAAGTTTAAAGTAAAACAAATCTGATATATGTTTTTAAGCAAATTCCTTTTTCAGTCATGAATAGCATAAGCTCATTGCAGTTCTTGACCTTTGCTGACTTGCACACAAAGTCAAGCTGCTGCCTGCAGCTGCTTCAAGTTGAGTTACATTAATGCTTTGCTGATGTAATATGTCATTAAGTTTTCCATCTATTGAGTAGCACATGACTACTTTGTTTTCTCATTAAACTCACTCTCCCCTTTGGTCTGCTTTTTGGGGGCTGTTTGTCATTAAACCTGTGACGCAAAAGCAGTCACACATGCGTTTGATGCTTGGTCTCTACCCTGATCTTTTGACCTTGGGCTTAGGGCAGCTCCATTAACTTTACTAGGCTTGTATCTAGACATCCACTCTGCTTTGTGCCTAATGGTATTTGTCTGTGCTATAAGTTGCTTTTGCTTAGGCTTGTCCATATTGATTTGTCTGAAAGAGACTTCAAACAGGAATGTTAGACTTGATTATAATAATATTCAGTAAAGCCTGTGCCCATTCTTTGGGCCAAAATAAACTTTTTGGCCTGTTTTCATATGAAAATTTAGTAAGAAATCTTAGTTTATTTGTTTTTTTATTGTCTGCTGTGTTCTACTGTGTAGATAGTTACTTCAGTCATAGTGTGTTTAAATTAAGTGTAAAATTCAATTAAAATAATTGAATGAAAATTTGGTGAAATGGCATAATGCATTGAATTGTTAGCTGTTTAACTGGAACCAAGGTCAGGAGTTTACAATATTGGTTCTCATAACACTTGACTGCGAGAAAAAGGCATTCCACTAAAGTAATTTTTGAGCAGATCCCCTATATCTCTGGCATTGCAGGTTTGTCACTCGGTTTATTGACCTAGATGGTCTTACCTGCATCCTGAACTTCCTGAAGAGCATGGACTATGAAACTACAGAGTCTCAGATCCACACGTCCCTCATCGGCTGCATCAAAGCGCTGATGAACAATTCTCAGGGCCGCGCCCACGTGCTCTCTCACCCTGAGAGCATCAACATCATTGCCCAGAGCCTGGCCACCGAGAACATCAAGACCAAGGTGGCGGTGCTGGAGATCATGGGAGCTGTGTGCTTGGTTCCTGGAGGTCACAAGAAGGTTCTAGAGGCTATGCTGCACTACCAGAGGTTCGCCAGTGAACGGACACGATTTCAGGTGGGCTGCTGCGAAAGTTCTGAGACATCTGTAGTTTTGCATTTACTACCTCTCAATTTATTTGTATTAGCAGTGCAATAATCATCATGACCGTTTGCTTTTTTATGTGCATAACTGTGATGCTTCTCTACATAGATGCTTCTGAATGATCTGGACCGAAGTACGGGTCGGTACAGGGATGAGGTTAGCCTGAAGACGGCCATCATGTCCTTCATTAATGCTGTTTTGAGCCAGGGGGCTGGAGAGGTGAGCTCTCCAACATACAGCTGGTTTGGCTTCTTGAGGGATTCAGATAACTCCCTGCTTGTCATTCTTTGACAGATGCGGAGATAATGTAACACACATTATGCATACTTTTGCTTATCTTTATTGCATGTTTTTTTAAATCCACAGACCAGCCTTGAGTTCAGGGTACATTTGAGATACGAGTTCCTCATGTTGGGGATTCAGCCCATCATTGACAAACTCAGGTCACATGAAAACTCTACATTAGACAGGTAAGTCTTATAAGTAAGCTTTGGCTTTAACATCATTAGTAAGTAGAGCTGTCAAATTGTGAGTTTTAGCCTTATTTGCTAAAATTTGACCCTAATTATTTCCACTTAAAAAGCAGTGCACTTTGATTTAGCTATGTAAGTGGACATAGTAAGCTTAATCAGGGTAAATTTATTCAGTTATTCAACATGAACCTGAACATAAAATTAACTGGAAAGCAGGGCAAACATAAAAAGGTAAATACAATTTTTTAATTCATCACCGTCTACTGAGAGCAATGGTTCCTGAATGTTCCAGTCGATGACTGAATAGATCATATACACCGATCAACCATAACATTAAAACCACCTGTCTAATGTTGTGTTTGGATCCCCTTCCTGCAGCCAGTAAGGTCTCTCCTGTTGAGACAGGGACTCCACAAGACGTCAGAAGGTGTGCTGTGGAATTTGGCACCAAGACGTTAGCACCAAATCCTTTGAGTGCTGTAAGATTTGAGGCGGGGCCTCCATTATTCCGACTAGTTTGTTCGGCCCCTGGCCATCCATATGTAAAATAAATCGTTATGCATCAGACCAGGCCACCTCCATGGTCCAGTTCTGATTTTCACATGCCTTTGTAGGTGCTTTTGGTGAGGGGTCAGTATGGGCACTCTGACCTGTCTGTGGCTGGGCAGCCCTATAAGCAGTAAGCTGTAATGCACTGTTTTCTGGGATCGTTATGTCATAGCCAGCAAGAACTTTTTCAGCAAGTTGTGCTACAGACACTCATCTGTGGGATCGAACGAGATGGGTTTGCCTTTGCTCCCCACACTCATCATTGAGTCTTGGGCTCCCATGAACCTGTCACCGATTCACTGGTTGTCCATTCTTGGACCACTTATGATTGGTACCAGCCACTGCATACTAGCAACACCCCATAAGACCTTCCGCTTTGGAGATGCTCTGACAGGTTGTCTAGCTATGACAGTTTGGCTATTGTAAAAGTCGCATCAAACTGTACATTTGCCAAATTTTCTGGCTTCCAATGCATCAACTTCAAGAACGGACTGGGCATTTGCTGCATAATATATTCCACCCTTTAAAGCTGTATTTGGACAAAGCCATGATATCACTGCTCACAGTGCTGTGCTTCTGGTTGCAACTATGAATGGCTTGAAGGGTCAAGCTAGGAAAATGCATTAACAGTGTTTAACAAATTGATGCATCAATTATTTATCATGTTAACATATAATATGTTAACCTTGACACCACTACTTATTATTATGACTACTCTTTTTTTGTTTGTGCTAATCACTACCATGCTTTTTTTTTTTTGCGATTCTGCCCTCATGTGTCATATCTTGTTTCCTCAGACATTTGGATTACTTTGAAATGCTAAGAAATGATGATGAACTCTCAGTTTCGAGGCGTTTTGAAAGTGTAAGTCGACAGTAATCTGATGTGCTTGTTTTTGAAGACTTTTGGCTGCTGTTAGTAATAGTAATGTTTGATACCTCTCCCTTTCAGGTACATATAGACACAAAAAGTGCTTCCCAGGTGTTTGACCTCATACGCAAGAAGATGACCCACACAGACGCATACCCGCACTTTATGTCTGTACTGCACCACTGTCTGCTTATGCCCCGTGAGTTCGTTTTTCTTTCTTTTTCTTTTTGTTTTTTTTTTTCTTTTACTGTTTTTTCTTTCTTTTGCTCTTTGTTCTCTAGCGAGCCTGATATCAAGTTGCTAAGTGAATTCTGTGAAAGTCAATGTTCCTTGTTTTAAATGACAGTGTTGATGAAAGCATAAAAAGATGATTACAGTATGTTCTCTGTTGCAGATAAGAGGAGTGGGAACACAGTGCAGTACTGGTTGCTTCTTGATCGCATTGTCCAACAGATGGTTCTCCAGAATGACAAGGGTCAAGACCCTGATGTCACCCCTTTAGAAAACTTCAATGTCAAGAATGTAGTTAGAATGTGAGTTTAAGAGGGGAGTTTTACTAGTCTTGCCTTTCACTACATACATTTTTTACTGCATTTTTACTCTCTCCTCTTATATACCTAAAAGATTCTAGTACTGCCTTGGTTCACTGAAAAATATTTCAATGTCACCATACTTCTATCTGTAATCTAATGAAAGATGTAAATTGATCATTGTAAAATTAAAATATTAGCAGTTTAAGTAAAGAAAATCCAGTCATCTAAGCAATGCAGTAACCATTACCAAACCCACGACCATTTCACTTAATATCTTTCCAGGCTTGTCAATGAAAACGAGGTCAAACAGTGGAAGGAACAGGCAGAAAAAATGAGGAAAGGTCTGTAGTTTACTGTTACTTTCCTAGTTTCTCTCCTATACAGCCACTGTTTTGAAGATTGAGCATGTCCATTTGAACTCCATATATGAATTAATACAGACAACATGTTCAACCATTTGTATGACATAATATCAGTATTACAGCGAGAAATCCTGTTAGTTTATTGCTGGGTTTTTTTTTTACCTTTGTCTCTGACAGACCACCATGAACTCCAACAGAAGATGGAGAAGAAGGAGCGAGAGTGTGATGCGAAGACTCAGGAGAAGGAGGAAATGATGCAGACACTCAACAAGATGAAAGAGAAGCTTGAGAAAGAGACAGGAGAGCATAGACTGGTCAAGCAACAAGTGTTAGAACTCACTTCTCGCCTACATGAACTCAGCACGGTACACAAACACTAGCTGCTTATTAATTTTGTGTGGTTTGGACCCTTGATTTAAAAAAACATGAGTATATATGGGATCTAATTTGAACCTAACCTAGTCTGAAACCCAGTTTGTAAATATTTTGGATTGTTTACTGTGGATGCATTGCAAATGCTTTACCTTGTCTTTACATAACATTCAGCTAAATATGTACTTAATTCAACCCAGCTTTGGTCCTGATAATGATTGATAGTCACCAGATAGTTTATCTGAGCATTTGTAGTTAAGTTATAAGGAAGGATTACAATAAAACCTAACCCCCAATTTGAATGTAATATCTGCCTTTAATCAGGAATTATTTTTTTGTGCTTTCAGAGACCAATAGCCAGTGTACCTGGAGGTCCTCCCCTTATACCTGGACCCCCTGGTGGTCCTCTCTCCCCTCAACCTCCTCCCCATCCTCCTGGGGGCATGATGCCTCCTCCTCCACCTCCACCCTGTGGTGCTATGATGCCCCCGCCTCCACCCCCTCCACCTGGTGGCCCTCCACCGCTGCCTGGACGTCCACCGCTTGGTGGGCCACCTCCTCCTCCTGGAGCCCCTGTAGGCCCAGCTCTCAAGAAAAAGAATATTCCCCAGCCATCCAATCCACTCAAGTCCTTCAACTGGGCCAAGATTTCTGAGGTGAGTGTGTCTGGGTTTAAGAAAGAAGCTGAGGTCACCCAGGGTCAAAACAGACTTCACGTCTTCTTGAACAGACTTGTGTTCTATTTACTTTAAGCTAGGGACCGGCTCGTACACTGACAAAACTGACTGTTATTATGGTTCCACAAATTTAATGGTAAAAAAAACCCATCAGAAACACTCTGCAGTTGTTTTTTGTGTTTTTTTTAATATGACAATGACTAGGCCCCCAGCTGAGGGCAGCCGGTAGCCTAGTGGTTAGGGTGATCAGAAAGCCGTGGGTTCGAATCCCAAGACTGCTAAACACCTCTGAGGTACCCTTTAGCTAGACACTGTCCCCACATACTGCTCCCTGGGTGCTGTGTTCTCTGGGATCAATAAAGTTTTCTAATTCTGATATCAAATGTGGGGGTCGTCTCAAAATGTTGTAACACCCTTTCTAAAATTGGCAGTCACCTGCTATTCTGCTGTACATCAGTACAAGATGGTAGCCTTGACCACCAAACAACATCATGGTTAAAATTAATAATGGTTTATGAATTTTTGATATTGCCTTGTTGACAACTGCCAGTAATATTTGCAAGTAAACAATAGCTCCAACGTATTGGAGCTATTTTAATTTGGACCATATAAAGTTATGTTGTCTGTCAAAATCCATTACTGGCTTAGAAATAGGCTCCTTATTGATACTGATGACAGAACTTTCACATCGGTCAGACCCCACTTAAAATTCCTAACTGGCCTTCGAAAAATTACAAGAGAAGGCTGGAATGCATTAGAGACGCTGACTTTCTTCAACACATTGACATTATTTACTAAAGTAAAGTGACTATGATCACCATACTGTCTGCTTTTGTGTGCTTTAAAAGTGCTGTGGTCACCTGTTTAAACATTTTCTCCTTCCCACAGAGCAAGCTGGAGGGCACAGTGTGGGCCGAAGTGGACGACAGCAAAGTCTTCAAGATCTTGGACCTGGTGGACATTGAGAAGACCTTCTCAGCATACCAGAGACAACAGGTCTCTCTCTTCCTTCTCCTCTTACGACAAAACATATGCAGTTACTCATGCATGAGGTTTATATGCTTGAGCTGTATTTTCCTATGGTGCCCCCTCAAAAGAAAATTGCAGAGCATGGAGTTTTAATTGCCGTGATACATTTATAATGTGCGGCAGTCATCATGTCACAATGTCATTAGACAAAACAGATGGGTTCTTAATGGAAAACGTACATTAGCAGCCAAAAAGACATTTTACTCAAATTATACAGTGTTTACTTTCATTAATTTCAGTTTAATTATCATGCAAAATATACTGTATATGCCAAATCAACCAAGAGAACCTTTCTGATTTGTTATGGCCATGTATTTGTATCTTTGATTGTTTATTCTGTATGTTATCATATTCACCATCCTAATAAGCCATAATGTGCATTGGTTACTTTAACTGTCTAATACAATAATCAAGTGCTTGCTAAATGATGAGTTATGTTTGTGCTAAGTCAGACTCTCAAGGCCATTTAGACAATTGTTTTTTAATTATGGTATCCATTATATTCATCACAGTTCATACTTGTTTGCGTTAATAGATGAGGAAGTAATTGCATTTTAATGCTGATATTATGAATGGATACCCCAATGTATTAAGTTACAACAGATGGTTAAATTATTCCACTCACAATGACTGGGGAAAAGTCCTTTTGTTGTCTGTGATGCATAGCCAAGATGATAAATATTTAAGAGTAGTTATTCCTCTACATGCATGCACCTGCCAGTTCTGACAGTGCCAGACCACATCATGCATCTCTGCTTTCATGCACCCTCACTCTCACCATGCATTACCAGTCATCTCATCTTGTGCACTAGCTTGTTGTTTTGGCTGAATTCACCATATAGCGCTCTCTCTCTAACGTGTGCTGCGTCTCCCTTGCTTCTTGCCTGCATTTTAGGACTTCTTTATGGTCAATAACAGCAAACAGGTAAGAATTACTGCAGAGAACCAAACTGTTTTGTTTGTCTGCTGCATTTTTTAAAAAGTGTTATTTTTTTCACTACTTGATGTCTGGCGAATACCACCAATTAATGTCCATTACCCATCATTTAATTGTCAGTAACATGCTCATTGTTCACAAAGCATTTGACCTATTTAGAAAACAGTGAAACATGTACAGGTGAATAATATATCTGTCCTCTGGACAATTCTAACCACAGAAAGAGGCAGAGGACGACGCTCTGAGCTCGAAGAAAGTCAAAGAGCTGTCTGTCATCGATGGCCGGCGGGCCCAGAACTGCAACATCCTGCTCTCACGGTGAGTGATGCTTTAACCTTGGCTATGAGTTTCTGTGTCTGCGGAACCTTCTGGCTTCCAGACGTGAAGTCATATCCTGCATGTACAGCTCTGAACTCATGCTTGATCTGATAGTGTCCCCTTTTCTGTTTCCACTGAAGTCTTTGGCTCTACTGTTATATTTCCTGCCATGGAAGTGCTCCTTCATTAGAATGAGGTGGTTTCCTTGTATTCTTTGTAGCAAATTGCACCACTGGTCCTGCAAATTAATGAGTCTTACATCACCATTAAGAAATTTCTTATTTATATTCTCCTCATCTCCTTCAAGCAGAGAAATCATTTTTCAGACTTGACAACATGCTAGTTTCTGCCAAGAATGATACTTGAGTAGATGATGGTATTGTTGGCTAGTTCTTTTCTCTCCCAGCGTGTCGCTTTTCTTTGGTCCTCTATGGCGAGTGTAAACACAAAGACTGTCTTGCTTAACTACAAATCATAATTATATTTTTTAAAATTGCAAGAAAATTGTATTTTAAGGATTTTCTTTGAATTTCACTCTTCATTTAGAAGAACACATTACTCATTGCATATTATGCAACAGCAACAGCTGTTATAACACAAATGGAAAAGGCTCACACATTCATATAACATTTTTATGTACCTTCATACTGTTATAGTATCGTAAGAGTGCATTGAATGAGACACAAGACTTCATATTTTCTCACTGTATTTTGATTTTATCCTTTTTTCACAGTTTTTTCCCCAATTTAGCCCCGTTAAGTTCAACCTAAGGCCTCGTTCACACGGACGTCTGAATCAGGCATTTTTCGGGAGTTCGTGGCGCCAGGTGAGCGTGGACTGAGCGCCGCCCGTTTTTCTGCTCATTGATGCAAATCGAAGTGTCCACACGAGCGTTCAGCACCGGGGCTCGGTCAGCTGCGTTTTCGTGTGGCGTCAAAAAAACGCTGCATGCAACATTTTCTTGGTGTCAATTTCTGCCGAAATCCTGACAAACGCGAAGAAAACGCCGGTACTGCGTTTACATGACGTTCAGTTGACGTTCTGGAGGACTGA
This sequence comes from Hydrocynus forskahlii, assembly GCA_037974365.1. Lineage (NCBI taxonomy): Eukaryota > Metazoa > Chordata > Actinopteri > Characiformes > Alestidae > Hydrocynus > Hydrocynus forskahlii. Next base: position 8,435,871 of record JBBPCX010000160.1, read on the forward strand.
ATATGTCCCATGATTCAGTTGTTCTGGGAACCGCAACAAATCAAGTTTTG
>JBBPCX010000160.1:8457699-8475098 GCA_037974365.1 Hydrocynus forskahlii
ACACACACACACACACACACACACACACACACACACACACACACACACACACACACACACACACACACACATATTTGGCTAGTTAAACTGTCACAAAAGGAAATATTCTGCTTTTCACAGAATTAAGCCACTGGAGAGGGCCTTGAAGCTTTTAGAGCCAGTTGATGTTCGTATCAAACTGATGTCTGATCAGCTTAACCAACTTGCTCAAAAACCTGTGGACATCACTAACTTTGCCCTTGTGGACTCTGGAGCCCTTCATGGAGAATTAAAGGTACAGCGGCTTATGAACTTATTATACAGTTATTAACAAAGCAAACTGATATTAATCAGCCCTGTAGAGTTTCAAGCAAAAATCAAGCAAGCATGCACATAATGCTCCCCAAACTCCAAGATAGTTCTTTAGGTTTGCATAGGGCATACAAGCTAAAAAAAAAGGGGATGAGCATAAATCATTGCATGCAACTTCATAACGTAATGTCATCTTTAGAAATGAACACATAAGCTACAGTCATATGTGAAAGTTTGAACACTACTGGTTATGTGCTATGTTTATTTTGATTATCTAAAATGAAATAAGTGAAGTATGGTAAAATAAGTATTGCCTCCACAGATAACATATTTGAAGTGTCAAAGTTTTGCACAGTACTTTATGTTTTAACATTCCATTTTCACAATTATACCAATCCTGTTAGTGTTATTAGCTTACCACTCTTGCTTACTGGCTTTATCTTTCTTTCCAGCTTCTTAGAGAGCAAATTCAAAAAGAACTGAGACTCCTCACTGAGTCTGAGAGTCAAGTGGCCATTTCTGCAGGCCTGACTGAGGCTGAGCTTCAGGCCCATCTGCCACTGCAGCAAACCATGCAACACTGCACGCACCGTCTGCAGCAGCTGAACCATCGACTAGGGAGGGCACAGTCAACTCTGGAGACTTTAGAATGCCTCCTGCCCGGCTTACACCAGCTAGATGAGGAGCTTTCTGCAATACCAGGGACTGCTTTACCAACAGCATCCATTAAACAGAGACTTCATCAGGCCAGGCAGGAAGCTGTAGAGTTAGACCATATGCTGGGGGATGTAGGCATGAGCGTGACACAGGGCACTAACACAAGCAGCTGTCAGGATATGGTGTCTACACTGGTCAAACGTGCAGCAGTGATGGAGGTGGGTGGAGTGAATAGAATAAGACTAACACAGAGATCACAAGGAAAGGAGGAGGACAAGAGAGAACGATTACTGGGCAGGAAGAAAAAAGCCCTGCTGGTTACGCTCAAGGAGGTGCAGGGGACACTGGAGAGACAGGGTCTAAAGGAGCCCACTCTGCCCGCCCTGCAGCACAGGTGAGGATGGAATGGGGATTTTTACTTCAAAATCAGAATTTAAAAATTTCAAATCACAAAAGGTGCAGTTTTAATCATGTAGTACAGTGTTTATTATTATAATTAAATTCTTTAAGTAGCGAAATTTTACCTGTGCAGAGCTTTCCAGCATTCAAGCCCCAAGTCTAAAAAATATATGTGCTAGTTTTAGGGAAGAAAAGACTTGAGACTGCGTGTCTTTATAGCATCCTAAAAGTATTTAGTAATAGGCTAAGCGATACATTTAAAGCTGCATTAAAACATTTCAAGTGTCTTCTTTTTGTTATTTTTAATTTACTTTCCATTTTAACATTGCCTAAATAGATGTTATGCAGCTCACTTAAGGTAAAGATGTTTTGTACAAGTGACTCCTGGTGCCTTTCCATATTGTGGGAACATATTAGATACATTTTTAATTTACAGATATATCTGAGGTGAATCTGATTTGAAAAAATTCAGTTTTTGTGTTCATACATGTCTGAAAAATCACATCACCATCCTTTTTGTGCCACTTCCCTCTTTGTGATCATAGATTTTTGTGGACTATTTTTTTATGTGTAACAAACATTTGCTGCCCTTTAATGAACATAAATCAAATTTATTTTGAACTCTTTTACTAGATTTTGATGTAATGTTTTTATCTATATCACATCATCTTTTTCTTTCTGTCTCTTTCTTTTCCAGGTTGCGTTGTTTGACAGACATGGAGGATAAACTAGCTTCTCTACAGTCAGACATCCAGAGTATTCAGGCTGAATTTTCTAATGCACCGGACCTTACAGGCCTTGAAACACAGTGGATGGAGACACACAGATCTGTGACTGAAAGGTTAGAACACTATGGGAAAAAATAAAATGATAATACAATATGAAAATAAAAACATGTGATGCGCTTGATTTGTCTATGTCATGTGACGAATGCATGTAATTTCCTTTCATGCAGTCGGGAGGATTGCCTTTCTATAATTGAGCTACTGAAGAGGTTTCAGAGCTGTCGAGGCCATCTGGGTGGCACCCTGCAGAGAGCAGAGCAGACCATCAGTGAGCAGGTGTCCTACATGGGCAAAGACAACCTTCAGCGCCTCTTTGCCAGAGTATGCACTGGAGCATTATTACACACTCATACTGTAGTACCCTGTTACAGTGCAGTAGGTGGCAGCCTTAACCACATTATGTTACAAATGTCTATTTTTCACCATTATTTTAAGCGGGTCATTTTTTGTCATACAAGACATAAAATGTACTTTCTATTCAGTTACATGAACTGCTTAAACTATAGACTTATTATTTTATTAATAACTGTAGAATATATTAACTACAAAACTTATTATGAATTAGTAACTTCTGTAAAACATAAGATAAGATAAGATAAATCTTTATTAGTCCCAAAAGTGGGAGATTTGCATTGCTACGGCAGTACAAAGGTAAGAGCAGCTAATCAATAAAAAGTGGCTGAAGTGGCTAAAATCATACTCCTTTTAAAGTACTGCCACTCCAGTGAAAAGTAGCAGTTGAAGTGACATAGTAAAATGCATGATATACAGTCAGAAGAATTAGTTTAATACTGTGTTGATAGGTGTACTGTGGTGTAATGTAATGCATCTCATATCCATCAGCAAGTGCTGTTTTCTTCTCAGTGGATTCTTTTTAAATATAATAATAAAGCATGGAAATTATAAGCATGCACTACAGCACAGCACAACAACAGTGCAAGTTCTGAATCAACAGAACAATAGAATTTAACCCAAAGAGTAAATTAGTAGATATATATAAAATGCATCTGAGTTAAACAAAAAAAATACAATTCTCTGAATTAGTATAAGAAAAATATATTATCCTTTTAAAAGGGTTTAAAGCACTCCTATCCTACAAGTTTTATATTTTTCCCCCTGAGGTCAGTGGTGTGGTTTTATGGTGCAAAACCATAATTTTATATTTACAAAACCATTTATTTTGCTGTGACTTTAGGACTGACATATGTCCTCTGTTCTGATCGGCTGCCTTGTGTCATGCCTTGTTTGAAAAGCAATGAATGTTTAAAATTTATACAGTGTGAGTAGACAAGGCTTAAATGGTATTGACTGAATATGTTAATGTATGTAAATGTTATCACAAAAACACTGAATTTAAACTTGGTTGTTTTTGAAGCTTAGTTGCCATGTGGACTGGGAAGAGAACATTACTGTCTGAACGATTTTTACATACTACATCATACTCTTTCATTTCAAATCAGTGGGCAAAATCAGTGTTTTTTCATGATATGGACTCTGTAAAAGGTAGCTGTAAGTAGTTACAACTTAGGTCTGGTTGTGGAACTGACCAGTTGAAATGTGGGCTGATACACAGCCCCTTGGACCTGTTTAAGTTTTAAAATGGGTAAATGTGATTTTTATTGGTTCTTGCAGTTATTTCTCACTTTTTATGTGTATATGTCTGTTTTATGTGCAGGTCAGCAGTATGAAATCAGAGCTGAGTGCTCTTGGAGACAGAGTTGAGGAATTCAGGGCTGTGTGTAGACAGCTGCAGTCTCAGATGAGAAAGATTCCAGACTGCCCGGATGCTCCATTTGAGAGCGAGGCGGATGCTCTCATGGACCACTGGCTGGATGTATGCGAGTTTACTCACATCATCAGCTCTACTGTTTAGAATGCTACTGCTGTTTGCAATGACATATAAAGCCACGCCCACCACCCACAGTACACACTTTCTTTTTCACTGTACAAAAACAAAAAGCACAATCAGTAATGTATGCTCCTCTTCACTCCCTCTTTAGGTGACAGAGAGAACAGACTATTGTCTAGACAACCTGCAGGTTGGGTTGTCCTTATGGGAGAAGCTCCTCATATTGGCTGGAGAAGTGGATGGCTGGACCACCTGCAAGCTGGTGGCACTTGCCCAGTCGCAGCCCTTTCAGACAGAGCAGGACATGGCTGCAGTGCAGGTAAATTTTGACTTAAATTGCTCTTCAGACTTTGCTGACCAACAAGCACCACTCAACGGATTTGTAGAATTTGTTTATGTACATTTAATCTTAAAAGATAAGTATCTGTATTAGTCTAAAAGGTTAGGTTAAAAGCAAAAAATATACTGAAGGCTATTTCCACATTCTCTGTGGTAGTGTCAGAGAATTTGGCACCAAAACCCTGTTGTGCAGGTTGCATGTGCTTGCATGCTGCATTCTTTTGTGGTTAACTGTGCAACAAAATCTTAATGCTAAAAATGTCCCCTATGTACATATGATTTTTGTCCTGTGCAGTTTGTGACAATAATTAAATTCACATTTGACAATGATGATAGGGATTATGATAATGATGATAATGATGAAAACCACTTAGGATTGGTTAATGACTCTTGTAAGGGAGGGCAAGCTCAAGGATTATTAAATACAGAGCAGTTGGGATATGTGAGCAAGAAATTGAAAAGATATTTATGTTCCTCTGCGACACGTTCCTTTTAAACAGAATTAGGAGGTTATATTTAATTAAAAACTGCTTTACGTCCTATTCGCAGTGATTAAATGGGCACTTAATTCAAATTAAATTAAATGGGCACTTAATTCACCACAGGACAATCAGGTTGTACCCTCCACACATTTAGATGTGTACATCATGTATGGTTGTGTGTACATCATGTATGGTTATGTAGTCATAGACGACTAAACATTGATGACATTGTGAATTGAAAGTAAGGCTTTATGCCTGTAATTGCTGTCACAAATTCCACTTTAATCAACCTTTGGTACCTGACTGTATTGATTACTTACTTTTTGGTATTACTTTCACCTTTTGCTAATGTTTTTCCAGTGTAGTGCAGGACAAAGTTCTACCACCTGAACCAAATAAATGGTTGAGAGACTCTTCCAAAGCGTTAATCATTTTGTAAATTATTAGTTAGACCATACAAAATGAGCATTGGCAATGGAAAACTTTTTTTGCCGACATGCGACATCTACCTGGAAAATCATAGAGATGTGCTTCCAGATGTACTTAAAAGAAGAGACTAACCAGATGGACTCACAGGGTAGCACCTTTAAAAGAGGAAATGATTTCTAGACACCATACATAGTTAATCCAAATAGAGTTTTAGGGTGACTAAACTTATCATTTCCTTGTTTGCAGTTTCTATAGTAAGTAACTTAGAAAATACTCAAGTGGAACAACATTTCTTTGTTACAATTAATTTTAATTTTATGAGTATGAGGATGCTGCTGTATCTAGCTCCATGCCTTTAATTGTAACTGCTTTGTCCAACTGTATAGGAGGAGCTGAAGATTCAGGAGGAAAATGTAGACCGTTTTCATCACAGGTCTGCTGAAATCCAGCAGCTGTTACAGAGCAAAGAGCACCCACTGGAGCTGCAGGTAAATCTACCCAGGCCATATAACTGACTAGTGCATGTGAAAAGAAAAACCCACTGTCCAGAGATGACACAGAACCAAAGGACATACTTGCTGCTGTAGTGGTTTTGGCTAACTTCACACGTTCTGTATTGCATGTATATGTTCTGCTGTATTTTTCCAGGTCATTGAAAGCCAGCTGAGGAACAAGATGGGAGAGGTGAAGGAGCTCTTCTCTGAAGCCAGTGATGTTTTCAAGGAGTTAGTCACTGCCAAGGCTCAGGTGGCAGCCAGGATGGCAGAGAGAATGTCCTCCATAAACTTAATAAAAGTTTCCCTAAACACACTCCCTGCACCTGGGAGCACACAGTTTTTCCAGGATCTTCAGGTGAATAGATAGGCTATCACACTGAAAAATGTTTGGTTCTTGCAAGAAGCAAGTAAACTAAAAAACAGGGAACCAATGTTGCTTATTTTATTCATGGACGGCTGTGTACACTCTTATAGAAAGAAAATCGCTTTCAAAATTCCATACAGTTTTTTTGTGTGTTTGGTTATTTTGAGTTTGGAGTTTCAACTTACACTTGATTCTGCATACCTAATAATTATCATGTTAGGTAGGTTTGTTAGAGTAGGGAGGGCCCCACATTGTTCTGGATACCATGAAACTGAACAACCCTGACATGTCATGTATAGCATTGTAATTAGTGTAAGTTTTGGTCCATTATTTGGGATTGGGCCCCTGTATTAGGAGGTTAGGAATGACTAAATTCAGTTTGCTATACTATTAAATGTTCTGGGTAACTCTATAGCTAACTGCATCGTTAATTAAGAATCTAATTACATTAAGTTTACATCCTCTATTACCAGGTTGGGATCTCCACTACTGAATGTTTCAGCAACATACCCTGGTTAAAATCTAGTGGAAAGTTTGCCACTAGGAACAATGTCTCCCTGAACAGAAGATAATAAGATATCTTCTCTTTAATTTCCAAACACAAATGTGTTGTTGAATCTAAACTTTTGAAAGATTTTTTTCTGTTTGTGTCAATGAATGAATAAATATGATATATGTCATATGATATATGAAATAAATGTACACTATGATTTTGTCATTGAACTGCTTGTCATAGTTGAGATCATCCAGACTATTAACTCTGTGGTTTTTATATTGATGTTTTACTTCCACAGAGCTTAACTGAGCGTCTGCAGGCAGAAGCAGAGCAGGTGGATGCTGTGCTGCAGCAGGTGGACCTGCTGGCCACTGTGGCCAGCCCAGAAAGCCTAGACAGTCTGGCTCAGGATGGAGCAGAACTGCAGAAAATCATCTGTGCAACCAAAGAGATGATCATGGTGAAGAGAGAACAGACAGAGAGCCACAGCAAGCCTCAAGTCAAAGGTATGGAGACAGAAGATTTCTGTTCTCCAGGCTCTGCTGTTCAGAGGAGCCAAGATCTACCAGTAACACATCTTCACCATAGTGACACTAAGCAAACCCATAGTCAATCTTCATCTTCTCACAAAACAGAAGAGTCACCTCAGGAAAACTCAGACAATGAAAAGTTCACAGAGGAGCTGGAGGATTCAGGAAACACAGCAGAAAACACTGGAGCCTCAGCTAAAGAGCTGCAGGCTGGTTTTCTGGACACTGGTGCACAGAACACTGTGGAGAACTTGAAAGGACAGCAGGTAAGAGAAATGTCAGTGGTTCCTACCTCTGATCCAGGAGGCTCACTGCATTGCGCACTGTAGTGTTTTCCCTTTTCAACGCACCTGATCCAGCCTATTAATAAGGCCTAAGAAAGTTAAAGTGTGTGGGTTAGAACAGAGAGCACTACATTGGGCATTGGGTTGAGAAAGACTGTTCGAATAAATCAGTTGCAGGAGAATCATATAAATTTCATATCATATGTTGTTCAAAAGTTATTTTTTCCACATGTTTACTTTTGAACAACGTGAAAAGTGGTTTAAAGAACCTAATTATTGCATAGGAAAATATGCGAAAAAGAAATGTTGTACTGCTGAAAATAACTTGAATACATACTGGAGTGAGCCAAATTGGCCAATTTAGTGAAAAAGCTGAGGATTAGAGCCATTTCTAAATAACATCCTCATCTTTTCAAAATGTACTTCCTTCAACAAACAGACACATCACAGCTATAATCAGTTTGAAATTGATGATTCATTAGATCTGCATGTACCTGCATAAAATTCTGAAATGTCTCACCTTTTAATCTCAGGACATGATCATATTATTCTAATTCTTTTAAAATTTAATTTCCAAGACTGGTGACTGTTTCAGTGCACATAGCCCAGTTTTGCAAATTCCCATTGCTGTCACATAAATGTTTACAAAGCAATGGCGCCTTTACAATAACGAATGTGTGACTAGGTGATGTTTGGCCAGAAAGCTGAGGACAGCAGTGAGTTGAAGGAGATGGAGATGAAAGTCAAAGGTCAAAACCTACTCCAGAAACATGGTCTAGAAGAGAGAGATGGACAGGACATCTTACACAAGCTCAGTGACACAGATAAACAGAGCAGGTATAGTATGTTTCTAGTGATAAATAAAAACCCTCGAAAAAAGCATGACTGCAGGCCTAACGTGATCTTCACCTTAAAGTATAAGTCCCTTTCATCATATTCCTGAAAAGAAAATACAGTAATTTTACAGTACATTAACAGACATAAACTGAATGTTTATTTGTATTTATTCTAGAGCTACAGAGAATTAGAACAATGAATCATGAATAATGGCATTATGTGTAGTTTATTCAAATTTGACTCTAAATTTGAAAAAGAGTGGACAAGTAGACAAAATAAGCTTCTTTATAGTATTTAATTACCTCTGTATTATTATGTGAATGGAGAGTTCACATGAATCATGCAACTTTCAAACAGTTTCTTATTTTCATCACTGTCATCAAGTGAGCGCAGCTGTGTCTACATTTGTCTCAAGCAATGAGTGTTGATATCATATATTATATATATAGTTCAAACTCCTTTGTTTGTGGAGTGTCATTACAGGTGAACTGAGGATTTCCTTTTGGCTGTTGCTTTTGTTAGTTTGTTGCTCATTGATAAATTATAGGTCTCTGGTTAGGATTGTCCATCATAGTCTGTAGAAGGTGCTGAAGATATCTCTTTAAAAGCCATTTAAAAGCTGTGTTTTAATTAAGGGCTCTAAATCACAGATTCTGTAATAGCAACAATGAACAAATGAGCAGCTGGGCTTCAGCCCTGACTGCAGATCAAACGAGGAAATGCGTCTGTTGCCTTAAAAGAATTACTTACATAAAAGTATTGCCTTCATGCTGTGCAATGCAAAGTTCTGGTGTTTTCTTGTTAATAGGTACACTGGCACTTTGACATGTATATTTTATACATGTCACGCATTTAGACAGCTTCAGCTTAGACATGCATTCCAGCTTATTGACATTCCATACATGAATTAACCCAACCTGGTATCTTTGCCCTCAATGTTCTAGACTTCTGCTGGGTGAAGTGGTGCATTTCTCCTCTGAGCAGAACCAGCTCCAGCAGGTTGAGAGCAAGTTGCAGCTGCTGCAGGAACAAAAAGCAGAGCTGCCTGCACTTTTCCCCTGGTCAGGATTGGTTGAAAAACAGAGATCTTTGAGTCTGGCCCATGGTCTTCTGAGGATGGCCAAAGCAGTGGGCTCTGAAATAACAACACTGAAAGACCAGATGAAGAAGCAGGCTCATCTAATAGAGGATCCCAACTTGCCTGAGCTGTCCTGGGATAGTCTGGAGAGCAGTGTCTCCAGCCTGATCGGACAACTAACCGTGAGCACTTTTGAATATGGACCGTAATAAAAATCTGAACAGCAGTGTCTCCTGTTTCCTTTTTTCTTTTAATAGAGAATCGTACTGCCTACACAAGCCACATTCAAACTGCTTTTTACCATTTAAGATATATTTTTGTGTTTATGTACAGGGCAAGTGTGAGGATCTGGATGAAAGCATTCGGAAAGAACAGCGTTGCAGCCTCATGCTGAAACAGTGCAGTGAAATCCTGGACTGCTTGGAGAGGAAGATGCAAGAAGTATCCATGTGCCCTCATACAAAAGAACAGAAGTCTGAATTGGAGGCTCCAGAAGTGAGTATGCTTGAAAAAATCTGAAAATTCAGACAGAGAGCCTCTGTCTGTATTGATAATACTCATTATAGGCATTTTACATAAAATGTTCTTTCAGTGTCCAGTGTGAATGACAAAAGTGTGAACCTGCTTCTTCAGTTGCTACTTTGGTACATCGGGTGGTTATGTACTCAGTCATTACAAACCGGTGTGACAGGAAAATTAGGTAGCTACTTTGAGTAGGCTAGTGATCATAGCTACTTTTAGTTTTGATCATAAAAAGACTTTGAACTTGAGAAAAGTATGTTTCAACATGAGTGGATTCTTACCAAATAGACATGTCCGCTGTATCGTGGCATGGATTTGTTTTCTTAATAAATGTGTAGCACAGTACACACTCCCACACACTCACACAAACATTTGCTGTGTCATTACAGGCCTTGCTTCAAGCTGTGAGACAGGAAGACGGGCATCTTCAGGAGGTTGAAACTCTAACTGCTGCTCTACTGAGAACCTGCACTACAGAGGGTCAGACAGCGCTGTCTCAGGATGTTCAGACTCTTTTCTGTAGGAGGTCAAAGCTACAGAAGTCTATTAGCAAACAGCTTGGCCACCCAGAACATCAGAGAATAGAAGAAGGACGTTTTGAGGTGAGCAGTCACAATCTTTTTTTAGGTATTGGGAAATCTGCTGGCACAGATCAGCACTAGAAATGACTTGCCTTTTTCACAGCAAAACTGTAATGTTGTCACATCAACAGGACGTGTACTGACAGTGGAGCCCCTGGAGAAAATGAGCTTTGTTCTTTAAATTTTGCATACCTTTAAAGCAATTTGAATAAAAACATATGCTATATGAAACATAGCAGACATAAGAAATCCAGGTTTATTTCACGGAAAACTATTTAAAGTTACTGAGACAGTTGACACAAATGTTAAACACACCCTTCTCCGATCCATTTTTTGTGTTTGAGTAGAGAAATCACTAAACAGTAAATAAAGGCAGCCTGTTTATTTTGATTATTATTTTTTTGTTCATCACTTACTCCTGCAAGGAAAACAAACAGTCTTGTTTGCAGTGAGCTGCTTGTAGTCTGAGATCACTGTTACCATGGCAATCTCAGAAACTCATAACATGCCATTTTGGAAACACGCTATCACTCTGAATGAGTACACCATGTTGTTCATGTATAGTACAAGCTATCCAGATGTTATTGAGTTCCACAGGCTTGTTATGCTGTCCTTATTTTTAAAAAAGAAATAAAGGGCCTGTATCATTTAAAATCAAATTTCATAATTTCATAACGGTTTTGAAATAAAGGGTTCAATATAGTATGTCAGAGTGGGTCAAATTTTAAAACCTTTCAAATCATTTACTCCCAAATCAATGCAGTTCATATATGGAAGCTATGCATTTTTTGTGAAGTCACAAGAACCAACATTTGTTTATACAGCATACAGCAGTTTAGTTTCTGCCTTTCATGTTGAAATTATAGGGCATGTTTAAACCTAGGCTGTTTTTAATAAGACAGTCAATAAGGACAGAGGTAATTTACATTAGTCTTAAAGTTACAGTAACAAAGTTTACTCAGTTTCAGGGATAAAAAGAGGATAGGCATGTAAGGATTATTTTTTAGTACTTTTATGTATTTTTCATAGTTTTTATGATAAATGTTGGTACAGAAAAATGCACAAATATCACAAGTGAACCCCAATGTTAAAAAATGTAGGATACATTAATAGTTAATGTGTGACAAATTGACACAGCTTAAATGTCTTGTGTCACATTTTTGACTTGTAATGTATGTATGTATGTGTGTGTGTGTGTGTGTGTGTGTGTGTGTTGATGGAACCTGATGAGATTTCATTTTAGTTACTTTCTTGTGCAGGTGGCTGGTGACAGTATTGAGGAGGATACTGACACTGGAGATGCCCAAATCAGAGAGAAATCACACCATATATCTTCAAACCAAGCTCAGCAACCCACGTCTGTAGTGAAAGAATTATCAAATTATGCTGCAGCTCCTGCTTCTCATCCCCAACAGTGTTGTAAGACTCCCGAGCCTGAAGTAACCATTGTTCAGGACACTGATCTTTCCTCTGCCAGTCAAGGAGCATCAGTGTTGGATTCTATAGATTCTGCTTCTCTACAAGATATGTCCAAATGCATTTCTTTTCCTATTTTACAACACAACAAGGCCGCCAAAACAGAGGAGAGAAATGCACAATATAAAGACACCAGGAACAGTGCTGATGTTACATTTGATCCACAGTGTGTTCCAAGTTCTCCTGATGAGTCAGATCCCAAGAAGGTGGACACCATAATTATAGGTACTGAGACGGTATCAGATCCACATATTTCGAAATCTGACAAGCAAATGGAGTCTTTTAAAGGTTTGGACACTAGTTCTGAAAAATTCTCTGTTTGTGCTGACCATGTCACATCAATAGAATCTAAAGCAGAGATGACAAAATATGAGAAAACAAGGAATCTTACCTCAAGTAATTTAGGGGAAATGCAGTCACCTGTGCTTGCAGAAGCAGTGCAACAAGACCAAGCAGAAGATGCTTGTACTCAACAACTTCAAACATGTGAAAGTACAATGAGTTTGCTTGGAGAAGCTGATGTACCTGAGTTAAGTCAGTGGACTACGTGTAGTCATCAAGGTGGTACATTATCAGCCGGGGATATCACAGAAGCAGATGTGCTGCAAAATCCAATAGATGATAGAACAAGTGAGCATGATGCCAGATTGGTTTCTAACCAGCAAAATTCCACATCTGTAGTCATACAAGAGACAGGGGTCTCAAATGTCAGAACGACTAATGACTGCTCTAAGTCTTACAGTATTGTAAAGAGCCGCATTTTGGTCTCTGAAGCTAAAAACAATGACGATGACACAAAGACAGAGTCATCTAGCTCAAAACAAATAAGTGCAATTAGCTCAGTACAGTATCATACAACCAATGAAAGCCATCTTGACACTATAGGCACAGCATGGACTGCGTCCACAGAATTCAGCCAGAAAGATACCACAGAAATCAAGGACTCTTTAATTGCAGCCAGTACACAAATGAAGACTATGGACACCTCAGTGATAGGTGTGAATAATTCCCTACAAATGGAGAATACAGATGGAAAACAAGCTACTGGAACAAGTTCTACGCACATGGATACTAGCCACACCAATGCCATGGACAGGGGTCCGCTTGATGCAAAAGCAAAAGGCAATAAGCACATCATTCAAAAACAAGTTCCTGATTCAGAGGGAACGAACAGTCGGAAATCTGAGTCAGAGATCACCACCTTGCTGCCATCACAGCTGGGGTCTCATGTAGAAGCAAATTTGAAGGATTCAGACAGCAACACCTGCTCTCAGGTACCTGACACGTTAATTAACTTTCATGTGCTTAGGACATTCCACTTTGCTTTTCCATGACGCTGTGCAATAGCCTCAAGTGGTCCAAATTATAGTTGTATGCAAAAAAAAAGAGTTTCTAAGTAGAAAGACATTTTCTTTTGCACTGAGCAAATGTAAGTGACATTTCTGCAGCTCTTAATGGAGTTATTTGCTAAATTTAACTTTCTGGAAAAAACTACCAGGTGCACTCTTTCAGTCAAGATACAGCTAACAATCTAACCCTAACCTAACCCTCTGTCCCCATAAAACTTCCTGTGCCACACAGCTCCAAAGCATACTAGATCCAACCCTATGCTTAACAGTTGGAAAGGCATTCTTTCTTTTTTATGAAATGCTTCTTTTCTTTTTCCCAATATTTTGTTTGGAAGTTTTTTTTTAAATAAAAAAACAAAAAAGTTCAGTTTTGCCCACAGCTTGATGCCTTCAGTTTGATACCTTAAGAATTTTCACAGTTTTCTAGATTTTGTCCTGAAGTTCTCTTCATTTCTTAATTATATTAGAGACAGTGAAAATTATAAGTAGGAAATGATTTTATATCTTTCTTCTCCTGCTTTGCAAGAGTTTCAGATCCTCAGTCCGCTTCTTAGACAAGCTAGTGGCAGTTTAGTGTAAGTACCTTGAGAGATTTGAAAGGTCACACAATTTATTACACTCCTGAAATAAGACCTAAAGAGCCAAATAAGCTCTAAGACTTAAATAAAAAACATATAACACTATTGGACTAATTAACAGGGTGCTCCCACCATTTTTTGCACATGCCACATTTACTTTATTTTATTGTTGCAATGTATTATATCCAGCAAATAAATAGTAACCACGCATTAAAAAATTATAAATGCTCCATATTTAAGTTCCATGCATTTCACTTACAAAGTCAACAAAACACATAGTTTGACCAATTTGACCAGAGGGGGTCAAACATTTGCATTTAACCCTACTCATTGAGTGGTACCTGAGGTTTGCTAGATTCAGTTTGTAATTTCTCTGTTAATCTTAATTTTTTTAAATGTTACTAATAGAATATTTTTTAAAGTTTTGGAATGTGTGAATTTAAAATGCTCTTTAGGGCTCAGGTAGTGAACTGTCCTCTAACTGGTTTGACATTTTTAAGTCTTTCAAAATATATTATTAGGCAGTGATTTTGCAGGATTTGAAAAGCTCCCTGAAAAGGTCATTACAGGCATGGCACCTCGTTTGGTGTTTAGAAGATACCAGTAGTAATGAACTTTTATGATGACCATTTGGCTTTATTCTGCTCCACTGTGTTTTTTGGTCAAATGTCATTTTATTTAAATTAGCCTCTGTAATGGCTTGATATTTACATAAATACATTTTTAACATTTAGCGAAGGTAAAAGGGGAGAGCTTTAGAGATCCCTACAAAACATCTCTACATACTTAAAAGCATTCCTTTAAATCATTATGGTCATTTTTTCAATGTTGTACTATTTTCAGTGTTTTAACTCCAATATTGTTACTCCTATTTAGTAAATGAAGACATTTCATTTCTTTTGCATTTTTTCTTACCATTGTAAGTTCATTGGTTGCTATTGTTAATGATGAAAACATTTTTTTCTTGAATAAATTGTTTTTATTTCTTGAAAAAGAAACAAAGCCATTTAGTTTATATGAGGACTGCTAAGGTATTTTACAATATCAGCTTTGATTGTGTTGGTTGGACTAACAGTTCCAGATCCTTGAAGCCAGTTCAACAGTGCAGGCAGCAGGTCCGGTACTTCAGCTCCTCTGTAGGCAGCCAGGGCCTAAAGGCACACCACGCCCCCCAGAGGGAAGGCCTAACTCTCAGTCAGGCTACATTCCTGCTTCAGGGTGGAACAGGGATAAGACAGGGATAAGATAATAAAACAGTCAGCTTGAATATTTACTGCAGATGTTTACGTAAAGGTTTCTAATACAAACCCGCTATGTTTCTTCAGGCAGGAGAAAAGACCACATCCAAGTCAGACGCGTCTGAATGTGGAGAAGCTCTAAGCAGGAGGACCAAAGTGAGCAATAAGGACATGAAGAGTCACATCCAAGACTCATCTGCTGGACTATCAGGGTGGACAGCCTTGTTGGACATCATCACAAATGTTCAGTCACTAATGGATACCAGCAATGCTTCCACAGTGAGTGTCAAGTGCTCAGTTGATTTTCAGTTAGAAGTTTTTAAAGAGAAAACTACAACAGCTTAATTAGCTTAAGTACAAAATGCATTATTTAGACACTAGAAATGATCTTTTGTCTGTTTATCCTTATGTAATTTGTCATGTTTTGTGTTGAGGAAAAATATATTCTTCATTTTTCAGACAGAGCACTGCTTTATTTTGCTCTGAGATACAGTATAATGAGAGAGCACATCATAGTGTGGTTATCAGATAACACTGGCAGGCTTTGAAGCATCATTAGAAAGATGGTTATGTGTCCACTGTTGCCTCTTGGAATAGACTGCACAGAAAGGAAGCTTGAGGCAGTGGGATTTCCTGTGCTGTACTGGAATGCTTGAGTCAACTTATTGCATCTACCATATATACAGTCTAAAATCATTCCTTTTTTTTTACAGGAGAGTCAGTCCAGAAAGGCTACCTGGTTCCTGGAGCAATCACCCTCAAACTTAGAGAAGCAACTGGAACTGACCATTCTTAGGGTACTAAGATGTCGATACCAACCAGCCCAGCTCAGCATTGAACTTATGAAACAGCAGCTTCAGGAAGCTGAGGTATGCTTGTTTATGAGCTTCTCATGTTTACATGAAGAATCAGATAAGGCAAGGCCATGGGGATTGTCATGAAACTGTGACTTCACAGTAAGATCCAAATGTTTGATCCAAAAGGACAGAACACCTTTTGATTTACATGCACAGGGGTTTAAAGTAAAGTCTAGTCAACTTTATTTGCATAGAACTTTTCACAACAAAAGTTGTCACAAAATAGCCCATGTCCAAGTGTCCAAGACCAGAGTGAGCACACCAGAGGCAACAGTACCAAAACTCCTTCTAAGCATAAGGAAGGAACCTAGAGTTTCAAGTCTATCTACAAACTGCTGTGACACTGTAAAACTGTCCAAACATGTTTTGATCTTGATAAAATTAAAAAAAAAATACATTTGGCAGATGTCTTTATACAGAGTGATTGACAGTTTACTTGTGTTACAGATTAGCGCTTGACCAATTATTGGTCTGGTCGATTAATCAGGCTGATATTTGGCAATTTTGACAAAACAGGCATCAGCTGATGTCGGCTCATATTAAGACCGATTAATAGACATGCGCATTAATGGGCAGCTGTGCTGCTGCTGTGGAACACGCGTGACACGCCCCTTCTACTGGCACCTGCAGGGAAAGCGACGGACACCAGAATTTTGCATTCCTGAGAGAAAATGCTTTTACCTGGGAGAAAACGTTTAAAATTTTCATCTTATCAATCTTATCGTTTCTTAAATTGGTTTGCTATGAAATGCTGCGTTAAACTTAGAGAAAACGGGAGTACATAGCCTAATTCAATTCAATATTTTATATATTACGGAAATTATCAATATACATTATTACATTATACCAACTTGGAGGTATAAAGTAGGAAATCCCTGTGTTTTGGGACGGAGGTTGCCCCCCCCCACTGTCTCACATGCACGCGCCGCTGCAGCATCATTGTGTTTGAAGACAAAGTTGTTCAGGTTGATGTTGAAGAAAACTAAATGCTTAAATACGTGGTTACATTTAACAACGATTGATGCTGTCAGTGCCGTTTATAAATGAAAGTCTTTTGCATGTGAAAGTGGAAAATAGAACAGTTTGTTGGCATATCTTGAAAGTATACACACAATTTAGTGCAGTTAGCTCTCCTCATTAAACGTGCCTGGGTCAGGCTTTCACAACTTAATCGCAAGTGGCTTGTGTAGTCCTTGCATAGCAGGCTGTGTGAAGTTATTTTTTTTTTGCGATCACTAGATTATTTGGCTTGAAACTGTATCTGTCTAGAAACATTCATATTATTATTATTATTATTGTTATTATTATTTTGTATTATTATTATTGTTATTATTAATAATAATAATAATAATAATAATAATAATAATGACCAAATATGCCCCCCCCCAAAAAAAAAACCAAACAAACAAATAAAAAAAAGCGTCAAATGTCGCTGATTTCTAAATATCGGCTTCCGCCATAGAAAAACCCATATTGGTCAA
>JBBPCX010000160.1:8475108-8502882 GCA_037974365.1 Hydrocynus forskahlii
TATTATTATCATTTTTATTATTAAGAATAATAATAAGAACAAGAATAAGAAGAATAAGGACCAAATATGACCCCCCCCCCAAAAAAAACCCAACCAAACAAATAAAAAACAGCGTCACATGTCGCTGATTTCTAAATATCGGCTTCAGCCATAGAAAAACCCATATCGGTCAACCTCTATTACAGATGTAGACGATTGTAGTGTTAGGAGTCTGGCCCAATGAATATTTTTGGTATAGCATGTACTTGACACAAGACACATAGATTAGTTACTATATACTAATGCTTGGGATAAAAAAACAGTCTTAATGTACTATAACAAGATACATTTACATGTGTGGTTGCTTTTTTATAGTTAAAAAGTTCTTGAAGTTATAGTAGGGCGGTAACCTTAGCTCCAGTGATTTTTTTCTCAAATCTTGCTGTCTTCTGTGCTTCCTCAGAACTCCAGGCAGTGTGTTGTGGAACAGGTGGCTGCAATGTCCCAGCCTGTAGACGGTGGTCACTTCCATCACAGTCCATCTATGGAGGGGAGATTAAGTGTAGCACTGCTCAATTCCTCAGCCACAGTACAGGTGAAAGAGACCCAGCTTCATCAAGTCACACAGTATCATCAACAAATACAAGCACTTAAAGACACTCTGCAGGAACTGGAGGCAGAGCTGGATACACTGAATCTGTGAGTAAAAAAATTATGAATGACAGACACATTTGAACAGTTTTGTCCAGATTTCATCAGCAGCAGTCATGGCTGAATATCGAAATCACTTTCCTAAACATATTTGGTAACATGTTTTATTATAATGTGTTAAAAGTTCAATATTTAGGATGCATTTAGAATTAATCTTGGGAAAAATCTGCTGTTGTATTTTTGTACATTATTGACACTGTTCCTTGTCATTTCTGGCTGGCTGTTCTCTTCATGTAACACTTTTTATAAAAACATTTTGCTTATCAACAAAAAACTGCTGCTTCCACATTCTACTAAACAAGACTGCAGCCTGGCTCATAAGTATCATGTCATTTGTGTTTTGTGAGTCATTACAAGCTTATTAAATCTGTTAAACACACTATTGGATGTAATTTTTATTTGGAAATTGTAGATTATAGACTGCAGGTGGGTACAGTTTTCCCCATTTTATTCAGTTTTATTTAAATGCACTTTTATTCCACTTTTGCGAAACATGAAATTTTATTTTAAAAAAGCATTACATTTTCTATAAACAACCCTTCATGTCATAAGAAAAATACAGGGTGACACAGAAAAAGTGGATTGCCATGCAATGTATGTTTAAAGGGGACATATTATACCTCTTTTTAAACAAGTTATAATGGGTGTATGGGTTAAACAAAACATGTTCATGAAGTTCTCTGCACAAAATCACTCTCACATAAAGAGATCTCACCAGCTTTATTCTTGACAGTTTCAGTCCCTTTCAAATTGAGCCGTTTATAGGGCTCTGTCAAATAAGCTGTTGCTGGCCACGCCCCACCCATCCCATGCTAACGCTGTGCTTTTTATGATGTATGTGGCATGCTTCAAACACACTTCTAAGGTTCAGTCATTTCCACAAAGATCTCAGGACTGCTGAGATAAGTAGCTGAATTATCTCACCAGTTTATCAGTCTGCTATTATCTGAGTTTGAGACACTGTTTGTTAAGCTACCGCCCATGGATTTTACAATAGTTGCACTGATGTTTGTTAGAGGGAAAATATTATTAATGTATTCCCCTAAAACATAAAATCTATACTCCCTTTGTAACATGAACTGAATACAGCTGCTTTTCCATGCTCCTGCATGCTTTTCTCTGTCCTGTAGGAGTTCTTTGAGGAGCAGTGCTATCCAAGTAGAAAAGTTGCATGCATTCCTAAACAGCATGAAACAGGAGAAGAGCTTGCTGGAAGAATTGCTGCATAGATGCTGCCAGGTATCAGTCCATCTAGGTGAGGCTGAGGGCCCGGTAGCTTGTCTGCTCCAGGTCAAGAACTTACAAGAAAGGTGGCAGATTTTGGAGACAACTGCAGATCAGACTCTGAGGCAGACAGAAATTTGTACCTCAGAAGCTTCTGTACTGCTGAAGGATGCTAAAGTGCTTCAGGGTGATTTGGAAGCTCTTCAGACAACTTCTCCCTCATTCTCTTCTCATACACATGAACAATGCCATAGTGCCATGCAGAGAATGATCACCTTATCTGACATTGTGGAAAAGAATGAACGCTACCTATACCTTCTCAAACAGTGCCAGAGCCTTTTCAAAAGTCCACTAGGGGAGAGGGAGAAGGAGGACATTGAGCAAGTCTTACAAAATCTGAAATCTCAGTTAGATCGTGCTCAGGAGGATCTTGGTACTCGTGTTCCCAGTCTCAGTGACCAGTCACTAATAGGGATCACTGAGATTATGAAGGATTATTTCACCTGGGCTAAACAGACAGAGAGCAGAGTCACTAGGAGAAAAAAGTTATCTCTCTTTCCCGAGGAAGCTAATCAGCAACTTAACAGCATGAAGAAACTCCAAACAGATATATCATCTAGAAGATCCAAATTAGCCTCTGTTGCTAAAAAGCTGAGAGAGGACATTGCAGGACTCAATCAGGAAGATTCCTCTGTTATGTTCTCTGCCCTTGAGACCTTAGAAAACTTATACAGTAAGATTGCAGAGAAGTCAGACTTTGCTTCTGTAGAACTGAACCAAATGTGGCATGCAAGACAGAGACTGGAGATTCAAATCACAGAAAATAGCACCTGGCTTACCTCATTGTTAGAGAAAGAATGCAGTAAAAGTTCAGCAGTAGAACTTGGAACCACCGCTGCAGACTTGAAAGTCCTTCATCAAAGAAACAAAGTTACCTTGAATGAAGCTGACAAACGGGTAGTTATTGTTCAGACCCTTCTAGATGAGATAAAAGACATGGTGCAGGGTCTTGACATGGCAGAGAGTTTTCACCTTATAGACAAACTTACCACTTTGAGAACAGAGATCAGTGGTGTTGTAAGACGTAAGCGAGCCTCATGCTGGGAACTGGAGGAACTCTTGCATGCTCAGGAATCTTCTGCAGAGGAATTTGCTGCCATCCAGAAGAGCTTACGCCAAATGACTAATGATTTTGAACGGCAAAGATATCCTGTAACACAACAATCACTTTCTGCTTTTGAGCCTGTGAGACACATGCTGATGGAGCATCTGTCTCAGGTCCAGGAAGCCCAGCACTGCCAGGAACATCGGAGGAAAGATCTGCTGCGCACCATCCTGACCTTGCAGGAGAGGGCAAGGCTGCTGGGCCAGCAGGCCAAAGAACATGAGAACTACCTGAACTCTAAGAAGCATTTAGATACCTACAGTGAGGCAATGAAGAAGACAGTTCCTCTGGTCTCAGATGCATGCGAAGAAGCCGGTAAGCGGCTCAGACTGGGCCACACGCTGTTACTAGAGTTTCCATTACTGAAGATGTTCTGTGAGGAGACAGCTGACCAACTGGAGGCTCTTTCTGGTGACCTATATCCATCCCAACTGAACTCAGAGCGGCAAAAGATACGCAACATGGTTCAAAGCCTTGCTGCCTGGGAACACATAGTTAGCACTGAAGTTAAAGACCTTGAGCGCTCTCTAGTGGAGGGCCTTAACAATCCCATGGATGAGACTGAACTGACTGAATACTTTTTGAAAGCTAAACAGCAGCTAAAGCACATCAGTAGCCTGGAGCCCAGTGACCAGAGTATCACCAAAGGACTACAAAAATGTTGGACACTTGAGAGGACCGTGGACTCTGGACTGCGAATGCTGGAGGCCTGCAAAAATTGTATACCAGTTCAAAGCTACAAAAAAACCTCTGACATAGGAAGAACAACTCTAAAAGAATGCAAGATGCACATGGTAAATACTTTTACATCATGTAGAAAAGCAAACTACATAGCCATGTTACATTTTACCAGGTTAACCCTTTGTACCCTGGATATGAGCCTCCACTTCAGTTCTTCTCTCACTTAGCTGTGTAGCTTAGTCTCACAGTATTTACTAAATAACTCATAATAGCTGCTCTGTCATAAATGATGGAATAATATGTCTATGGGTTCAAGGGGTGCTACTACTTTTTAGAGATTTATGTTGGTTCCATACATCTGTATTAATTTCAGAAATCATGTGGTATGTTTTCACTATATTTGAGTTAGTACTGTTGTGCTCATAACACATTCATCTGAATGTTGTTTGTTTAGGAAAAACTACTCCAGGCTAAGGAGGCCCTGAAGGAATACCAGTGGGCTGTCAGTGGAACCATGTGTTTTCTTCACCAGATTGAGTTAAGACTCCTTATTCCTTCACATATGTTTAAAGACTGTATTGAGGAACTGTGCCATACTCAACAAGCTCTTGCTAGTCTATCTGAAGAATTCCAGACTCACATGACTGAAATCCAGTCCCGAATGCCTAGACAAGCAAGCTTTTCCAACACTCTCACTGAGAAACTCCACATCCAGGTTGTCAGCCGCCTTCTTGTGGATGAGGCCATACTGAAAGCCCAAGCTCATCTCAAACAGAATGTTCTTCAGAGGTAGCTAAAGCCTTCAATCTTATTTTTGCTTAGCAACTGTGACCCTCTATCTTTAGAACTATTAAATTTTTTTGCCGTAATTACTAAGCCCTTAAGTACTTAGAAGCATTTTCTCTCAGTAATCATTTGTAAGGACGAATAGTTAGCCTTAATGGCAAAATTAATCATAATAAACTGGAATGAATGAGACTGATTAAGCTGCAAATGTTTTTAATCTGGGGTCTTCTTTCAGGAGCTTGACGGAGCAGTCCAGTCACAGTAAACATCATGATGAAATGAACCACTGTCTCAGAATCATTGACTCCAAACTCTCAGAAAACTTCAATCACGAACCAACATTTTTAGATACGGGCAAAGACCAGCTCCAGAAAATTAAGGTGAGTGTCACGTTTCCCCATAACTCCCAAATGAGGGCAGGCGCTTAGGCAGACTTCCATTTTACCTCTTTATTTAAACAAAGCAAAACAGGCACTAGGGCCATAAACAAAACTCAAAACAAAAGGAGAACGGAGAATATGCACAGCCATTTAGCATGACGGTGGACCAACAACTAAGGTCCACCTCAAAATGAACTAAATGTAAAACCCCACAACTCAGCCAATCAACACAAACATCTCACACTCTGAGCACGGTCAGCTGAAACACATGATGTAAACAAATATAAGACCGGTGTGCTCAGCTATATTTTTGGTATAATTATTTATAGATGCACAGTTTGACATGCAAAATTATTAAAATGTATCATTACCATATACAAAAATATGTTTGTGCTTTAGGAGGAGCTGGACAGCATGGGTAGAAGGCTGGAAGAGTTGAGACAGAGCTGCCTGGTCCAAGACTGTAACGTAACCGCTGATCGGACACTGGGTAATCTGTGGAGACACTGGGCCGTGCTGCAACGAACCCTGGATGCACAAAAATCCAGAGTGGTACATACAGAGACAGAGTGGAAGGAAATTTTGCTCAGGGTGAATAAAGAAAAGGGTTCACAGAGCATGTCTCTATAATGTTAATACTGATTTTGCTAAGCTGTATCATCAAATAATTCTGTTTCTTCGAGTACTTTTCAAACCACATTGAAATGTATCAGTTACCAGGATTGTGCTGACTTTTTTCTTTTTGACTGATAGGTCAACAAATCCAGAGAAGCTCTTAACCACCTTCATGGTAGGCTCACAGATTTTTCCAAAGTAAAGAGATCTCTGGGGAATCTTCAAGGGATCTTGGCACAAACCGAGCTACTTCAGGATGCGCTGGATCAGGAGCACCTCACCCTGGTCTCTCTGCAGAGGTGTGGATCAAACCTACAGGAGATTAGGACACCCACAGAGATGAATCAGGAATTGCAATCTCTTCAAAGCCATTGTCGAAGGTATGGAAACCCCAGAATGTATGGATGTTTTATTCACATGCTCTTCTGGTAATGACTCAACATTTTATCTAAGACAAATTAATCAACAAAGTACAATGGTGGTGTAAAACTGAAGATATTTTAATACTGTTGACAGAATAATACAATGAACCAGATTTTCTTATACTTTTCTTACTCTGTATGTGCCATTAGGCCAAAATATGAGTGATGTGTGCTTATATCCACAGCCTAAGGGAACAAAGCAGTGAGGTGAGACGTGACGTGCTGTCAGAGATCCAGGAGTGGGGTCGATTGCAGGAGGAATTTAAGGCAGTGCAACAAAGTGTTTTCTCACTGCTGTCAGTCCTTCAGAACCAGTCAGATCCTTCACACTTACGGGTTAGAGCCTACTTCATGTTCTGGAGAGAGAATGGAAAGTTATAGATTGTGCACAGACAACTAAAATAAGTTACATTTGTAACTTTTACATTTGTAAAAATTATGTATTTTATTCCAAAAGACTTTAACTGAGATAATTTAAGGTATTTTTGCTGCATGAAATTTGTTTTGCAGAAGAACTACTAGCTTTTACACTGGTCTGTTTAGTTGTTATTGAAATAGACCATATTAGAATCCTTGTTGAATTCTGCTTCCCTATGCATTTGTGTTCATTATTAGTATCTCCTGTAATTTTATGGTCGTAGGAAAGAAAACTTTTAAAGTTTTTATTTCACATAATTTTGGCCCATTTCAATTGGCTCATGCCTCATAACAAGTTTCAACAGTGTAAAGGGCCATATTTTACCATGTCTTATCTTTTGATAGGAAATAAGAGTAGAGTTAGGCTCTCAGCATGCCAGACTGCAGGATATTATGAACAGGGTGAAGAAGAGGAGTGATGAGACCCCTCAGGAGATCCAGACTCTACACGAAAAAATCACCCTCTGTTTACAAGAAGCCAAGGAGAAGGTATTGGGGGTCATTATGTTTCACTAATGTACATGAGGTGTCTTCATTAGTGATATTTGTCCCAGTGTTTTCCTATGGAGTGTACTGCAGTTACTAACTGCAGTTACTAACTTCCATGTGTTTCAGGTCAAGCAGGCCATGGAAAGGACTAGTCCTCTCCACAAAATGAGTGAGCAGCTGGGCGAGGTGACTGTAGGCTTAAACTGTGTGCAGGCCCTGCTTCAAAAGAAGTGCTCCACCATACAAGAAGTTGAGAACACACTGAAGGTGTGTGGGATTTTCATATTCATCTTATTAGCACTCTGAGATAAACATGTCGTGTGTTTATATCTAGATTACATTTGCATATGTTTATATTTGTGCATGTGTCTGTACATGCAGCGTATATGGGATGAGTTAGACCAGTGGCACTCTCGGATAGCTGAACTAGAGGCAGAGGTTCAGGAGCTGGCAGTGGAAGAGCCTGAGAGAGCTCACATGCTCATGGATGAGCTCACCAAGCCGCTGCAGTTCTACCAAGCTGTAGCCAAACAGGCAGAGCAGAGAACGGCCTTCATTAGCAGAGTAAGTCTTGTTCCTGTACTATATAAATCAGATGTCAGCAAATGCTTAGGAGAGAATTAAAGCAATAGTTTAGTACAAAATCAAATTTTCAGTTTTACCCCTCACCCCAAATTAAGCCGATTAGAGTCAGATGTAAGCAAGCATACTTACTACATCTAATTGTTTGGTTTGGTTTATACTGTTATATCGGGTGTTTCCCAATTACAGGCCTGTTGTTCTCACACTGTCCACATTTGTGGGCTTTCTTTCATCTTAACCAGCTTCTTGTGGGCTGGATCAGATGTCTAGTGTAGGAAAACCACAAAAATGTGCAGAACATGGGGCTGAAAGTGGGAAGCCCTGTCATAGCCATGAGATTCTTCTGAATTTATTATGAACAGATTTCTGTTTACTTGTGTGTGTATTTATGTGTTATGTCATGGTGCATTTAGATCCCCCCATGTCTACAAGAGTACGAAGATATTCTTCGTAGCTCTACCCGCTGGATGGCTGAGGTTCAGTCCTGGCTGGAGACTCCTCACACTTACACCACTGCCAAGTGCCTCCACAGCCATGCCAACTCTTTACAGGTCTGGCCATGGGTGCACTTAATAGACTTTTAAACAACCTACTAACTGAAATGAACTCTGGCTGAACTGCTTCAGGCTGTTACTTACATGCACTGTCTTTATTTTAGTACAATAGCAAACATTTTTTATTTTTGCCACAGTTAACTGATGACGGACAGTAGCTAGTGCATATATGTATTAATTAATGCTGATGTCTGAGAGGCTGTTTTGTGTGCAGATGGTGCTGGATGAGTCAGAGGGGATCCAGAGCGCTCTGGAGGCTTTTGAGCCTGCACTTGAGGAGATCTCAGCAGTGTGTGATACTAGTGCTCAAGAGCAGACACTTCTCCAGGTCCACACCAACATCATCCAGATGCAGCACCATGCTCTGGAGCCTCTCACCCAGCTTCAACATGCAGCTGCGGTAAGGACCACAGACTCTGGCTACTCTTTAAGTGTGATCAGATGAATGCAGAATAATAGTATATGTTTTGGTAGTTCAGTTAGGTTTAAGTCCTATGATACATGACTAAGAGATAAACCAGCTGGGATTTGATGGATTTTATATGCATTATATTTGTAGGAGATGGATGCCATTGAAACAGAGGTGAAGACAATGGAGAAAAATATAACGAAGATCAGAACCATCTTATCCACTGTGGACACAAAGGATATCCCCCCAGAGGAACATCTCCAGAACAGACAGGCAAGTTCAGTTATAGCCAGATTTATGCAATTTATTGGTCACTTGTTTCATTTGTTGTGAAAGCCTATTTAAAAACATCATGTTCTTATTCACAAGGTCTGATAAAATGATCAACATCTGTCATATTTTATAGGTGATCCTGGACAACCTTCAAGTCATGAAAAGAACCATAGCTGAGATTGAGAGATGCAGGGCTAGCCTGGGACTGCCTACTGGAGCAGAACACACTCTGCTAGCCTTCCACAAAGCCCAGGAGCTTCAGCAGCCCATCTGTGAACTACAGCAGCTTACTGAAGAGCAGAGTTCTGCACTCAGGGTCTGTACTATTCTACAGTTCACTGTGTGTCAGCCACTTAGTTCAATTCGCAAATTATCATCCTTGATTAATTCAGACATTAAACATTACGAAAACATACCCTTTAAAAATGTGAAAAGAGCAGTCTGTATTTAAATAGACACATTGAACATCCATCTTTATTTGGAATAAGTAATAGAATATCAGAAAGATAAATGTCAGTGTGAATAAATGGCAAAATTTGATAGAAATTGGAATGACTTCAGCTCCTTATTTTTCTGTTTTCTGCTTATTATTTAAGAAAAAAAACTCATTATATGATTATGAAGTTCTGAAAGGTCACTGCTATTTTTATGCTTTGTACTTGCAGTTTAACTGTTGGAGCCAGTTCAGACATTTAAACTATATTTTTTAGTTTCGGGCATTTTTATAGCTGCTGGTAGCGTTTGAGTTGCTTATCTTGCATGAAAGCTGTACTGGAAGTAGTGACCTTCAGCCCAGTCTTGAAGTGCTGAATCATGTGGGATGATATCATGGGAGTAATTAAAGGAAGCAGTGAAGCACAACACTGATACCGCAGTGGTAATTGCAATGTTGCCTCAGAACTCAGTAAAGAAAAAAACAGCTGTCAATAAAAAAAACACTTTAGAAATATTTGGAATAAACTAAGGCCAAAATATTAAATTTCCTTCCTTTTCATAATAACTCAAAACCACTTTTATCTGACCACAGCTTATGAACTAAAGAGCAGACATTAAATGTCTTAAATCTTGTATCTGTGACCTCCTGTGACTATCTCCAACTCTTTCATGTTTGTGGAAATAAAAGGAGGGGAGCATCCCTTCGGTGGAGAGCATGTTTAGTGAAGGAAATCTATGGGAACCATGGCTAAATAAGATGATGTACTGGACCACTGGCCCTACATTTGCTTTATCAACACTATTTTAACAAAGCATGTTGAAATGTATCAGAGACACTGCTAGGTATCAGCTGACATATTACTCACAGATAAATGGATATTTTAGTTACTATTATGTGTCTAATATTGGAATTACAGCCAGTAATTACAACAGATAGCTTGTCACCAAATTCTTAGCTAGCACACTGACAGGGGTTCACTAGTGCTGGGAATGTCCATTTCTTTTGAACTCACTTGGCGCATATTGGATAATGCTCAGGAGATGAGTATTTCATTCCCCATCCAGGCAAGAATCTGCTACTATACCAAAAAGAGTTCTTGCGCAAGACTCCTAATGCTATGTTTACCTTCTAAAGTGAGTAGTTTCAGAAGTTAAATGATACTGATAAAATAGTTTCATACCTATTTAAATTGAATAAATCACCATTAGAGTTTTCCTATGCTCACTAAATTTCATACATGGATTATAGTGTATATATGGTTTATAGTGTATAGGATTTGTTATTGCTTTTGGTATTGGCCAGTCAATTAAGTTAATTATAGGTTATGGTTATTGGCCCAGAAATACTAAATGGGTGCATATTTGCTGCTGGAGATATAAAAAAAAAAAGCAGTGTGGTAATTTAATCTTCTGCTTTTCTTGTTACATTTGAGCTGCATTATATTAAGCTTGTTGGTTTTTCTCACAGGCTGCTGTAGGCCATCCTGTAGACCATGTCTCTCCCTCTGAGCAGTCAATAGCGTTAAGTCTGGCCCTTCAGTCCCCTGGAGATGTGATGGTGAGTTTGACACACCTTCAAATGAGATGTTCTAGCAGAGTGATGGATTTAGATGATAAAGTCAGCCAATAAGTCAAACCTCTGGCCTTACAAATCTCCTGAACTGTAAAGCAGGTGCCTGCGGAAGGACCATATCCTGAGGAAGAGGAGGATTATGAGGATGCAGGGAGTCATTCTTCTTCCTCTGAGACTCTCACGTGCAGTGTTCCAGAGGTATAAACAACATCTCTCTTTATCTTGAGCAGGGTGATACCTCAATGGATTTAGTGGAAATACTTTTGCTTTTAAACTCATTGCTCTTACCAAACTAAAGGCATCTTTCCAAAATACAGAAACTTTCGCATTCCACTTTTCCATTCTGTTCATTTTTTCCTAATTCTGTCTTATTTTTTTCTTTATTTTTTCTCCAGTCTATATTATTGATATGAAACTTAAAAGATTTCAAATAAAAGGTTAAAGCTAAAAACCTATGGTATCAACAATCTGAAAATCAATAATTTATCACTTTTCCCATTTAAGTTAGAAATAATATTTGTACATTTTTCCTTTTTATTCATTTTCTTTTTTGGTCTACTAGTAATCTGCCATTATAAACCTGCTTGGTCTTGTCAGATGCAGCTGTCCTCTTCTGTCTATCCTCTTTAATGAATTCTGTCTCCAGTCGTCAGCTCTTTTCTTTTTCACTCTGTTCTCATCCTAACCCATGTAAACCAGGACCCAGATGAGATTCTAATTGACGAGGAGCACACTGAAACTGATTCTGCCGCTGTGTCTGTCGCTAAGGTAAAATTTACCTTCTTGCCAGAACTCTCTAAAAAATGTGGTTGCCTAAAAATATTTATGTAAATGAGAAGTTTGAGTGAGAAGAACCTTGTTGATGTATAAAGAACCTGTAGAGGTTTACTACCATTTAAAATGGTCCTCCAATTTTTTTTTAAATATATGTGGGGTAAACTTCAAAATGGTCCTTCATGCTTGCACATCTCATTTAGTAAATGGCTCTACAGAGAAACATTTAGCAAAAGGTACTTCAGGGAACCAAATGATTATTCTGTTAGATAATGAAAGGACTGTTTCTGGCACCCTTATTTTTATGAATAAAAAATTGAAAAGTTTCAGTTGAGAGGTGAGACAAGTGCTTACTTTTAACATCTCATTCTACAGGAACCATCAACTAAAGTAATAAAGGGATCCATGGAGTCTTTATCCTTGAAAGCTGAGACTAAAGCTGGAAATACTGTTTCACCTGTACAGGTTGCAAAATATGTTACCACAGATGGTAGCTCAGTTGCTGAAGACAGTGCTTCTGTGCCTGCCATCACTGTCCAATCTACTGAGGATACAATACCAGTAAGAGCTGATCCTTCGTTGGCGTTTGCCATACCAATTGAAATTAGTTATAAAGAAACCAAGGAAATGCTCAAAGACATCCAACAAGCAGAAGCAATAGAGGAGCCTGAAAGGCTGACTGAGAAAGATTCAATTAAGCCAGAAGAGACGGAGACATCTGTGAATCCTGATGTGGAAGACAAAGCCAAAAAGGCCATTAACATGGGGAATCAGTCAGACCTTCAGGAGATGTTAAACGACCAGTCAGAAGGGCCCATCTCCAAACTCACAAAGAAAGAACACACACACATGTCAGTCAGTAAGGTCCAACAGGCAGAAGCTTCAGTCAGTGAGACAGTCAAGACTATAGTGCCTCCAGTCGTTCATTCTCACCTGGACATGGAGACTGTTTCTCAGGACGACACAGCTCTGGTAAACTATTACTTATATTATTTATTCTGCCATCTTGAATATGTTAGTGCTGCTTTGTTTACACTGCTGTTTAAAAGTTTTGAATTGCATGTTATATTGATATATGCTGTAATAATTATTTTTCTGTTCTTTATTCAGTATTTGTATTTTGGGAACAAGAAGACATGATTAAATCATGATTGATAATATGCTGTGATTACCTTGTATTAGTGTCAAGAGGCTAGAGTAGGGAAAGGGAGGACACACACAGCAGATGAGTACCGGCAGGGAGTTTTAATGGACACAAAACACAAAACAGAACTTAAACCAAAAACCCCGGCTCAACAGACAACACGCAAAGGGACACTCCGGACCCGTGCTCCCCAAAAGAACAAAATAGCAAAACTGAAAAACGCTGGCTGGAGCTTCCGCGCTCACCCGGCCAGGAACATGGGAACAGGCTGGGGTGCAGGACGTGCTACCCCTCAAGGCAAAAAGGGGGGGAAAACGGGCCTGGAAGACAGAAGGACAAATATACTGGGTTCATTATTGTACATTAATTTTCCTCTCTCCTCAAGCAGGTGCAGAGTGAGCTGAGAGAGCAGAGAGATCTGATTGTGGCCATTGCACGCCATGGCAGCAGCTCTGATCTTGAACATGAGGAGTTAGCACAGACACAAATGCATGCTGGGTAAGACACACTCCACAAATTTCAACACAGGTGTTGTTCTGAGAGCAGATGTATGCAACCCCCTCAAAAACAGTGTAGGATGTGCTCTTATATAAATTAGATTTCCCTTAGTGTCCAGTTAGAGACCACAGATGAACCACCCTTAAGAACAGTTTTTTTCTTTACGTAGGTCAAGTGCTGCTTATCTTTGTACTCTGGGCCAGCCAGTGGAAAGGGATACAGCTACAGAGAGCTGGACTCAGCTTCTCCACAGACTGCAGACTCTGATGGACTCGTTAAACGCTGTACAGAACAGAACTACATCAGAGGTCATAACTGATACTTCATCAGTCAGTATATTTTTATGCTATAAGGTTTAGGTCTCTAGTAGGTATTGTTCTTTGCTCATCTCTGCAGGTGACTGGGTTAGCTGAAGGTGAAAGGGATATAGGACCTTCCTTCATTCAGGAAATACATGGATATGCTGAGCGACTTCAGTATATTCATCAAAACGCTTGCAGCATGGGCACTTCGGTGAGCTTAATTGTTTTATATTGTTTTTTATCCTGACATACAGTAATGTTCAAAAATCTTGAGGTGCACCTAATTTTGTCATATTTCGCTTCCAGAGAGTTTTGTTATGTTTAATGTAGTCAGAAGGAATGGTTCTCCCGGCTTCTTGAAGTACTTTCAGAGGCTCTCATTTTCAGGCCTGTCCCATTCAAGCATAACAAAGCCTAGCGACTTAAGGCACAAACCAGTGAAGAAACAGGTGCAGATGATTACAAATACCAATGGTACTGAGTACTGAATGATTGGAACACATTTTTCTGGGCACCTTGTATCAACTAAAGAGGATTTTGGTGTATTTTAGTCAGAATATCTTGGTATTTACCCTAAGTTTAGACAAAATAATTACATAGTACTTGTTTCTACCATTTTTTCTACACAATTATCCAGTCAATGGCAAGAACCAGTTGGTCTAGAACCAGGAATTATTGATCACTGCTCAAATTCCCAAGGACTAGATCAAACCTAAAACTAGTTAAATATGTGTGGGATCACATTTCATTTACATTTTCTTAATTCAAATTTCTTGATTAATTGTAACATGTGATTGTATTTTCAAATGTCATTTTCATTAATGATTGCTTTATTCTCAGACTAAACTTACCATGGTTTGTATTTGTTTAGTTACCCTAGTTCACCTCAAACACATTTTAATATAATATTAATGGAATAACTGATTAATTTAGCAAGGGTGCCAATTGATGTAAATGTGATTTTTCACCAGAATAACAATAGTGAGACATATTAAGAGATATTACAGCAGAAGTAGATTTGTGCCTATTCCTGTTAGTAGCAACAGTACGTAGGCTGAGGAAAACTTAATAACTTGAGAGTGTGATGGTCATTCCCTTCAGGCTGCTGTAGCAGAGACATGGGGAGCTGTTTCATCTGAGCTATTAGAGGCTCTGACTGGTCTGAGTTGCTCACTCTCCAGCATCACTCACACACTGCAAGCTCCATCAGAAAAAAGCATGGAAACCTGTCAGCTCAAGCTGCTGAACCTGCAGGTAACTACACTCATCTGATGTTCCAGTGGGTTCTAAAGCACCACCTCATCTCAAAGTTAGATACTTTTTATCACATACCTTATTGTAGACTGAGCTCTATTATCCTTCTCTCAGTGTCTGTCTTCACAGTTGGCTTCTGTAATCTGTGAGATAAGCAATATTGGTTCCAAGATTACTGAGGTGTTTGGTCTAGAGTCATCTGATGCCTCCTCCTGCCTGGAGTGTCTCCTCAGCTGCATATCTACCACTCAGAGAGCCCTGTCATCCCACGAACAGCTACTGAACCAACAGTTGGGTGATACATCTCAACTTCAGGTTAGTTCTTTCCTATAATAATAATAATAATAATAATAATAATAATAATAATAATTAATAATAGCAACAATAATGATACTGATAATAATAATAGTGAATTAAAAATGTAATTTAATCACTGAGTAAAAACGCAGTAAAGACTAAAGACTCTGTTCAAGTCACATGAAATTCTCATTCCCCAGCTGGCAAGTTGACTCCCTGAAAACATAACCACTCGTAATCTGGAGTTTTGTTTCAAAGGCGCTTGATCACTGAGTGAGCATACAGTGCCATTTTGAGGAGTGAGAAAATCCTACATAAATATAGGAGTTGTAATGGGACTGCATCTGTATACCAATAGATATCTAGTATGTATACTGTGTTGCATTAGTATTAAAGCATTTTGTTTCATTTTGCATAGCCTGGGGAACATTTGCTTGAAAGCCCAGTATCTGTGTTGAAGGCCAATGAAGCTCAGCCAAATGATACAAGAAGCTTAATTCAGCACCAGCCCAGCCTACAGGTAAACTGTCTCTTTCTTTTGATAAGGAAAATATCTATAATTTGATATCGGGCTGATTAATTTTATTCATTAATGTAATAGTGATATTTGGAGGACGTATTTTGCACAAATGTTCTTTATTTTTTGCTTTAAGCATTCTGACGAACCTCACATGATGGAGATGGGTTTCTGTGGGTGCTTTGAAGTCATATTAGGGATTCCTTTACGTGTTTTTAATATATTGCAATGCATGTCATAATCAAGTAGTATCACTAATCGAGTAGTATCACTTATGTCATATAGTATCACATATTTTTCCTGTGGTCTTGTTCACTTATCTTTTCTCTTTTTGCTTTCCTCTCAGAGTGGACAGTACAGTGTATGGAGTTCCATGCAAGAACTGCAAGGGTCAGTAAGAGAAGGTCCAGTGATACACAACAACAGTCAGGCTCTTTTGCGGGCCTTTAAGGTTCTGCTTGAGCTAGGCTCTGACCGTGTACAAAGCAGCCAAGATCCAAAACCTCATAGCTGCAGTGAGCTCCAGAGCCTCCTCAGAGAACACAAGGTACACAGCCACAAAAAGGCATCAGTCAAACCAGTAATTTTATTACACTGTAGATTAATGTTTTTCTGACACTGTTCCCGGCTCCTCGTCATTGTTTGTCAAGCTGATTCTGGTTGCTTAGTTAACAGAAAAGCACATAAAATCTTCAGATTTAGTGATAAATTCAGATATTGGACGTCAGGTCTGACCATCACTTACATAAATCATTGCTCTTTATATGACTCTGCTGACAGAAGTACTTCCGGGACTTGAAGAGCTACCATGTAATGATACAGTATCTGTTCATGAAGCTACCAGAGTGGGCGCTGCAGGATCAAGGAGAAATTGGACGGTTGGTCACTGAGTTACTCTCACAGGCACAAAGCAAAGGAGCTCATATGCAGTACTACGCACAGGTACATACACAGAACATGCACAGCTGAAACCATAAATAGTCTTTAATAAAAAAAATTGTAATTAATGTAACTTCATGAAAAATATTCTGGACTTTTGAATTCAATGCAGTTCATTTTCATTTGGAAAATGGTGTATTAAGTTGTAAAATATGAGTTGAAAATGTGAAAGTCTCTGGAAAATGGTGTATTAAGTTGTAAAATATGAGTTGAAAATGTGAAAGTCTCTGCTGTGTGTGGATTGTTCACAACAGGAGATTTAGGTTTTTAGAGCCTATTTCTGCTTATCTAATGCTCTCTGTCTCTGTTTTTCTGTGAATAAAAACCCTTGTCTGCACTCTTCCTTTGCTGGGTGTGGGCTGCAGGAGCGATTTCAGTATGAGGAAATGTGCAGGAGATTGTGCATGCAGCTGCAGGAGCTGGAAGCTGCCATGCCATGCGAAAGCCTGGACAGTAAACCTGAACACCAACTAGAAGAACAACTGCAGGCCTGCCAAGTAAGATCTGCTTTATTAACTTACCAAATTTCAAGTTGATTATGATGCTCCCCAATCTCGTTTGCAGCATTTTGATCTGGATTAGGTTCTGCATGTGTCAGTTTTAGATACAAATCCCAATTTTTGGGTACACTGACTGCTTGATTATCCAGTTTTGCCTTCACCTTGTGAGTCTGACAGACAGCCAGGCCTCATTGCATTTTTGTCAGGTGGTGCTCATCTATCTGTGTGCCAAACTCATTAGACTCTGTGATATAGAGGACATAAGGAGGTCCATCCTGTTCAGACAAGTTATTTGGCGAGCCCTTTGATGAACTAGCAAAAGTAGCTTTGGTAGATGAGGCATAAAAAGAGACAGGGGAGGAGGGCTTTCTCCTTTGTGAAGGATTCATTGGTTGTGGGTTGCATGGGACCCTTTTCAGCACACGCTATTCCAAATCAAATTACTTTGAAAGATGGTTGCCATGTCTGTAAAACTCCATGTTCTGCCGCCCACCTTGGCTGCTCTTGTATTATTTCTTCCCCACAATTATGGAAGCTCATTTCTCAGCCTGATTGACTGATGCAGAACAGTGAACAGTGCCTATTGGATGCCAGTAATAGATTTACGCCAAGCTCATTCCCATTCCATAACCCAGTCCTCAAGAGGTAGAAGTGAGGGGGCTGATGTTGCTATGGCACTGAAAGGGATGGTGTGGATGTAAGGAGAGAGTAGGGAACCTAGAACCGAGTACAGATGATGAAAAGGTCTTCTTCATTCTTTGCTTACTTGTTTTTTTTCCTAATTTTTGTTTTTCTTTATTTCTCATCTTTTTGGTTTTTGTTTTCTTTCTTGCTGTCTTGTTTTCTTTCTCATATTCTCGCTTTCTTTTTTGCTTTCTATCTCACAGCGTTTACAAGGACTCCTGGAGGACAGCAGGCCTCAGTTAGGGCAGCTGCAGGACCTGGGTAAGGCATTGCAAACCCAGGGACGGTGTTGGAAGCCAGTTGGAGATGTTGATCCAGGAGCAGGACTGCAGGCAAACTGGCAGGCGTTCCACAAACAACTTCAGCAGGAGATTCAGCGTATAAAGGAGATGATAGTCAATTATGATAGGTGTGGCACAGATATTAAAAACATAAAATCTGTGGTCTGTCCATGTATACCAGTTTACATGTATGGCTTTGTTTTGTTGCAGTCATAGAGGTTCCATGCACTGGACATTTTTTCCCTTCCTCTACATAGGAATGTCCAATACTAATCATGGAGGGCCAGAGTCTATCAAAAATGGTCAACTTCCCTGCTCAGACACACCTAAACATGACAATAAATAAATTATTTAAAGTTTTTTGTTTGAGCAGATAAATCATCAAAATGTTGACTAAGGTTCTACAGGTCTGGAACTAGACATCCCAAATCTAACACAGCTCACTCAGCCCACAAATAACTCAGATTGGGAGTAAAAAATAGAATGGGGTTTCTCTGATTGTATAAGTTAATACCATGTATTACTATGTACTGTTTGTGTTTATGCTTATTTTGTAGGTTTCAGAACATCTCTGCTGAGCTGGAAGTGTGGATGGGTATTGAGCATGAACATGTGCAGATGTGGAGCAACATCTGTGATACTAATCCACAGGACTCAAAACTCCTTCTGCCAAAGCTCATGGTAATTTTCAGTCAGTCCACAATGCCTAAACCTTTGACTAGTTTTGGCAAAAAAACAAATGTACACAGTCTTTACCTTAGTCCAAATACAGTCGATCACCCAAGACAGGTTTAGTGTCTGATGTAACATTTGCTTCTTCACGTTTGGACAGAAACCTCAGACAATAATATTGTTCTTTATGATTCTATTCACCTTTCCCCTGTCACTAATGACCCTTCAGTTACTACAGACAGTCTCCATGCAAAGGAATAAAAATATCCAATGTAATGACTAAAATTAAATTGTCTTTTAAATGATCTTTTAAATTTAGATTATATTTTAAACCTTTTTCATTATTATATATACAAAACTGTATAAATGCATTAAAACAATATTCTGTAAATAAATTTTAAAATAAATTTCTTCATATTTTGCTTCCAAAGAGCCAGATTTTCTTTTATTTTTTAAATGCAGTCCTCCAGGAATAGTTCTCCAGGTTTCCTGTAGGACTTTCAATGGCTCCCATTTTTAGTCCAGTCCCTGGAACTAACCAGTTTCCGAGGAATGTTTTTTGGTTATTATGCCACACAGTGACCTATGTATGAATCATTCAAGCATAACAAGGCCATCTAACATAAGTCCTGAACCAGTGAAGAGAGATGCCTTGCCAAGTTGTTAAATAAATGAATGAACAAATCTCTGACACTATGGCATACTGCTCTCTGTGCAAATGGACGAAAGTACATTGACTAGCTAACAGTTGTAGTGGGTTATTGAAGCATATATATTAATCCTTGAACGTACAGCCAAACTATGTCATGCTATAAATGCTGTGTGTTGTAGGAGTTCTGTATGGAGCTAGAGAGTAGGCATATGCAGAAGACTGCTGCAGAAGGAGCAGGTACTCAGGTCCTGCAGCTGTCAGACAGCGAGCATCCTGAACTGCAAAAACAATTAACTCAGCTTGAGAAAGACTGGACAGCACTCACTAACAATCTACCATCTGTTCAGCACACACTGCAACAGGTAGGCCAGTGTTGCTACACTCTCTCTCCTCCACTCATTTTCTTTCTATCCCTCTTCATACATTGCCTGTGTTCTTATTGTGTTCTGTAGACTGTTCATGGTTGTGCATTTCTGTGTTGTTAATTAGAACAACTTCTGTAAATCCTTCTAGACCTCCTTGAATAATTCTACAGTGAACCAAATATTATTATAGCTACTCCTAAAAAATGCACTCCCTTTGCTAGCTGCTGGTAGGACTGAACCGTAGTGAGGTCATGGCTGAGCTGTCCTCCTGGCTGGGGCATTTGGAGGTCAGACTGGAGGAGGAGAGCTCCAGAGAGCACCACGTCCTGGAGTCCTCTGAGCTCATCACACTTCTGCGACGGCTAAAGGTGTTCCTTTCTCTCTCCATTCAAAACCCCCTCCTTCTTACACTCCAATTCCTGAAGACTGTTTTAAAGTTCATTCAAGTAGTTCAGTAGTTTTTATAGAAAAGCTATATAATGGAGTGATGGAGTTAATTTACATTTAAAAATCGGATTTTCCTTTGGATACTGTATAACATAATGTAATCTATAAAATGGACCTCATACTAAACACTGAACACTTCTGAAAACTTCTGTATTTTTTTTAGGTATAACTGTATGTCACACTGTATCAGATCCCACATAATGGTGCTGTTTAATGAAGTGTAAACTTTAATATTAACATTAGTTATCAGTGGCATTATCTTATTAGCAGAACTAAAGAGGCAAACTTTGGATATCAAATGTTTTTGCTGCTCATTGTTGTATAGAAGAAATTTGTGTAAATTTCATTTTTCTTTCTAGAATGAGATAAAAGTCAAATGATATAGGTAAAGTGATTGAAATATTAAAATAATACTAATTGATTTTCCTCAGGAATGTAAGGCAGAAGTTACAAGCCGACAACCATGTGTAGACATCCTCAGCCAGTCTGCTGAGGAGGTTGGCTTTGAGGATGACTCAGCCAATTGTAATGAGCGTTTGCTATTTGCTGAGCAACAGGGAGATCTCAGTCTCCGCTTAATGCTCCTAAAGGGAATGCTTGACAGCCAGGTGAGGAACCGCAGCTGTGCTATTCATTTACATGTATGCATTTAAATTACATTATGCCAGTTGTTGTGCTTGTGAAGTCATGTTAAAACTCTCATGCGAAAAGCCATACTGTTTGTCTTTAGATACATGAATTAGAGCACAAGAAGCAGGACTGCAAGAAGAGAGAGAGATGTCTGCAGCAACTGCGCAGCTGGATCTCAGAGCAAGGAGAGAAGATGAGGGTTAGTGAGAGGCCAGTGGGCTTGGCACAGATAGAGCAAGCCTTAAAGGACTCTGAGGTTAGTATTTTGATTTTATTACCTGGAGCGCTGAATGAAAGTTTTTAATTCAATAGTAAATCATCAATGTGCAAATGAGAATTAAAGTGGCAGACAGGAAGTCAATCACTGTTTGTTTGTAGAAGGAGGAGGAGACGCTGAAGCTGAAATTCACTGAACTGCAACAGCTGAAATCTCTTCACTGTCTGGGCCAGAAGGATGGGCACCATCTGGGAGATCAGGCGTTCACATCTCAAGTAGAGAGCACTATTCAGCAGTGCAAGTCTTTGAAGCAGCAGGTAGCTTCACCTTTTGATGCTATGCATCACATTGAAACAACAGAAGGTTTCAAACCGTAAAGAGTTTTATATTATTACTAAGTATTATTATATATAAATTTATCATTGTTATAACATTATTGTGGAATAATGCATGTATGTAAGACACTGCACAAGAAAATGTGTTTTTAAAGGGGACATATTATGCAAAACTCACTTTTTGCATCTTTTTGTATTTCCATTTGGGTCTCTACTGCTCCTATAAACATTCCAAGCTTCTATGCTTGTATGAGCCGTTTGAACGGCTCCTATATCCTGACATCAGGATGAGGAAATTTGCATAGAACCACCCCTCATCTGTCGAGCCCCCACCCACTAGATTCGTTGAAGATCTGCCATTTTTGTCTGCTTGTTTTATGGGCACGCATAAGACGCCGAGTGCTATGGTCACAGGCAAAGGCAAGTCACACATGAAGTGTTGTGTTCATCTTGCCCTGGGTCCGACTCGGGGTCGAAAATATATACAGAGGATAGCGCCTCTGTTTTCTGCCATTTTCACGTATGGTAAAGCGCTGCGTAAGCATGGGATAGGTGGAGTGTGGCCAGCAACAGCTTATTTGCATAAACGTGACAGAGCCCTTAAACGGATCATTTTGAAAGGGACTGAAACTGTCAAGAATAAAGCTGGTGAGATCTTTCTGTGAGAGTGATGTTGTGTAAAGATCTTCATGAACATGTTTTGTAGCCCATAGACCTATTATAACTTGTTTAAAAAGAGGTATATTATGTCCCCTTTAAGACACTTTGTGTTGTTTTTAGTATATCTCCTTTAACATGTACGGAGATTAGACTGCTTATTTGTTCTGTTGATTTAGTATGAAATAAGAATGAAATAAGCACAGTCTGTTCTAATTTTGTATTTACTTAATGCCTTGTGGTTCAAAAACATGCAGTAGCAGGCCTTCACTCTCCCAGAGACTAATGATGTGCAACTCAAAGAGATTCTTATAAGCAGTGGCTATTACAAGACTACTGGACATGACTATATTATCAACCAATCCTCAGTTTCTCAGTACCTCAGTAATGCAACATGATCTCTCCCTTCCAGATGTGTGTTGTACGGGCTAATTTGGCGATGGTGAAGGAGCAGTGGACTCATTTTGAAACTCAGCTGAGGGATGCTGCTCTACACACAGCAAGCATGAACTATAAGCTTGAAGATAGCAAACACCCCTTGTTTTCACTACAGCAGAGCAAAAAACATGTAGAAGAACTCCAGGTGAGAACATGCCATTAATGTGGTGGAGCTTAATGGATAAGAACTTGAGCTTGCCCTCTTCTCCTGTATTTGGTAAACACATGTTTAACTGATGTGGGCTTAGACTTCTATTCAACACTCTGATAACTAAATGGCTTACATATTTCAGTCTGCCTGCAGGTCTGTAGAAAGTGTTAATTTCCCTGAAAATACTTATTACAAATTAATAATATTTTAAAGAAAACATCACATATGTTAAACAATCTGAGGAGGATTTGAAGAGTATTGTAGTGTGATATCTGTAGATGCCCTCAATCAGTTTCATGGTAATTATGACATAATTTATAGTAATTACTGAATAATAAACGAATAATAAGCATACAGTTTAAGGATTTAAAGAAGAACTAGTCTTTTACACAAACCATATAATGGAATTGGAAATGATTAAAGCATGACAGAAGAATGGCGAGATATAGTAACAAAGTCTAGTATGTATGACCACTTCTTTATTGTAAACCTGAAGTAACAATGATTACAGAGATTTTCTCTATATATTCCTTAATATTTCGGTATAAAGTTAGTTCTTGTCTACAGGAGCTTCACATGGAGCTAGAGCAATCAAAGCAGGCCTGGACCAAATTAACCAGCCTTTGTTCAGACCTGAAAGGCAAAATCCACCCTGGTGCAGCACTACTTCTGTCAGATCGCCTGGACAGAGACAAATCACGGTCAGTAAGCCAGCACTACAGCACAGTTAACTTCTGCTTCTATATTTTCTGTAGTTTCAACAGTTTCTGTACTGGATAAAGAGCATCAATGGTCAATGATGAAACAATGAGAACATATTAATCAATTTCCAACCCAAGCATTACAAAAATTAACTTTAATT
Organism: Hydrocynus forskahlii; assembly: GCA_037974365.1. Taxonomy (NCBI): domain Eukaryota; kingdom Metazoa; phylum Chordata; class Actinopteri; order Characiformes; family Alestidae; genus Hydrocynus; species Hydrocynus forskahlii. The sequence goes on from JBBPCX010000160.1 coordinate 8,498,420, forward strand.
TAAATAATAATTATTTACTTATGCACACATGGTGTCACTGAAGTACCTAATTGTCTCGTCCATACAGAATGTCTCATCCTGTCACAGTGAGCTATAAGTGAGGAATTTAATATCACCCCACTTTTATCTTCACCAACTAGGTCTTCTAAGGGTTAAAAGACACCTGTCTAAAAACACTCTACACTTCACTTGCTTCCTCCTAGGTCATTTTACTTAGGCAGTTTTCTCTTGCCCACACACACTTTCACTCAGCAGTGGAGGAAAGTTTTTCAGTGGGAAAACCTCCTTCCTGGAAGCATTCAGTCAAGCAGCACTGACTCATCGAGAATGCTGGAGAATGCTCTCACAGAGATGGCTCAGTTAGGTGGTATGGTAATGGAAGTTACACTTGAAGACACAGTGGTTTCTGTGTGAGTTTGGAGAAGACATGTCTCTAACACATAACCATTCATTTAGATCATGCAAAAATGTTAACATTGTAGGTGAACATGCACATTAAGCTTTTGAGGCTTGTGTTGCCTCCCCCCCAAGTGCTAAAGTTCCTTCCATGATGCATCTCACCAGCTATGACTATAATTACTTCATGAATATAAACTGAACCCTTATATTTTGTTGAATAGAATCACTCCAGTGGGACATAATCACTCCAGTCATATTGTCAACTAAAAGAGGCACAGGACTATTATAAAACTAGCATGGGTGTCTCCCTTCACAGTCCCCCTAAAAACCTTTGCACTTAGGGATTATAGCTGCATGGGGATAATTTTGCAAATCTGTGCCTAAGCACAACAGAACTATGTAAGTTCATGATTAAGCACATGAACCTTAGCTAACCTTCTATATTAAGTCTATTCTTACATATCCAACACAAGAACAATGCAGTGTAAATAGTGCTCACTGAAGTGAATGCTAAAGAGTAATGGCACCCCACAAGTTTCAGATAGCTCCAAACTTTGAAAAGTGTTGAAAAATGGAAGGTACACCTAGAACCGTTAGGGAGATAAAACGAGTTGAGAAAAGAAAACTTTGGCAATAAAGCTGTGTCTCTGTCATCTTCACTGTGACCCAAATGTAGCCTGTTAACACAATAACAGTACCTCTGATTGGAATCTCATACCAATAGTCCCAGCACACCCACACACACCCCCGACCCAAACCCACACTCCCCCTACCCACTCCAGCCTAGCTAATACAACACTGAAATCCCATAGACATGGTAGCTTTACTGCATTAGTAGTCATTTCTGATCTAAACAGAATTTTTCCAGACATCCATGTGATTTGTAGCAGTTTGAATGCTGGCAATGAAATATGCAGTAGAGTGACAACAGCTTGGATAACCTATCACTTTTCTCAAATGTACATATTTGTTCAGCATAGAGTGAGGCAGGGGTCCTCATCATTGTGTTTTCTTCCTCCATTATTTAGCTCTGTCATGCATGCCTAGAGCAGTGTTGAACCAGAGGGGGCACTGCAGACACTGAACTGTCATTGATTATTACAAAACAATATATTTCATATTTAAACAACTCTGATTTAGGATGCCCTCTTTGACCATGTTGATGCTTTTGGATGGGACTGCTGGTAAATATCTTTATTCCAGGAAGTGAACTCTTACATGTTGTAAAAGCATATTTTAATATTTTTTTGTGATCTTATGTTTGAGGTTTTCTTTAGCAAGTGAGAAAAAATTAACAAGGCGTAACTAGCCCATATGCTGATATCTGTGTTTGGGTGTATGTGTGTGTGTCTGTTAGGTGGACAGTAATGGTCCAGGATGTGGGTGCAGAGCTACAGAAGGCTCAGACAGTGCTCCGACTCTGGCAGGACTACAGGCTGCTCTATTCAGACTGCTCTGTGTGCTTAAACCATCTATGGCAACAGTATGAAGGGTTTTCCAACCACCTGGCCAAAGAGGAGAACAGCACTGAGCTGCTTCACAGCAGGCTCAGCTCTATCAGCGTGAGTGATTTAATAGCGCTTACCTAACAAGCATGCCATGAAATCAGATCATGCTGGATAAAAGTAGAAGCTGTTTTGAACCACTTCATTGGTTTGTATGACGATGCTAAGAGGGTAGGACTTCAAATTAAAATTCACAGCAGGCTTTAAACTTGTGAGTATTAATTGTCAGGCTGTCATATGAACTAGGACTTATAAGTAGCTCATATGTGTGCAGATGAAAAAAAGCTTTTTGCTCTAATATGCACTGTCCTACTTTTGAAACTACGGGAAAATTGATGTCTGAGTTAGTGCTTGAAATTCTCAGGGGGCTAAAAATACTCTCAAAATACTCTAGAGCTAAGCCTGCATAGCCCCCATCTTTCTTTCACAAGGAGAGAGCGAGAGAGTGATTAGTTTAATATCAATTGTTTACTTCTCTATTAACAGAATTCAAAGAAGCATTATGAGTCATACCAGAAAAAAACTCTCACAAATCATCCAAGGTCCCTGAACTAAAAACTAAAACGATGTGGCATAATTCTAAATGAGCAGAGGTTTAGCAAGTGGTTAGAAAGTAAAATTAAGTCAGTATGCAAGCTCTTTTACAGGACATTGAAAAATACATGTATAAGGCAGTAGAAACAACATTGTCACTGTGTCTTCAACTTTACTTTTGATAAAAGGCAAAATGCACTTCCAAATGCACTCAAACTGTAACACACAGGCTCATGACACAAAGATGAGTGCTGTGTTCTCGAGGGTAAATGTTGTAGTTATGAAAACAGTGTGTGGGTTTTAATCATGGTATGACAGTGTTATTAAGTGCCTCTTTCTCTCTCTGTATCTTTTGCTTTTAATCTCTTTTATTACCATTATTTACAGTGTCCATTTGTCTCTTTACCAGGTGTTGGAGAATGAAATGGAAGCCTTGCAGAACAGTTCTAAAGGAGTGTTGGCAGCCTCTAAGCTTCTCATTGCACAGATGGAGTCCCAGGCAGTCTCACTGGTCCAGTCGGAGACCAGGTTGCTTTCACGTGATCTTGTGCGTCTGGGCCAGACGTTGGCTAGAAGACGAGTAGAGTTGCAGGTGATGGATTTATGTACATCCATAGATCAATTGCTGTTTCAGGTCAGGATATTGTAACACTAGTGGAAGACATCATATCTGTATATATTTTTGTGTGCATGTGCATATTACAGGAGGAGCTGGAGGAGTATGTTAGCTTTAAAAATGATCTGGAATCACTAGAGCAACATCTGAAAAGTTACGAAAGCATAGCCTCCACCACTGCAAGCACAGAGTGCCTAAAGGTGAACGGTTGTTTCTTGTTTTTTTCTAACCCAAAACAGTATACATGCCTTATTATTTGTAAATGAACAAAAAATCTTGTTCAATAATTATAGTTCACACTCTTTCTCTGTGTGCTTTGTAAGCTGGGTCTTTTGGAGCAGAGTGGTCTGACCCCCGACCTTGGAGATTTGAACACACGCAGTCTCGCACTGACCCTCAGTGCAGGCGAGGCTGAGCATCTGCGAGTCCTAAACACACAGTGGGTGCGAGTCTTTTCTCAAGCCATGGCCAGGCACAGGTACGTGTTTCTAAGATGGATTTTTTAATGTAGGAATGAATGGTCAATTATTGTCATTCTCCTTTACAGCATTGCACATCAAGTTGTCTTTTGGGCAACACCTCTTTTACTGATTATCTGGGTTAAAATCACTATTTTCACTCCCTGAATCTCTGCTAAGTTAAGTATGTAAGGCTTACCTGGCTAACATTTCTTCAAGTGACAATGGTTGTATTCTAAACTACAAAACACATCATCAGCAAATGTCTTTAAAATGATATTGATTGTCAAAGGAATAAAATAATATAAATATAATATAAATTATAGCTGGTTTATGTTAGACATGATCATCACAGCCCCCTCAATAGCAAAAACACACAAGACCACATGCACGCGTCACATGTAAGAGCACTTTAAGTGCTCAGTTTAAAATGAGGTTGGTATGAACATGCAAGTTTGATGCATCATCTCAAATGTGTAAATATAGAGATACCTGTCTGAGTAGGCTCAGGGCCTCCAACCTACTTGGGGTGAGTTCTGACTGTGGATAAACTTGGGAAAACTAATTATTGATGTTGTTTCTGCCACTGCTAAGTAAAACAATAGTAATAATAAAGATATAGCTACATTTTCACTGTAAAAATGGTAAATTTAGTAGAAAAGGTATTTTGTACTATTTCTATTGATCCGTTCACCATGAGTTTCTGTTTCTATTGATCGATTCACCATAATTCGTTTTTTCAAATGAAAACTATAAAAAAGGGGGTGTTTCAGACATATATATATATATAAAGCGAAAACAGCGGCAACAGTCAACAAAATCATGAATTAAGTGAGCTTTTACAGCAAATGGACACAGGTTTAATTATTTAAAAATCTAGAAGGAGCATCAAAAATTTGTGTAACCAATCATATGCCTTCTAAAATTCATCTCTGCGCATGATGCTCATTA
>JBBPCX010000160.1:8508769-8534218 GCA_037974365.1 Hydrocynus forskahlii
AGGCAAAATACCCTTTAGTAATACCTGGGCAGAACTATTTTAGAATATATTGTACAAATATTGTCAATATGTGCCCCCCTTCCCTACTGGGCCTTTATGGATGTAGGCCCCACCACCTCCCTCTCAAACTCCCCTTTTCACTCTCCCCCTTTCCCCCTCCCTGCCTCTTCCCCTCCCCCGTCCCAGCTAGCAGGCCTTAATCCCACAGGCTAGTGACAGAGTGACAGAGTGAGAGAGAGCCAGCGAGAGAGAGCGAGAGAGAAGGGACCAGGCTTAGTGTGCAGCAGAGTGGGTTTGACTTGGGGCCGGCTGCTGTGTTATGCAGGAGCACGAGGACTCTCTGGAACTGTGGGTTGGAGGACTGAAGGAGCTGGCCACCATGAAAGCGGACGTATCCCAGTATGTGCTGCCCACAGATGCCATGCTGCTCCAAGGACAAGTGGATGAACTCCACAGTCACTGGGAAGAACTCTGCCTGAGGGTGAGCAAAAAAGAAAGAGGGGAAAATGGAGGGAAAAGGAGGCTGAGTATGCAGGGGGCTGGTGTTGTGCCACACAAAGCTTTCACCACTGGAGCTTTTGCCTCTGGAGTTGTGGGGGAAGCTAGTAACCACAGAATATTGGAGGGAAAAAGAGAATGTGTTAAAATGGTATAAAATTCAGTTTATGGTTATTGTCACTATACATATACACATGTCCACAGTATAAGGAAACGTATTTGGGCCTGTTCTTGGGCATTTAAAACTATAGGTGCAAAATATCTGTATTGTTTGCATGTTATGTGGTATCAGTGTAGCAGTTCACATGTATGTTTAAAGCTGACAATTGTTGATACACTTTGGAAAGGTGACACAGATGTGTGAAGTTGCTATTAGTAGCTAGTGATGATTACTGTGATGTTTTCTGCATTCTACATTTTATTGGATCACTGCAAATAAGCAGTAGTGAAAAACCACTCATTCAAGATCCGATACCTTCATGTTGCTATGTTAAGGAGGTGTTTCATATTTTGTTGTCATGCAGAAATGAAGATGAGAAGTCATTAGAAGTTGTGTGAATAAACTCTCTGTGTTGATATTCCTTTTTCTAGAGAAAACCAAATTATTTTTAAAACGTGCCTATCTAAAAGTCCTTAATTTGCAGTAGAACCTTGTGTCTAGTTCAAGTGGAGTTCTTTTAGTGCTGACACATGTTTACAGTGACACAGAGATACATTAATCTAAGTGCAGGTGTCTCTCCAGATGGGCCTTGAAGCCCAATATCTGAATGGGTCACTGACAGAGAATACACTTGCACAAACTGTACTCAGTTGCCTGGAGCAACTGGACACACTTTGGATTCAGTGCTTGAGAGGCCTTCGGTGGGTCATGGAGCATCTCGCTAAATAACACAGAGAGGCTTGTTCAGTATAACATTATTTCTGTTAATTGTGTAGCTGTCACGTAATTGACTTGTTGGTATCCATGCCTTGAAGCTACACTGGCGCGTGTGTCAAACAACAACAGGTTGCAGGTGGAATCAGTCACTGGAATGGGATGGCAGATGGCTAGGCAGAGCCAGGCTCAGTCTGATAGGCCCAGATCCATTGTGTTTTTTGAGGAAAGCCAGGCCCTCCTGAGCAGTCAGGAATCACAATAGAACCCAGTGTCTCTGGGGAATAGCTAACTTTTGTATTAAACGGTGTGGCCCCAAGCTCATTAAATTGCTATAAAATAGTGAGTGTGAAATGAACCTTGCACTTTGACCTTAATGAAGCAGGAGACTCAATTTACTAAGCAGTCAATCATTATAAAAATGTACCTACTCAATTTTAGTCTGAGCCTTCATTGCTTTGTGACTCCCCTCAGTATTGCCCTGCTAACATGTCAAGAAAAGATCCTGTTATTTCACTTCTTTTCTAGGTGTGGAGGTAATGGAACTTTGAAAAAAGTGTACACTTAAGACTCAGCGCACACTGAATGGCGGCTGAGGAAAAGGGGAAAAAAGCTCCCCCCACTGTGCTATGGTGTTTGGGTATACTAATAAAGGAACTCTCAGAGAGTAGTAGCGCTTTGGAGCCTTGGATGCAATAACTTTACAATAGGGCAACTATCTCACTCCATGACAAAAAAAGAGCTTCATATATAAGGCACTTTTAGCACTTTTTGTAAGAGTTTTGAACGAGACTTCACATGGTTAGAAAAAGTACAGTTCTTAACACCACAATGCTCTGAAATATTTGATTGTGTAACTGCCACTTGAACTGGTGCTGTACTTTGACTTGTATAATTAAGAGCCTTTGTAAAGCTTTAGCTGTAGCTGCAAGAGGTCCTGTTTTAGTTGTGTTTAAGATTTACCCTGTGAAGAAATGGGAGTTTGTTCTTGACACATTCAAAGATATTTTCTTAATGCATTCAGATATTAACATAATAGTACTTTCCTCTGATGTTTTGATCTCACAATATAAGTTAAAATAGCTATATAAAGTCTTCATTAATTGCTTGATTGCTAATATTTTTTCTGGACAATTTTTCTGTTTCCTTTCAAAAGGTGTCCAAGCGCAAACAAGAGATTGCAGACCGCCTAAATGCGTGGATCATTTTCAATGACAAAAACAAGGAGCTCTGTGAGTGGCTAGCACAGATGAAGAAGAAAGTCACCCACAGCAATGAACACCTCAGTATTGAGGAGATGGTAGAAAAACTTAAAAAGGTAACCCACACTAAGGTTGTAGTTGTCAGATGTTGTCATTCTTGCTGTCACCTATTGATGAAGTAAATATAGCTGAAGTAGAAGATGGATCCTTAGCTCGGTTTTTACTTGAGGAGAATTTTGAATAGTGATTTTATTCTGCCATCAGGAGGTTAATAAAGCACAATGCTGAAAGGGATAAATAGGTCACATGTACAGTATTATTCACATCCACCCAAAGATTATAAAAGGACTCAGATGAGCAACATATCTCTGCTTTCCCATGGGAAACATCACATGCTCCTTATTTTGGTTACATTTTATAATCCTGTAAAATACGTATATTTATTAATTTTTTATGTGCTGAACACAAACGTTACCCCAACTTAAACAATTCTTGAGATTTTCACATATATATATTAAAAATATATTGTAGTAATGTGGCCTGTTATAGTCATGCGTGAACGCACCACAGCACACAGTGTGAACGATGTGAAATTGTTTTTCTGTATTTAAGCAGTGGGCTGTCACCAACAATGGGTGCCCTGGGAGCAGTGTGTGGGGATGGTACTTTGCCTAAGGGTACCTCAGTGATGACACTAGCAGTCCTGAGATTAGAACCCACAACCTACTGATTGCAGGGCCAACTCCCTAACCACTCCCTAACTGCCCCTTAAATTTTACTTAAACCATCAGTGAAACATGTTATTTGACCTGGGGTGCTCAGACCCCAGCTATACGAGTGAAGATGGGGCACAACTTTTTTTTTTTTTTGCTTTTTCACAATATTGAGGATTCTATATGCTGCTCCTCTCTCATCGTGTAATACTGTTGCATTATGTAAAATACAGTCATTAGCACTTAGTAGCAGTGTGTAATGATCACAGACCAGAAAGTGGCCATTTTTTTTTTTTTTTTTTGCTGTTGTCACTGGCAACGACCATTGGCAGGTTGATTAAAGTGAGTCTGGCTGCACCAAACAAAACAGGTGATACCACAAAAAGCGTACCCTGTTCATAGTAAGAGAAAGCAGAGGGGTCAAAGGGAGTATTTGCCTCTCTAAATTCAAATGGACAAGAGCGCTAGCCTGAAAAGCACCTCAAAAGTGCTCAGCACTTAAAGAGGAACCCTGCTGGGTGCGAGGGCAGGGTTTTGACAGCTGCTGGGCCTACGACAAGACAATGTGTGCTTAGTTCATGGTTTTGTTGGAGGTAGATGTGTTAATGAGTAAAACATGCCGGAGGTTCTGGCTAAAGTGACTGGAGCACATTGTTATTGTCTCCAGGACTGCATGGAAGAGATTAACCTCTTCAGTGAGAACAAGAGCCACCTGAAGCAGCTGGGGGAGCAGCTTCTTTTGGCCAGCGACCGTGCCAAAGAGGCCGAGATCCATGGAGCGCTGTGTGATGTCAACGACCGTTGGCAGCACCTGTTTGACCACATTGAGGCCAGGTGAGAAAAACAGGGATGTAAGCATGTGAGTACAATTGGCTTTGCATTGGCTTGGCGTCATAGGCTCTTTTCAGTATTGTAAACAAAGCACCTGCGTCCGATCAAATTTGTCACCTCCTTTCAGTCTTTCAGTCAAACAGAAACCTTTATGCCCCTCTAATGCAGCTTAATTTGTTACTAAAATAGCAATAGAAATTTACTAAAGGATACTTATGGTTACATGCATCAGTTAAAGACTTCCTATTTTATAATTACTTCCATTTAAATTTTACAATGCCATTTTCATGAATATGCCATTTTCATAAATATGTCATTTTCTTGTTTCTTTCTTTTCTGAAAGCTTCTAATCAATATCTAATAGTTAGCATTCATAAATTTTCATCATAGTCTCCATTCCCTTTTCTGACAGGCTTAATTTTTCTGATTATAATGTCTGTTGCTTTATATATATTTTTTTATAATTAGCATATGCCTGACCCTCTTCTCATTTTTATAGCCATGGATTTTTGTGGTGTACAATCTGAAAATACAGGTTAAAAAATTGTTCCGGGTTATAATATCTTGGAGTTTTCATAGGTAGTTTCATCACTTATATCACAGAGTACAGTATATTATTTACTGAAAGACCAGGAGTAGGATAGAGTATATTGTTTCCGGATGGGCAGCCTGTTAAAAGCTTTGTACTGAAAACTCCCAGAGGATCGATGGTTTCATCACGTGTGTCCCGAACGGCTAAAGCTAAAATCCACGACATGGACAGAGATAGCCAGATGGTGCTAGTGGTGGGAGCAGGAGGATTTAGATAGCCCTTACTAGTGCTGGAAACTCTGGCTTTGCCATATGGCCAGTTAGGATGTTGTGGCCAGTCCTCATCCCTTTGTACAACAACTTCTTGGTTATGTGTGTACGCACATGGGGTGGGGTCTGTCAGCTCTCATTAGCCATCATGCTAAGGGACACAATGGGGTCAGGCGAGCAGTATAGACCCCACTGCACAGTGGTCACGGCAGGCCGTCTGTAGATTCAGCTGGCCTGTACGCTTATGCGGTCATTGCTGCTCCTAACAATAGGATGAACGCCTTGTGATTTTGCTGTATAAATTCACTACGTAATCCTTGTGTAGCACAAAGCAGCTGTCAGCAACAAGCATCTGTGTTGTTGTTCCCTCTGAGGGGTTGTCAGAGAGGCTGTCGGAGTTTAGAGACAAGGGTGTCGTGATGAAATTTCTTTGCTTTGGTTCTTCCCTGTCTCAGCATTCAAAGAAAATTGAACAGCAAAGACACACTTAAAACATTTATTAATCTAACCACCAGTTAGACCAAGGCTTCTGTTAGTGGTGACCTAGTAGGAGTGATAAGCCATGCATGACATCATAGCCTAACAAAAAACAGACAAAGTTAAGGCAAACTTTATTTGCCATTTTAGCCATATATAGGTCTTGTCAAGATGTTGGAAAATCACATGACATTCAGCTGTACTTCCACATCAATCTCTGGGAATCCATCAATCCCTCCCATATCTTTTATGTATTTTTGTGTATATAAATATCTTCATTAAAGTTGCTCCATGCTGTTCTCTAATTAGGCAGTATTGTTCGACTTTAGCAACTTTTGAACTGAGAGCTCTGTGTACTCAGTTCTGAAGTGAGAGTAACTATGGTTACTTATTTTGAACAGTGGATGCACAGTAGTGTGTTACTATGGTGACTTTTGTGGGATGAGGAGACACCTTGGTGTGTGCAGTGAGAGGTGAAAGCTTTTAAGAGGACAAGGAGGAGGAAGTGGCAGCAGATAAGCGCTAAAAAGTACCTTTCATAGAAGTCCAGGGTGTTGTTGCTCGAGATTTATTGGACATGAGAAAGCACAGTTAATAGTTCAGTTTGGAAAGTACTAGTTTTTACATATGAGACATGGTACAGTGACTTTTGAAATGGTACAGTGCAATTACCCAAAACATTTTCCTAAATGTTGTGTATGCTTATGTGTATGTCCATGTATGATAGAGAGACTGTTTTCATTCGCATTTGTCCTACTTCTGATCAGAGTGAACAAACTAAACGAGACTATGGTAACGGTCCAACAACTGGACAAGAATATGAGTAACCTGCGTACCTGGCTTTCCCGCATTGAGGCTGAGCTGGCCAAACCCATGCTCTACAGCGTCTGCAATGGAGACGAGATCCAGAAGAAACTTGTGGAGCAGCAGGCACGTGAATACTGGATTTGTTTTTTTTAAGTATCATTAAATCTATTAAATATAGGATTATGGGATGATACAGTTATCTAAATCATAGTTTTAACTACTGAAAGAAAAATGTGTATTTGGGGTAAAAAAAATAACATTTTTATTTTACATTATTATTTATTTTATATATGTTATTAAATTAACTGCAGATGAAGAACTTTTTTAGAGTGTGACAAGCTATCATGTAGGACATGTAGGACCTCGCTAGGAGGTCATTTGAGTTAACATTAAGAGGTTCACTTTGTTAACAGAATGCCTAAAAATGACTGAAAATGTTTAACTTTGTGAAACCGTGTCTGTGTGTTCCTGTGTGTATGTTCAGGAGCTGCAGCGTGACATCGAGCAGCATACTGAGGGCGTAGCGTCGGTCCTCACCCTGTGTGATGTACTCCTGCATGATGAGGATGCCTGCAACAGCGATAGTGAAAACGATTCCATCCAGCAGACCTCTCGCAGCCTGGATCAGCGCTGGAGAAACATCTGCTCCATGTCCCTGGAAAGGAGGATGAGGTATGTTTACATTCTAGCCAGAATGACTTATTTCTATAACTGTGGTCTAGTTGGGGCAAAGACCTATCGATGCACTCAAAACCATCACCCACACGCAATGAAACTAATGTTATCTGACTTTTTAGGATTGAAGAGACATGGCGGCTGTGGTCTAAGTTTCAAGATGACTTCTCGCGCTTCGAGGAATGGCTAAATGTGTCTGAGCACACTGTTGCTGAAGCCAGCTCTTCTGATGTTCTCTACACTGTTGCCAAAGAAGAACAAAAAAAATATGAGGTTTGATTGAACATCAGATAAAGCTATAAAACACAGTTATGTGAAGTTGTTACATGAAAATGTAACAAAAATAATGTAATAGATTTATTTTACTGGCTTACATTTGCTGTCAGACTATGAAAATACCTTGTTGTGGTATGTTACTTTCTGTCAGGTGTTCCAGAGAGAGATACAGGCGAAACTGACACAGCTAGAGATCATTAATAACCAGTATTGCCGCCTGGCCCGGGATAGCCGCACAGACACAGCCAGTAAACTCCGGGACATGATGCAGCAAGGCAACCATCGCTGGGATGCTTTGCAAAAGAGAGTGGCAGCCATACTCCGCAGGCTGAGGGTGAGAACGCAGGCCACCTGAGAGCTCTGACTTTGTGATTCATAGCTTTGTATACATTATTTATTTATATTACAACTTTTTTATATATAAAACATAAATGTATGTTGTCAGCTTTCAAATCATGTAAGAAGCTGCAAAAATAAATGTTAAATGATTTTATATTGATCAGTGTGCTGGTGCTGAATATATTTCTGCTTCTCAAATCACCAATTGATTTGTATTAAGGTATATTTATCTAAAGTGCATTTAGTCTCCTCCTCCTTGTTTGCTGAAGTTACCTTATTTTCTGTTCCTGCAGCACTTCACAGCACAGAGAGAGGAGTTTGAGGGCACACGGGAGGGTCTACTTGTCTGGCTGACTGAGATGGACCTGCAGCTGACCAATGTTGAGCACTTCTCAGAGAGCGACATTCACCAAAAGCTAAAACAGCTCAATGTAAATAAAACCATTAGCTCTGTCACATACTCTTTATTTTCATCAATTTTTCAGAAGCAGAGTTGCTCATATGAAGCACTGAATAACGTTTATCGCAATCATACAATGTACTTTATTAATGTGACTATACTTATTTTGCAACCTGTTGCTCTCTGTGATTTCAGGGCTTTAAGAGGGAGCTCACTCTTTACACAAATAAGATTGACGCTCTAATCGTGTTTGGGGAGGGCCTGATCCAGAAGAGCTCTCCACTAGACGCAGTTCTTATAGAAGACGAGCTGGAGGAACTGCACTCTTACTGCCAGGAAGTATTCAACCGAGTAGCCCGCTTCCACCAGCGCCTCACCAGTCCTCAACCTGTACGCCACATCCCACTAATTCTCCTCTGTGACATACATATTACACATAAACATGCATACATTTCCTCTGTTTCTTGTTTTGAACTCATGAACAATGAGAAAGAAAACAGAGTTTGATGTGTTAATGGCATGGAAATCAACAAATTATTTTAAGCTCTCCCTCTTTATGAATCAGACACTAAATTTGTTTCTGTGCAGCTGGTTTTGGTCATTGACTTTTACTCATCCACTCATCTCGTTTCCAGCTACTGCTGGAGGAACCAGAGCTCTATGGGAGGGAGAGCACTGCAGGAACTCAAGGCTCTGATCTGGCAGAAGTGAGCAGGGACATCACCCAGCCATCTATGTGCCTCCTGGCCCCACCACAGGAGCGCTCAGGCCGCGAGACACCTGTCAGCGTGGACTCCATCCCCCTGGAGTGGGACCACACTGGAGATGTGGGAGGCTCTTCCTCACACGAGGAGGATGAGGACACCAGTTTCTTCAGGGGTCTCTCAGGTAACTATATCAGCTGTTTTTTTCCCCCATCAATTTATTTATTTATTATGTACATATTCTGTAAGATCTATAGATTATAAAACTCCTCGAAAAAAACCCTCCTCTTATCCTCACAATTTCACCACTATAGTGTCACATTTACAGGTATGAATAAGGTATGAGAAAGGTTTTATAAAAAACTTGAAGAACAGAGAGTTTCTTTTGGAACAATTTTTGTAAATGATTGTGACAAGCCATTTTATAGTTAAAAAGGACATCATGCAAATGTTCTATGAAAGGGTTTTTTTCTAGAACTAGAATTTTTGTTTTCATGATGTAATTTAAGGAATATAAATAAACAAATTCAAGCATCAGTTGTCAGAAGAAAAATGATTTTGTCTCCTTTAGATTGCAGAGTAGAGTTTAGATTCTCTGCCCGAACCCGAACCCGCCCGAGCTGCGGGTCGGGCCGATATTTCCTGTCACTGTCCTCGGGCCAGGCCGTGATCAAGCGCTCGGAGTGTCAGTTTACGAACGCACCCACAGCTGAGAACGTGTGTTATAACGGCCCACGTATTAAAAAACTTTCGGGTTTAATCGGGCTCGGGCCGATAATTACAGTTAATGTGTCGGGCCGGGCTGGGCTCGGACACAAGGTGCACGGGCTCGGGTAGGGTCGGGTTTCATTTTTTGGGCCCGATCTAAACTCTAGTTTACACTGAACTGCTTTCTCCCACGGTGCTGGAATGTAAAATACCGATGATACCCATGTAAAGACTATAATATAATTCAGGAAAGTGCTTGAAGTATTAAATCAAAATGTATTCACACAGTAGCTTGGTAACTGATAAACCAGATTTGCTAAATGTAAGCTAGCTAGCACAATTTCATTAAAGAGGCTAGCTTATCATGATGCTGGCTACTGTGAATGTGATGCTGTTTCTTCTGCCTCCAGCTAGATGATTTTATGTAACCATATAAGATTTTATACATCAGTTGTAAAATAATTTTAAGGCCATTCCATTTGTTCAGCAAAAATGCAAAACATGCAGAAACCGGGCTTGAGAAGCTTCAGGAAAATGCTTTCATTTGACACGCCGAATGGGACTTTTTGGGAAGGGGAAGCTGCTTTCATTTTACATTTTGAATTTGACTTTTTGGAAGGAAAGGGAGTTCCTTTCATTTTCGAAAAGGGAGCTGTAAGGAATGTTCTACTCGGCATTCATGTTTTTGTTGTTCAGTAAAATAATTTATTGTTCAGTGAAAGAATTAAGAACTGTTAAAAATTTCTACTCACAAATAAATCTGTGTCATGTTATTGAATTGTATCCTTTTGCATGCATATGTTTGACAACAAAATGTTTATATTTGTATATGACTAATTTTCTTTTGATCCAAAATGTCCAGTTAATTCTCATTAATTCCCACAAATTCCCATATATTCCCATAATTCCAGTGGAAAGTTTCCAATTTGGAATATTTCCAAAATTCCTGAACTAAAGTTCCCATGGAAAGTTTCTGGAAATTTACCAGGACTTTTCCACCGCTTTGCAACCCTAGATGTATGCAATATTATTTCAATGCCAAAGGATTTAAATGTCACTCACCTGGGCAAGAGATAGCACTGGGATGCAATAAGGGAACAAAGCAAGCCAGCTGAGGCAGTTGGGTCCTAGCATTCATGTGGATGTTGCTTTGACATGTACCACCTAACCAAACACTGATGCAGATTCAGTTCACCCCTTCATGGCAACAGTATTCTCTAATGGCAGTGGACTCTTTTCGGAGGGTAATGCCCCCTGCCATACTGTAAAAATTGTTCAGGAGTGTTATTGAGGAACATGACAAAGAGTTCCAATGGTGTTGATTTGGCCTTCAAGCTCACCAAATCTCAACAAGTCCAATCCATAGAGGTCCTGCCTTCCAGCTTGCAGGACTTAAAGGATCTGCTCCTAACATCTTGGCGCCAGATACCACACCTTCAGGGGGCTTGTGAAGTCAGTGACTCTGTGGGTCAGAGCTGTACTGACAGCGTTTATTATTGCTGATGGTGCACATAGTGATTAGTTGGCAGTCGGCCTGATTGAAACAAGGACAGAAACACCCATGTATGTGCATTCTTTTAATGAAGTCTGTTTAAAGTTCTATTTTTCTTTTTGTTGTCTTTAAAAGCCTATTCTCAGTCTGTTCTTGTTCAATTTAGTCCATTCGTATTATTTATTTTAACAGTTAATTGAAATAATTGGTAGATTACTCAGTAACTAATGTATTTGAAAGTGCCAGCCCTGATTGTAGGCTTAAATTAAAATAGCCTGATTTCATCATGAAGCAGTCATTTGTGATATTTGTGCCAGCAAGACAATAACAACAGCCTAGATAGCCTGCATGAGACAGCTGCTGTGCCACACACTGGCATTGCGCTATTTGACAGAATTGTGGAAAGGTTTCCATACTAAAAGGAGGTTATTTAAACCACTAGCAAGCATTCAGCCTTGGTTGGCCCTGAAGTGAGTTTCCATATTGAGGTTTTTTATCAAACCGTCACTATATAGCCTCTGCAGATGCAAAGTAGCAGGCAAAGTGTATGAGGCATCAAAGACATGGAATACAATTAGAACATTTGCAATTCCTTGCATGTATTACCCCTTTCAGTGTCTCTTTGGTATAGTGGACTAAAGAGCTCGCCTATTAGTTTGCTTGGCATTGCTGGTTGTGATGTTGGGCTAGTGTTGTGTTCCAGATACGTGGCATCTTGTCGGCCAGCGCTGGCTCAGTCTAGCTGGCTGTGCCTGGACATCCTCTGCCAGACCCTTTATGTTGTCTCTGCCTATTGCTGATCATTCTCCCTACGCTGAATATGGTGACAAAAGTCTCATTGTGTGGGCTTCTTGTTCCCAAAAATCTGAATTTTGGAGCTGAATCTGACACTATTATGCCCTTAGTGGATAGAGCTTGTGGGGGAAATATTGATGGAGGCACCATGGTCATCTTTTCCTGCACTGCTAGTGACTACAGTGGCCGTGTATTAAACAAGTGCATAATCCGTCATTAGCCAAGATGTCTTGAAATCCACAATGCAACTGTTTTGACATAGAGCTGATGTTAATTAGACTTGAGAACTTTGGTTGTATTCATTAGTCTACCTTTGGCTTCATTTATTGGGGTAAACTGGATTGTTTTGCTGTTGCTGACAAAAGACATTCGTATCTACATTGTACATCATATATAAACTCATAGACGAATCATTAGGTAAAAAACTAGTTTTCTCTAAGAAGTTGCGGGTTTCCTAACAGCTAAGAGTGATTCATAATATATCTTGTCCCCATTCCTGCTCCTGTCTCATTAACCAGTGGTATAAAAATGTTTATGTCCAGAAACAGTTGTCAGAGTCACAGTATTATAGGAGAGAATGTCAGGTTGCTCCTGGCACTGTGGCCAAACAGGAAACCACCTAGCCTCTCGTTTCTCCTTTTCTTAAAACCGCAGTTAGAAGCTGCAGAAACAACAAAATGTAATTCCTGATTATACTAACAAAGGTTTTCATTATAGGCTGTAATAGATGCTGCCCCATTGATTGAAATTTTCAGTCAAAAATAGGTCCACCCACAATTCATGATTGGGGATTTAAAGCTGAACAAAGAGAGACTAAAATCTTTTAATACACTTTCCTGAGAGTGAGGAAGCAGATCTGTCATCAAATTCCTTTTCACCGGTAATTTCTCATGATGTGTGTCAGCAAACATTTCCAAAGAACTGAAGCTGAAATTGATCCTGCATTACTGAACTACAGAATTCAACTGAACTACAGAATTCAACTGGCAGACAAGCCATTCTTTGATTCTGACAAGTAATCGCAGTACAAACTTGCCAGAAACAAGCAGTTTAGTCCTCACTTATGACTTGATACATCACCTTCTTCCATAAATTATTTTTGGCATTGAAGGCACAGTTCCTTCCCACTCCTTGATAGCAGAAAGTACTGCTCTTCTCCTGTAAGCTTTTCGTTCGACAGTATCACTGCAGCGGGGAGATATCATCCCAGGCATGCAGAGTAATCTAAACGCACTAACTTTTAACTCAAGGACATCAGCAAACCTTTGAAGTTCTGGGGATAGAAAATAATACAGTCTTTGCAGACTGCTTGGGAAACTGCTGAAAGTGATGTAGTGAACTGTTTGAAATGTTATATGGAATACAGCTTGCACGCACGTTTGCTTGTGCTTTTAACCCCAGTTAATTTAGCAGAAACATAGAAATGAATATTAGATGATAGAAACAAATCTGTATTCATATTCCTGTTTATTCAATTTTTTGTATTTCAGCTGATGGTGCAGCATGGTAAATATGGGTGGGTTTGGCAACAATTGCAGAGCACCTTCAAAATCTGACTTTGAATAAACTTCTGTTTAGATCACTGTTTATTTCTTGTCTTACAACAGACCTTGTGCCTTATTGTATCAGTAATAGGTTGGCCTGTCTCTTTAAAATCCCCTCTTCAACTGTCCAGATAGCATTAGAAATAACCAAGAGCACAAAAAAATGCTCAATATTTTAATCCCATAAAGCACAAGCACAGGGGCACAAATGCTCTGAATGTTGTAAATCAGAGTGTACTGACTGTACAATACTATAGGAGAAGCTGCTACGACATCTCAAGCTAATGTCACTCACCATCACCACAATGAATCACTTTGTCTTGCCCTGAGAAGTGGAAATTAGACTGAAGTTCCAGATCTTTACTGTCTCTACTTTGCCCACTATATGTATGATCACTGCTAATGTTGAAGTGTGCCAGAGCTATAAGATAAAATTACTGCATAAACTGCTTAAAGATTTAACAGTTTATGTTTTATGCAGCCAAGCAGCTGAGCAGCGCCTTTGCCCAGGTGGTATTTGTGGTGCATGGTACCAAACGTTGAGTCTTTTTAGGACTATCAGCCTTCCGTTTTATCCTCACTGAGGCAGAGGGGTCAATGACCTGCCCTGGTCCAGGATCTTGAGGGATTGGTGTCCTGATCCACACAAACATGTTTTTCCCCTGTTGGTTTGAACTTTTGCTTTCAGTTGCTGTATCTCATGAAATTGCTTCTTAACATGGCTTTGCACAGATAAGGCAAAAATGAAAAAAATTCTACAGCATCTGTGAATCCTGAAATATTTTAAATAATTTTCTCTTCATGCCTTTTTTATGCAGTGGTTCTGTGAACAACACCTGCTCTTCTCTACTTTATTACACAAGAACAAGATATGATATGAATAGCACATATCAAGTATTCTATTATTTATAACAATATATGTTTATATTGTTGCTATGGTTAGTGTGAAAAATAAATTAATTAAACTCTGAAGAAGGCATATATCTTGCATCTCCTTGCTTATTTGTTTCTATCACGTAGAGAAATGTACACTGTGTAAATGTAAGAGTGTGATTCAAGCACTGTTATATATGTTATGGCCGTGGATGCTGGAACTGGAGAAAAAGTTTATGACAGAAATGGCAGCACTTGTAGCACTGTCCTCCAGCCACAATATTTTATTATCAGCTCTTATTACTTTTCAAGCTATGCTTATAAAAGATCAAAGTAAGTCTCTTAAAGCAGGCATACTACCACAACAAAGTTAGACTGAAAAAGCAATATCTGAGATTAATAGTGCCGTTTGTTTGGCTGGCTCCTCACTCTTGCCTATCCCTCATATGAGCATAAGACATAGGCAAATACAAATAGGTGGTAGAGTGCTTGAACTTGTACACAAATCAGCATGGTCAATGGCAGTGAATAGTTTGAGGTTGTGCATTTTGAGAGGAAAAGCATTTGTGCTCTTTTGGAATGCTTCAGGGGTCTCTCTCTCTCTCTCTCTCTCTGTCTGTCTCTCTCAGGTTTTGTTTGAGAGTTAAAACACTTTTTAATGAATATGTATTTTTGCATCACCGTCAGTCACTTTGACAGGAGAGTGGACTGACAATTCTGACAGTCCACCACTTTGCATTAATTTTGCCATTGGTCCCCTGTTTTGTTTTCGTTTTCCATGTCTCTTATTCGCTGTGCGGCTGGTTTCCAAAATAACAAGGTAGAGAGCGAAAATTAGTCCAAACACTAGCCTACACTTCCAGCTCACCACTTCTCTGATTGCAGGGAGCAAGTCTCCAAGCAGATGCCCGATCACTCTATGTTGGAGTTTTTCTTGCTGTCATGTTGTCTGTGAAGTGCTTGCTTGTGGCCCATTAAAGACTTCTTCCCAGCACCCTGAGCCCAGAGGCCAGATTTGATTCTCACGAGTGCTTCCCGGGTTGATGTGCTCTGACAGATGGTTGGACTCAGCAGACATGGACATCACTGCACATCCTCAATTACATTGCTGTCAGAATTAAAGTGCAGCCTGCCGCATGCGGGGAAAAATCACCTTTATACAGACCGCAGTCTAACATTGAATTTATTTGTGTGGGGGTGTTTGTAGCTTGAAACTGTCAAACTTTTGTTTGGCTGGAATATTATTTGTTAGCTAGCTAATGTGGTGACTAAGCTGCTATTTTACAGGACAAAGCCCAAAAACAGAACAGTCAAAGGATTAATTAATTTTAGGTTTAAGGAAATGCAGTACTATTGTTTGTTTTTTTTGCTCACTCTTTTGAATTTTAGCTCATTAAAATACTCACATTCACATTCTTATTTAATCGTTTTCTTTTTCATTCCAGTGTATAGAGGCCAAGAAGTACTGCTGGTATTTTCAAGAAGGATACCCCACCTACTTCATGTGAGTCTGTTTTTGTACCTTATAGACATAGTTCCCTGGATTCCTATAAGACATTGCAATTATTCTTTGTCATTACAGCTTCCATGTGTGTAGTAGCCTAACCAGCCCCACCACAGGCTGTTCAGTAACCTTGTGGTTTGACGTGTTGTGGATTTGACAGGAAATATGACACTAGCTCTAATACAAAGCCGGTCCACCTCCCTTTCGTTTAAGCCTGTTCCCTGGCTGCTACCTCGGGTGACAGAGTTTGTTCATTAACAGTCGAGCATCTCCACAAATGAAAGGAGATCACCTAGATAATGAGATAAAACCAGATCTCCCTGGCTACAGGAGGCAGACCTGGCTTTGTGCCGGCTCAAGCGTTGAGGATTACACTGGCCTTACATTTAATATTCGTTATCTGCCCACATACAATTATAGTACAGTTATCTACTCATTATACACAGGCAAGTATATTTGCGTATGATATTTTCAGTACTGGAAAGATACAAATTAAATAAAGCAAGGACAAGACAAGTTGGTCAACTAACTGTTTCTTCAAAGACCTTCAAGAAATTTGACAGATTTTTTTTTTTTTTAAAGCATTGTGTGAAGCAGGCAGAAATCATAAACATCATCTGCCAGTGTGACCTCTCCTTCTATTTTCTTGTAATTTCCTCAGAATTTCTGTCAAATAAAAACAAAACCAAAGAATAGTGATTACTGATAGAACCTCCTCCTTTCAGTGACACAAAGCAGATGGAACAGTTTTTGTCAGAATCACACTGAGCAGTAGGACCCAAGTCTATTTTCTTCACAGTCATTTCTTTTTGTTTATGGTAATATTTCTCATTCATCTTCAGAGAAGCACTGTCAGTTATATAGATCTGATAAAATATGTGATTCAATAGACTTTTTCTTTCACTGAATTATAGTAAACAGAAATATTTTTTTTGTCCCTGGACTAGCTGCTGAACAACTCTTACTTTTGGAGATAACCTTCATCTATTGTGTGTTTTTCAGATTTCAAATACAACACAAAACATCACATTATAATGCGAGCTTCTGCATATGCGTGTTAGTACATTATAACTGAGGCAGATTGCTGTTGAAAACTATTACAAAAGGGTTTGTACAGCATAAGCTGTTACAGAAAGGATTTTTGTGTATTTATGTAAAAAACGGTGTTTTATCATCAGATCTTACTACTTTCTGAGTGAAGAACTAAGTCTTTTAAAGCAGTCATCACACCACAACACACCACATGGCCAAATAACAATATTCTTGTGTCTGTGATTAATATTGCTATACAGGCAGTTACAGAGATGGTAAATGTGCTAACAGTGTGGTAACTTGGACGTCATGGTTTTGATTAGGGCTGTCATGATTACGCAGTTAAAATCAATTACTTGATTAAAGTCAAGTTAAATTCATGTTTTTGATAAATTAGCTGAGTGATTACTTTGCAATTTGAATGATAAACAGTGAATCTATAAGTCATTATAAAACAGTGTTCACCCTGAAAGTTGTCCACAAATTGCTTTTATGTGTATCACTAAAAGACAGGAAACCCATACTGGTAGGTTAGGGTTAGGGTTACCCATACTGGTAGGTAGGGCTGGGCGGTATAGGACTGTATTTGAACTCTTGTGGCATGGATCTTTCATAAATGGTCGTCACACACCAAAACGACTCCTTTCATGGGAGTTCCGCTGTTTTTTTTGGTGAATCACAAGACTTCAGACTTCATCCTGAGCCTAAACACATGCATGTGTCTTTGTAATGCTGAGATAAAAACTTACTTTTGGGATTATTTAGCCCTTAGTTTGGACTATCTTTGTCCTGTTTGTTCCCGTTGATGTACAGAATCATACACATGTCAGGATCATATGACCTTGAACTAAACAGTAGGTATATTATTGTATATGAAAGGTAGGATTAGGGTTAGCTAAAAAATAAGAAATTGCCCAAAAACGCACTCCCTAAAAGTAATATTTTACGCCCTATAATCCACACACTGTTTATGTGCCATATCATGACTCTCACATGGAGCTTCAGGGCTTGCTCAAAAGTTCCCTTCCCCTAGCTGCGCCACTTTCTGAGCGCTCTTTAGGCTATTTAAACCGGTATTGCGGTTTAAGAAAAATGTATATCTTAAGAATAATAAAAAACGGTATACCGCTCAACACTACCAGTAGGACCGCTCGAATATGTGTATGATTACGGTTTATATACACAGTACCCCCTTTATGCGGGTCAGGAGTTGCGGAGTCAGTCTAACGCAGATTTTTTCTGAGAACCTAACTGATAATTGTAAGCCCTAAGATGCCGCCCAAACACCCTGCACCTTCTGGCAATTCACCTAAGTGCAAGAGAAAGAGTAAGACACTCCAGGAGAAGGTTGAACTACTGGATGTGCTCTTGGAAGGAAAAAGTTATGCTGCTGTAGCACGCCATTATGAACAGTAAATTATTGAACTGTAAATTGTTGGTGATTACCCGTACATTTTACTGTATTTTTATTACTAAAAATTACATTAAATTATTGCTGTATTTACCCTGCTTATACCAAAGAAAACGACAGCGTGTACCAAAGAAAACACCCATGCATGAATTACAGTGCAGTCTATACAGGGGTAAGATTGGTATTTACATTCTAGCACTGCAGGAGTTCATTGTAAACTGTACAGTACGAATATGGGTTTACCTTGACATTTTCGTTAAGGGTAATGTATTAAACTGAGTTTTAAATGAAACTGACACACACACTGACAGTCAAAAGTTTTAGAACACCCCAATTTTTCTGTTTTTTTGTATTGAAATTCAAGCAGTTCAAAGTCTCATTGTTCATTCTGCAGAAATTTCTTCCCAACTATGTTGCAGAAGTGCCTGTAAGACTGCACTTATAGGTCGCGTTGCTTTCACTCTTCTGTCCAGTTCATCCTAAAGCAGCTAGATGGGGTTTAAGTCTGGAGACTTCTGGCCACTCCATGTTTTCCAGCTTACCATCTTGTTCTTTTTTCTGAGGTAGTTCTGGCAGAGCTTGGACTTATGTTTTGGGTCATCTTGCTGTAGGACATACCAGAGGTACTGCATGGCGTTACAGAATTATTTCCCACTTCTGAGTAATCTTACCATTTTTAAACCTCTCGCAGTTCAGCACTGTCCTTTGTACCATTTCATGCTATTCATTGAACTGTTTGAATTTCAATTTTAAAAAATCTTGAAACACTGGGGTGTTCTAAAACTTTTGACCAGTAGTGTGTTGCGCACTCACTTATTTTTAGCACAGTTTAACACAGTTACAGTTCAACTATTTCTTGTAAATCTAAACTTAAACATTAATGTAGTCAAATCAGATATAAAACCAAAGGTATTTGCCCCAGACAGGGCATTCATGCTTTATCTAGTTTGTTAAAGAAAAACAAGTTACCCTCGGAGTCCAGAGCAGAGCGGGGGGGACCGTAATTTGTAAAGAGGGACCAACTCCATATAAAAGTCTATGTATCTGAAAGCAGTGTCATTAGTCCCTGTTGGTGTAATGGTCAGGCGTCCCACTGAATCAGGTGCTTCCTAATAGTTATTTCTGTAGATCACTTTAATATGTTGTGTTTTTCAGTCTTGGTGCTGAAGAACCCATGGCTGCTTGGCTATATCTATAATTAGTTTGGTCTCAGAAAAATACTCAGAGAATGACCCATGGTTCTGTTATATGGCCTTACACTCGTGTGTTCGCTGGCAGCATTCAGTCCTGCAGTAACTACTAGGATGTAGCTAGGTTACTGGCTGTTTCCATGGACTACTGGGAAACATATGGCAGTAGTTTTAATCTGGCAGGCGGTGAGAAAAGCTCACTGAGCAAAGCTCTTTATTTTGATGATTCAACACTCTGCACATGTCTTATTTCCAGTCCATTTCCAGCCTTATGAAAGATTAAACATTTGCATTATAGAACTTTAGAATATTCCTTAAAACCTTGTTTGGATGATCAGAGGTGATCTCGGCCATGTCTTTCGCCAGACCATAAATCATTTTACTGTGCAGTTGTACATGCCTGTATTTAAATCGAATATAGACACACCACAGCAGTGCTGAGACAGAAGGGATTACTGACTTGACTCTCATGGACAGGTACGCGTGTAGAATCGCTGCCACGGGGTTCAAGTCACAGCACCAATTTACAGCTCAATTTATCAACTCCACAAATGTGTCTTCTCAAAGCCTCGGCTCATCACTTTTTGCTTTGCATTAGTGGCGTAATATGTGCTGCGCAGTGGAAGCCTCCTAGCACTTTACATGAGGCAGAGGTGGTCTGGTAAAGTAAGCAATATAAAAGATATTCATCCTACTGTATATATTAGCATACTTTTCACCTCACCATTTCTGAGATCAATCTTTGTGATGACCCTAAAACCTATGTTGCAGAAACACTACAGTTATGGACAAGCTCGGTTATTCACTGGAACCTCCTTTGCAAATGAGTGCTTAGTTGAAAAAAGAAAAGCCATATGTGTCAGGTAACAGTGTCAGTCAGTGTATCACCTAACACAAATGCCTGGTCCACTCTACAGGTTAATTGTCTCTCCAGACAACCAGGAGAGGTGTGCTGAATATAGACTGGTCTTAAATGATCATCCTGTGGTGTGTAGTAGGGTTAAACAGTATGTGTTGTTAATGTGATTTGTTTCTTGGCATGTCATGATATTGCACTACAATTAAATCTTTGCTGCCATAGCAAAACAACAAAATGAAATTGCTCTCCACCCCTCCTTGACAAAACAAAATCGCTTGCCATCCACACCAAAAGATGGACCAACTGCACAATTCATTACAAACTAAGTACAGTTAGTACTGTTCAGCTGGAGTTGTGTGAAATATTTGTACTAGTTTTGTGGTATTTTTAAACCTTGAAACCACTGGTTCTCACTTGTCTGTTCCAACTCATCATATTGCGACACATAATTTATTATGAACATTTCTGGAAGTATCATGATACTATGTTTTTGCTGTATTATGCCTAGCTTAATCTAGTCTTTACCTCATATCTACTCACAGTCCAGTCCAGGCCCCTCTGCAGTTTTAAAACATAAATATTAAATTTTTAACGTGTGAGAGATTGCAGATACTCATGAAATTCTGTGCCGATGTCATGCGTGAAAGACTGTTAACCACTGAGAACTGAGGGGAGAGCTGAGCTCAGTGAAATACAGCAGAAAATCGTTGTACTCTTTAAAAAGCAAGTAAATATATGCTCTTTTTTCTTTTTTGCTGCTAAATACACACATAACTAGCACAGTAATCTATGGCTTACTATTGTATCTCCATATTTGTTCAAGTCATTTTTAGAAATGTTGAGATTTTTTTGAAAAACGGGACCATTGGTTCATCAGCATGATCTGAAAGTATGTGGTGTTTTGTTCTTTGATGACTAAAGATAAAAAAAATAGTGCTGTGTCATTATGTCTGAGGTTCCTCTGGTTTGTAAAGTAGTTTATATATTATATGAAGAAGTGACACTCTACACAGTGCAAATATCTACTGTTTTTTATTTTAGGAAAGGCTTCTTGTTTAGTTCAGTAGCTCTCTTTTTGCCATGCAAAAGCGCACATCTAACATCACTGCAGTCTGACCTTTGCCTTATCTTAACTGCCAAATCTGTCCTTGAGATGTGATGCAAGCCTGTCCCTGCATGAGTTATTAGAGGCTGAGGGAAATGAAGTGCCATTCCAGGCACTTGATCTGCTCCATTGACTCTGTCCCTGTATTAAGGTGAGGCATGCGCTAGTGTTGGTGTCTCTTTCTTATCCCTCCTCCAGTTTGAGCTCTCACCTTGAGCTGAGACACAAATCTGCCCTATGTTTAGTCACAACGCTTTATTTTCCAATCTTTTTACGCTGACAAGTCTAACTTGGTTTTATCACCTTTAGATGACTGTATGAGGCGAATATAGAATTCTCAAAGAAAGTGATTGAAGGCATGCAGGAGACTAGACCTTAACTCTTAGTAGAAGACCCACACTCTAGGTCTCAAGTGAAGGACATTTATTGTAGCATTATAACAGAATTTAAAATGTCCATGAAGTTTTTATTCAAGCAAAACATAAAATACGTAAAAAGTGCTTTAGTGTTATAAATACAAATATGAACTATATCAACTATAACTACAATTCTCGTCTTTTCACTGCAGTTCAGAAGCAAGAGGTGGGTGTCTGTTTTCTGGACACAGTCCCAAGCTCAGCTGTAGGAGTGTGGATTCTACAGGCAGATAGCCAAGCCTGGCTGAGCCAAGACTTACTGTAAATATCAGAATCTCGAAGAGTGTTGCTCTTCTCTTTAAACGAAAAGGCAGCTATTGTATCACGAAGTGTGGCAACAATTCGAGTTCTCAATTAGAGAAAAGGTTATGATCAATGGATGATTATCCACTTCAGTCTCCACGGTGGAAGCAGAGAGCCTCTAGAAAATTGCCATGGTGGCACATATGTTGGAAGGCATTTTCACATTTGGCTCCTTAAAATGATGTGAACCGAGGACAGTGTCATTTCAGCTTGTTTATGCTAAGATTTTCACTTCTTTCTGCATTTTTATTAGTCTTTTTTTGGCAGTGTTTAACATGCATATCTCTCACAACAGTTAAGTGAGATAGTTGGGGGGCTGAAATAACAGAATATCCATCTCGTTCACTGTCACAAAACTCCAGGGAGCAAATGGGAAACAGAGAGCAGCGTATGCTTCACACTAACACAAGTGACATCTTAGCTGCTGCAGCCCAAGAAGCCAACTGAGAATCTGATCATTTTCTCTGCAGTAAGGAGTAAATAAGCATCTCTGATGATCGTTCCTTCATTGTCTTAATGAATTGTCTCATTGGTTCCCTGTCCTTAAGCCATAATCATGGTTATTAAGAAAAGTGAATAAATTATGTAAATTATCCTTTAGCCGATGGGTTCCTTACCGGTTGACTTCTACTTGCAAGCATTTTGTGTTTAACTGTGAAGCGTATGTAGAATTGTTTGTGTTTTATTAACAATGGGTCCTGTGTATCTGAACACACAGTAAGCTAAAACTGAATATAATTTGTAGATGATTGGTAGAGAGTGGAAAAACCATTGGATTTTAACCCAGTTTGGTCTGTGTGGGTCTAAAATGTCTGTTTCTGTAATTGTAGCATTATTTTGGACCTATCAATAGCTCACACACTGTGGCACCACACTTGAGAGCCCCATCTCAATTACTGTCTAGAAGCTATGGGTCACACTTGAATGTTTAAATCTTGATTTAGACAGCCTTAGCAAGCTAAGAGAAGAACCACACAATATTTTCCTGCAGATGCTTTAGAAAAATAGCTCAAATAGAGAACAAACTGTATGTAATGTGACTATATGTAATTTGTCATGGAGCATTTGATGCAGAGTCACAAATGAGTTTCTGAGTATGTCTGCATGTTGGGCTAGAGGGGAATCAGCCCTGTCTTAGTCAGCTCTTATTCTTCTCATGATTTGGTGGTGGGGCTGGTGTTGCAGGCCAAACATTGAACTTTATTTCAATTCCTTTTTTCTTTCAAAAGAAGAAGGGCTTAGTCTTGCTAGCTCATTTATACCACACTCCCCTTGTGCATTATTTATAGATCTTTATGTAACCAAATGTACCTGATACCTATAGCCTACCTGCCTTTGCCATTTAATAGAGGTCCACAGCCTGGTGAAGGTATTCTTCAGCAGACTGTGGATCTCAGTTCGTCTCCTCAAGAGCTCTCAGTCCTGACATCTTGACACATACTCAAAGCCCAGTTGTCTCTTTCAGAGAAAAGCTGCTCCAAAGCAAAGCTTTTTGCCAGCTGCTCTGGAAAGTGCCTTTGGTCAGAGCTGCCTTTTGTGAACTTTAAGCTGAGTTTAATACAGGGAGCAAAACAGTCTGACTTGCAAGTATATCATACTTACACACTACAGAAACCAAGGTCATTGAGTCTTACAACAAGAAAATAATATGTAAAGCTGTTTATCTTGGAGCTAAGCATTTATTTGTTGTAAAAAAACACTAACATTAAAAATGACATTGTAAACGATACCCTATTTGTTGTGAATGTGTCAGCTTATCAATTTCCAAACCACTCCTTGAGGAAGCCCAGTATTTACGGTTCCCTCCCAGACACCTAGTTTATCTAATCAATCCTTCATTAAATTAAATCAGGAGCTGCAGATGAAATTTAACAAATCCATCCAACAAATGGCTACAGAGCAAAGATAAGTCAGTAACCAAACATGTTAATTACTTTTTTTTTTTAATTGTATTACATTTCACTAGGCTTTATTCTATGTATTTTAATGTTATTTAGTATTGACTGCCAAACAACTCCGACTGCCAAGATAAATAGTTTGAGACACTATTGTAACACACTTCTGTATTTTGACATGTATGTAATGTATACAACACCCATGTAGCACAGTGGTCACTCTCTGGCTACAGACTAGGGGACTATTCTCAGCTCACCTAGGAGTCCACTGCTGTGTATCATCCAGCAGATAATATTTGGATGGTGGATCAGTCTACCAACCAAAAACATCTTCCCAATAGTGTTCTATGGGCTGAAACTGACCACTGATGAAGACCTAGAGGAAAACTAACACAAACTGTGCAGCATCAGATTAACTGTCATTAACTGTCATCTGCAAGGTGGACCATTAGGGTAGATGTGTCTAATCAAATTAAATGGGCATTAGGGATGATGATCTCATTCTGATTGGATGGTAACAGCCTTGCCAGAAGCAAGAAGATGGAGAAGCTCAAAATGTGTCAGCTGTTTAATTCCAGTGAATAACATTCCTCCGAGAAGATGCCAGGATTTGACCCGAAGCAGACAGACAGCCATTGAAGTGCCTCTTAGGAGAGCATCTCATAATAAGACTCCACTCCATTTAACTGTGCACAGAGATGTTTCCACGTTTTTGCTCATGGCTTTAGCAGGTACATCAGATGTTTCAAAGCTTTAATCAGGAATATTCCATATTATATCATAAGAAATTCATCATTAAAACTGACAAGTAAAACCGTGAGATTTGTAGCTTCCAGTCTTCGATGGAATAAAATTCAGATGCTACTCAGAAGATCTGACTCCCACAGCATATACTGGTGGAGTGGGGTCTCTTTGTGATGTTTCTTTAGGAGTATATAGGGAGATCACATGAGATCTCACAAACTTTTCCACACCAAAGACATGGCTCACAAATATTGCCCAGGTTTTACAGTGCATTAGTAGAACCTGACCTCTGACTTTGGTGATGAAATCTAATGCACAGAGTTGACCTCTTCACAATGCAGTCAACATCCGTATGCATGTTGCATTTTACAGTCAAATGTAAACACGAGTTTACACTCTGCACAAGCTAACATTATACTTCATAAGTAATTTATAACTGGTTGTTATAACTTACTGTAGAGATTTATTATTGTGATCCATTCTTGTCCAACACACTAATTGATGATACTAGGGATGTACCAGTCATTTCACTTTTTGTTTGGTTCAGTTCTTATCATTTCTCAGCCAGACTGTTTTAGTAGGTCACACTGTGTAAGCTAATTCAATACACTAGCACAATTCCAGTGTTTTCTTTTAGTTGCAATATAAATACCATTATTTGCTCCTTATTGAGCCAAACTAGTCTTCCTTATTGCTCCTTAATGAGCCAAAAATATTATTTACGTATTTAACTACAGTTGGGGAAATAATTATTTGATCCCCTGCTGAATTTGTAAGTTTGCTGATTTGAACAGTCTCTAATTCATGAGGTGGTTCAAGAGACAGAATATCAACCAAATATTAAAAAAAACCTGTTACATAGAAGTTATAAATTGATTTACATGTCATTTGAGTGAAATAAGGATTTGATCCCCTACAACCCAGCCAGACTTCTGGCTCCTACAGACTGGCTGTGTGCCCATGTTGCACACAGATTACAAT
>JBBPCX010000160.1:8552010-8582171 GCA_037974365.1 Hydrocynus forskahlii
CCTAATATATATATATATATATATATATATATATATATATATATAATCATATTCACCAAAGGTTGACACATTAAGTTATAATTCAGTTAATTAAAAAAAATGTAATCAGCGACCATTAATATCCGTTAATATCCACATATAATGAATTTCAGTCATGACACATCCAAACATCCTTAGGTGGGACAACTAAAAAGGGAATTTTGAGTTCGCATGACTGTTTGTGCTGATGTTCCTTTAGTGACATAATGGCTAGGACCATGCTGGAGGTGGCGTGTGGCTGATTAATATATTTAATAGTGTTAAAAATGACATTTAACCAAAGCATTGCTAAAAATGCAATTGTTGCCTTCAGGGGGTGCAAAAAAACTAATAATGTCTAAAAGTCATAATGTCTAATGGTAATATTCATAATGTCTATTGTTACCAGTTTGGCTGAACTCCACTGGGCTGTCCATGCCGGTCTCGGCCCATGCCTGAGCAGGGCAGTCGTAGGCTTCTTCTGTTCTGGAGCTCTCCTTGGTAACAGTGGGTTCTGCTGTGTTAGAGTGGGGCAGGCGTGAGCTGTGCATGATGTGAGCATCAAGCATCTCCAAAAGCAGGTCATACAGGGGCACCATCTTCTTCATCTTCATGCAGTGCAGGTGGTCCATGCCTTTGTTACTGTGGACAATGTCCAAATGAAGACAAGTTGCTCAGGGAGGCTTGTTATCTATGAACAGGACTAATCTAACTAATGCCTGAAAACCTCTGTTGGTAATGGAAGCAGATAAAGAAAGATAAAGAAACAAGAAGGTTCATCATTCAGGGCTTCGGATGTTAAATGAGATAAATCAGATCTGAGAGTGTGTCTGGCTGTATTGGTTTCTACTGCACATACACCAAAAGGTGATTTCCTCATTTATTGTTTGACAAGTGTGAGACAAGCCTTTATGTTCCTCTAGGTCCGAAGGTAGTTTTTGCTTTGCAGCTCTCCCATTGATTCCTTTTTTGCCTCTGATGCGTCTGTTGTTCCCTAGATGTTCATTGAGAGTTCTTTGGGGACTTCCGTCAGTTTCTCTCCATTTAGAGATAATGGTTCTCACTGTGGCTCGTTATAGTTTCAGAGCCTTAGAAATAGCTGTGTGTATATAGCATAGGTTTCTATTTAGATTTATTTAGACTTTATATTTTATATTGTTCCTGTCTCTGTATCTCTGTGCATCTTTGCAGTCATGACATAAGCAGTTTAATACAGGACCAATAAAGTTTTCTGATTCTGATTCTTTCCAACAGCACTTGATGTGCTTAGACTAATTGATCCCAATGATAAACTACATTCGATTGGTTGGTTGACAACTAAGATTATGTTTTTCTGTCAATAAATACATTGAAGATCTAAAATCCCTATTTCTGTCTACGTCTCATGGTAAGTTTTCTTAGAGGACTTGAAACATTTCAAAGTGACACACATGCAAACCTGGGAGAAATTCACACTTTTTCTTAGCACTGTATATTTCAGATCCGTGAGGAGGAGGTGTTAACAAAATGTGTATACTGACCTTGGGCGGCCAAACTTTCACATACAGTTGTACATGTTTATACAGATAAACACTTAAGTTTATAAGTTAGCACAACATGCCAGTGCAGCACATACACATGAATCCTGCTGTTGTAAAATGCTTGTTCATGTGTGGTAAGTTTTGCACTAAAAAACAACTTTTACCCCCAACTGCCACTGTAGGTACCCCTCATTTTATGATACAATGCATATCCTCTGTTCTGCTGCTTCTTTTATTTGCACAATTATTATTCTCTGCTGTCTTTCTATTCTGCATTTTTGCACACCTGACGACGCATTAGAAAGCAGTATCTCTCACGATATTGTATTCATTCAAATGTTGACTGCACTAAATGTTGTCTTGTCCTGTTGTTTTGTTGCTCTTCTGTTTTTCTTGCACTCTCTTGCTCACTTTGCACTCTATGTATTTTGTCTTGCCTGCACATATGTTGCCTTGTCGTGTTTCTGTTTTTTGAGTTTTCTTTGAGTTGCACCATGATCCTGGAGGAACATTGTTTCATTTCACGGTAGCTGAAATGATGATAACACCACTGGACTTTAGGTTGACTTGACTATGGATTGACCTGGTATGGATTGGGTAGTGACAGTAAATACGGATCCGGTAGCCACACGCTGGTTAAATATGAAGCTCAAGTTAGTTAAAGATATCAGTGTCCTGAAGAAGCAATCTGATTAAAGTTCAGCCATTAACAGTGTTGGTCAAATGTTCAACAGAAAACTTTTCATCACAAATTCCTCAAGCACATTATTGTTTTTTTACAATTGACTGGTTTTGATCATCGTTCACTTAGCACTCAGTGACCAATAGAAAATATACAAGACAATATTCAGTATTTGGTTATCGTTACCAAATAAAATTCTATTTAATGCTGTACATTAAAATGTAGATTTTACTGTCACAAACTTAAACATAAACATACAGTCTAAAAAAATGATTGTTTTTGTCTTTTCCTACAATTTCCTGGAGTAAAAGTAAAGAAAGGTGGAGCAAACGTAACGTAAGATATTTTAAGGTAGTGACTGCTGGCCTATTCAGAAAAGGTGCTGTGGGCTGTACCTGACATGGCGTATGTGTGAGAGCAGCATGAGCAGGTGGGCAAGACGTGCAGAGCACTGCTGAAAGCTCAGGCCTGTCTTAGAGATGGTCCACACCAGCGCATCAGTCACTGAGTCCAGCAGCTGCAGCAGCTTGGTCCTGCTCTGGTGCTCCTCTCCTCCTTCAGCCGAACTGAGACACATGTCTGCAACACCACGCAGGCAGTTACATCGCAAAGGATTTACTAAGTAAGCAGGGAGAAAACATTGTGCTTTTTTACTCTGAAACTGTCTAGCGCGAGTTATGAAAAACAGATGGTGGAGCTCTTTGGGATCTCACAGCGAGGCATCAAAAGTATAAAAGGGACAAATAAAAGGTTTAAAGGAATCAGGGAGAATATGATCTCCCTAAGATCCACAACAGCATTAGAGCACCACCTGTTACTTACTTGTGCATTATACGTGTAACTGATACATGTCTTAAAAGAGTCCCAAAGCCTGCATGTTGGTCTCATTCGACATTTACAGTGTGTGAGAGATTCACTTGGTTATGCTTCGCCAACACTCCCTTCATTTTAACACAGTAAAAAACCACTTGTTGAAGGGTCAGGGAAGGGTGCCAGATTCAAGAGAACACTGTGATCCCAACAAATATGCACACACACACACACACACACACACACACGAATGAATGAATGAATGTCGGAGTACATGCAAATTCAGTATTTGAAAACTTACTGGAGTTGAGGAGGATCAAGGTCTTGAGGCAGACGTACTCCTCTCTCTGTAGCTTAAGCTCCCTGAATCGGGACGTGGCCGCCAACAGCATGTCAAAAATCTCCACAAAACCTTGCACACAGCTGCTCTCCTCCCTGCAGATCAACCAAAAATGACATTAACAGTACAGATGGGCTTGGCCAGCATCCAAACAACATTATCTATTCTAAGGCCTTGCTCTAATGGAGAAAATTACCCCTGCCACTAGGGTGCACTAATATGGGAAATATGGATCAGTGCAGACATGTGATGTTTTTCATGCAAAAGGTTGAACCTTCCTGGTCAAATTACAAATTGCATTATGGAAAAACAGTGAATATACTTATCCACACTTTAAAGCTCAATTGTTATTTCAAGTGCATAATTAAAAATACAGGAAAAAAGGAACCATGTATGGCTGGTGCAAGTATTGCAATATACATACTGGCAATATAAAAAAGGACAATTCACACGTAAAGGTTTATTTTGCCCATATGTAAAACAACTAAAAACATAAATTGTTTCAGTTCTTATAACTTATAAAAGCTTTAAGAATCGCATAACTTATACATCTTATTAAATCAATAAAACAGATTAGTTAACCGCATTTCATAAAATTAGGATCAGTATTATTTTGCCTGCTTATTTCTCCAAAAATAAAAACTAAAATAAAACCCTCTTACCCCCAACCCTTCCTTACTTTTGTCTTAACCTCTGACTTTTCTTTTACAGGTGTTGTTTAGGTGTACCTAGCATGCAGTAACTTGGTTGAATAATGGACGTTAATTTAAGTATAGCTTTACAGGTGTAAGAAACAGATGTGGACCACTTGAGCACTGATGTACGTCGCTCTGGATAAGAGTGTCAGCTAAATGCCATAAATGTAAATGTAAATGCATTATAGAGAAATGCAACATTAACCAGTAAAGGGTTATAAGTGCAGTAAAATATCTGAAATGCAGACTTTTCATCGTAGAAGCCCAGCTGAGTAAATTATGGGTCAATTTTAGATTTCGCAGCGAAGACTATACAATTTGTAACAATTATGTGCCACTATAATTTCCTTATCATCTTGCATTTGCCAATTGTACTTGATTTAATGCCATGAGGGTGTCTTTTCCTCATTCCAGATAATCCTAATATTTAGCCACAGTTCTTGAGAAGTAGCTCTTAAAATAAACACTGAAGTACCCACTATACCCTGCACCACTCAAACATAGAGGGCCACTGATCCCTGTCTCATTGACCGCTCAAAACAAAAGGAGCAGGAGAAGACGACAAGGGTTTATTGTTATGAGGATTGCAGTTTGGTCAACAAGATCGCTACCTGGTAATATGTAGATGATGTCTGTCAAAAAAACTGTGTGTGTGTGTGCGTGTGCGTGTGTGTCTGTGTGTGAACGCACGCATAAGAAGGAGATGCACGTCATAGCACATCATTAGCAGTTCTGAGAAGAGAGAAGAGGAGTGGGGCAGAGAACCATTAACCCTATAAAATCCCATTACTTCAGGAAATAGCATTTTACTGCGGAAAAAATTTGGTTTTTAGGCTGTATACGTGACTCCCTTCAGTAATACCTATGAAAAATGAAAGCAGCAGAACTGAATGTTTCAGGTCCATTTCAGCTAACTCTTTGCTAAATTACTGGCTGGAATAAAGGACGGGAGTATTACTTTTTACCTTTTCCCTTCAGCAAGACAAGGGGTTAGACCATCAGACAGAAGATTAAACTGACAGTTGGACCAGTTTGCTAAATGTACTGAACAAAGATGAGCAGCAAGCACCATTAGTGCAAAACAGGGAGACTGGAATACTGATGTACTGGTAATTTGACATCATTTATTCAATTCATATGAACCTTAAATCAAGTCAAGTAAGTTTTTAATAGTAATTTCAACTGTCAAAATGAAACAGTGTCCCTCCAGGACCAACACAAGTCTAAACAGAGTGCAAAAAGACGGCAATTAGTTTAAAACACAAGAACGATCAATGCAGTAGCAGAGGACGGGGGAGCAAACAGTGCAAAAAAAATGACATCAGACAGATGCTTAGATTTGGCTGTTTTTTTTAACGGCCATTTGATTACATATTTGTTGTCTTTCAGAATAGCAGAAAATTAAGGGTCATTTAGTTGGATTACTGTGCTAAAATATGTGCATTTTGTTCATTTGACTGCATTTGTAATGAATGTTATATTTCCTTGTAATGCTAGTCCAGGTAGAATTAGTCCCAGTTCTACCTTTTATTAATGTAGTATCAGCATCATTGACAGATAAAAATATTGGACACCAGTATCAGTCGATCTCCATACTGATGCATCCCTAGTTTCTGAAAACCATGCAAACACTGACATTCATAAATGTGGCTCCATAGGGTTTTGATGGCTCTAAAAACAGCTTATATTTACAGTCATATTTACATATACCATTATAAGAGCTCTATGTCTGTGGTCTCTAGGTCTCTGTTTTCCAATCTTCGTTTCATTTCCAATCCTGTACCTACTTAGACATTACATTTCATGTTGCTTACACAAACACACAGACATTTGCACATTGTCATAATACATAAAATATTAAGACTTGCAAAATCGTTCCACCTTAATAAACCTAAGACACAAGATGGACTTAATAAATTATGCTAGGGATGCTTGTGGAGCCTGTATTATAGATGTGGTTCACACTAGATTGCTGGTGGGAGAAAAAGGAAGAGCAAGAGGCGTAAACTTTTTTCACTTATAATCACAAAGGTACATTTAAGAGCGCATGTGAGTGTCAGAGAGAGTTTGCAACTGTAAAATGAACAGTGATCACAATCATGTGCCACAGATCACACACATCACAGTACTACAATTTCCTCAGCATTTAAAAGCACTCCAAACACATACCTCAAACGGCTAAGCACTGATTACAGCAGGGTTAACAATGATAACTCACTACAAACCCAAACTAAACTAAACTAACTCAAGTGCACAGCTAACATCATATAGCAGTTAGTAAAAGAAACTCAATTCATGCACCAAAAGCACAATCATCTAATAAATGACGTCAGTAATCATTAGTTTCTCCTGAGAATGCCATGAGCAGAAGGTGCCAGATTGCACCATCATCTCTGACAAAGTCTTTTATACAGACAATAGTAAATAAACAGCAAAAGACTGAACTATTGGAGCATGTCATGTGCTAGATGTACATTTCTCTCACTCACTGTACAATCGAACATGTACTGTAGTTTAGAAACTACTGACACACAGATACAGATAAAAGAATGAATGCAGGAAGAACAAACAATAGTATACCTGCTGAGCATGAGATCAGGGGAGAAGATGAGTTTTCCAGGATGATCGACAGATCTCCACATCAGCCCCAACATGAGCACCTCTAACCAGCAGCACTCTAACAGGTGGACCTGGTCAAAGAGGCTGAGCTCCACGAAACCTGCACACACATACAGTAATACCCAGATAACATCACGTTATTGATTCAACATTGAATTGTGGTTAAATGTATTGATTTATGGTCAGTGTTGAATTATCAACATCGAAACTAAAGTGATTTTTGGTCAGATTTTCAATATTGAACATTCGATGGTAACAAAACATTAATTCAATATAAGGTGACTTGTTCAACACTGAAAATAAGATGCTGGATCAACATTGATATTACTGAAAATATCCAACACTGAAAGCACCTTTGCCAAACAAGCATTGAAAACAATGTTGAATCCTTGTTGAATCCATCCACAATTGGTTGATTTTTCAATGTTGAATAGATGGCCTTTTCAACGAGCAAGATCAATGCTGGATCAACATTGAAGATCCTCTTTGTCTGATATGGAATCAATGTCATTTCAACGGATGTGTGCTATCTGGGTAAAATTCACACACACCATTCGCCATTGAAGTTCTTACACACCTGCTTCAAGGTTTCTTCTGAAATGGTATTAATAGTGAAAGAGTATTCACAGGGAGTTTGTCCTTCGCTGCTACAGTAGTGGCCTCCACTCTTTTGGGAAGGTTTAACACTAGTTGGAACATTACTGAGACCATCTGATTGCACTCAGCCACAAAAGCCCGATTAGTCCTGGACTGCCAACGATACTCCAGCTCCATCACAGCTATTAATTTAATAACAAATTCATTGTTAAAAAAGTGTTGTTCAACAAAGTGCCAGCTCAAAACCCTTTAACACAAAACGCCTTCACACCTCAGAACACACAGCTACTCACAATGTTAACAACAAAGCTATAAGCAGCCCACTGTGCTTTAATGAACAAAATAGAGACAACACCCCTGTTTCAGTCAAACAACTGACACCTCAAACGAGTCAGTTCCTCAGGGCACCTCAGATCTGGTAACATGCATCCAACAGGCAGCGCCTCTGGCATACTGGGCAGATTTAATTGTGTGCAAACAGGCTTGTGAAATTTACTAAACAGGCAGCTGCGAACATTCAGCTAAACACACAGTCGCAATGCAGCCAATTAAAATTACTGAGGAGAACAACATAATTTTGTAATATGTACTTTGCCACTGCTATTTCACAGAAAAGGATGCATTCAGATTGTGTTTTATGCAGTAAACCAAATTCTAAAGCAAATCTGTGTGTCAGCATGTGGTGAAAAGCTGAATGGTTTCAGCTGTTTCATTCAGTTTCCTCTGATCATTTGCATGTTTATTGAAATCTTATAAAGCGAAATGCAATATGAGAGTTAATACATAATTGCAGCAGTATTACTTAATAAGCATAAGCTTCTATAACCAGCACATCCTCTGTTTTCACAAAACATGACTACCACACTAGAAACATATCCATGCATGTTGGAACAAAACCTTACATCTCCACTTCTGCAGTTTTATGTAAGTATGTATGTATTTATTTATTCATAATTTATTTTTTACATAATTTGAAAGTACTTGTTGCCTTTAAGGCTGTCTAAAAATCATAATGAACAGCCCAACAGAAATGCTCCAATGGTCCAAAATGAACTGGGGGAAAATGCTTTTACATTAACTTACATTCTAAGTTATGAAGGTCGTAGTTATTTTGGAAGGTGGTTTTGTTCCAACAGTGACGATATAATAAGATAAACATAAAACTTAACACTGAATAACATGCAAACGTGTTTGTGTGCATAAATGTAAATAAATATAAGAATGCAGTATTCACATTGGCACAGGGAAGCACACACATACAGTACAAACACACACACACACAGACACACACCTGGGATCTTCTTGGCCCAGGTGATCATGTGGACAAGCTCTTTGTCAGCCAGGTTTGTGAGTGACATCATGATGTTAGCCTCAGTAAAGGGCTTCGCCATGTCCTTCATCAGATAAATTTCTGGTGGTTCTGCCTCCATGATCCGAGCTATGAGCTCCTCCGGGCTCAGCGTGGTAGTAAAAGCTTGTTTTATCCTGACGGTCGGAAGTCCCCTCCGCTCTGCTTGTTTCTGGCTGCCTGTTCCAGCCCTGGCAGGGAGCCGCATCCCTCTCCTCTGCTGTGGGCCTCCACGACTGTAGCTGCCACGGTCTCGACGCATACCTAGCACACACAAACACACGCAAAACAATCAACTCAAAGTTGGCCCCCTACAAGTGCATAACCCTATCATTGCTAATCCAGTACAAGTAGAAAAATGAATGACCATTCCTTGTGTTTGTGTGTCCCTCCCCTGCTATGGGCCTCCATGAGCACATCATTTATCCTGAAATTAAATAAAACCCCCAAGTGCTTGTACATACTCAGCACAAACCCTGGCAGATCAAATCACTGCACAGGCAGTGGTGGACGTCAAATCTGTCTCCATGGCAACAAAGGTTTAATTTAGGTGCTAATGAATTGTTTTTTGTCATGAGGAAACCATCTCAGACAGTCACCTTTGCCACAATGTTCTGTCCTCACAGCTGCAAAAAAAAGCAAACAAACAGTGGAAAAACATGCAAGTATATGGACAGGTCACAAAATAACCAGCAGATTTGTATGATTTACTTTGTTCTGCGAGTGTGTGTGCATGTGTATGCCCAAAGAATAATCAAATAATCATTATATCACATCACATAAACCAGGGCATTGCTCAAAAATCAGCTGACAAAGCTGACAAAGTCCAGAAGCAGCGTATAAAACAAAGTCCATATTTTCAACTTGGCAAAGTATGGTAGACTACAGTGTAGTATGAGTGAAAGGAGAGAGAATACACAGATCTGTAGATGACATCTGTAGATGTTAACCGCAAGAAAGAGAAGAAGAGCACCAAAGAGAGAGAGGGGAAGAGAAATTGAGTGAGAGACAGAGACAGAGACAGATAGATAAGGGCAAGAAACACATACCACATTTCATCATTCCCACTTCGTAGCACTTGCGAAGTCTACAGGCCTGGCAGCTCTTGCGACGGTTCTTATCGATGGTGCACTGGTTGGTTGCGGGGCAGATGTAGTCATTATGGCCTGATTAAGAGACAGGACATGTGTGAACAACCGTTATTCATCTAAAACACCTCAAACCGGCACCAGGAACAGCATCTGTAGATGTTAACCGCAAGAAAGGTTAAGCTAGTGAATGCATA
Source organism: Hydrocynus forskahlii (assembly GCA_037974365.1). NCBI lineage: Eukaryota > Metazoa > Chordata > Actinopteri > Characiformes > Alestidae > Hydrocynus > Hydrocynus forskahlii. Next base: position 8,561,925 of record JBBPCX010000160.1, read on the forward strand.
TTTGAACTGAACTGATTGCGTAAGTGTGCTTACCACAACAGAGCATGAGCAAATCTGGACATAAAACACAACTGTCTGTCTAAGTTTGTGAACACCTGTTCATAAAACAAAGTAATTCTTGGAAATCAAGGGTGCTAATAGGGGAGTCTGTCCCCCTTTGCTACAGTAACAGCCTCTGCTCTTCTATGAAGGCTTTACACTTGATGTTGAAACATTGCTGTGAGGACGTGATTGCATTCAGCCATGAAAACTTCAGCACTGACGTTGGATAATTAGAGGATCAAAAATTATTTCTCCAAGGTGTAATTCCAAAGATAATCGATCTCTCCAGAGAATGCATGAATTTAGGCTAAAGTTTAGGTTTTAGGCTTCAGCGTCCTACTCAACTAGTCATGCTTTTTTATGAAGATGAATAAAGTGTGTATGTGTGTCAGCAATGTGTGCATCTTAAAGCAGCTGAATTCACTAATTAGTAGAGATGCCTGGGCCCTTTAGGTGTATAGTGTATCAAGAGAAAGGGATGCGGCACGTGTCTGGCTGCAAGGCAACTGAGGTCACCTGAGAGAACACATTTGGAAACAAACAGTGTTTCCAAACAGTGGTTCTATACTCTTAAGAGGGAACAATGTGATGAGCTTTAAAAACCCTTGAGGCTTGAAACAAGCTCAAGCTCCCAGATAGGAGATAGCAGCGTCTCATTAGGATGGCTGAGGTGACAGGGCATGTTAGGACAATGAGTCCTTTGCATCTGTTGTGTGTCCGAGTGTGAGTCAAGCAGGTGTTTACTGTCATTTCTAACATCCAAACAGTACACAGTAAAATGAAACAACGCTCCTTCAGGACCGCGGTTGAACACAAAAATGGCACTAGGCTACACAAGTGCAGACAGGATGACAGAGATAGCAAAAAGAAAGTGCAATACAGAAGAATAAGACAGGCCAGCATACCATGCAGACAGAAAGCAGAAACAGCAAAGTGTGAATGAACACTGTTATGACATATTGTATTCTAGCGGCAGAGAAATTAAAGGTGCTCAAATGCAAAGACTGAGGTAGGAAGAACAATAAACTCTTGTGCAAAAATAGACATCAATAGCAGCAACAGGATAAATCATGTATAACAATAAAAAAAGGTATTTACAGTGAGTGTGTTGATGAGGGCATGGCAATTTGCATGTGTTTATGGTGGAACAGTTGAGGCGTTTGTATGCGTTTGTGGGCAACAGTTGAGTTCAGTTTGTGTGTGATGTACAGTTTTTGATTCAGTTCTGCAAGCATTTTTTTTTTCATTCAAATTCACCTTTTTTCTGCTAGAAGAATAAGATGAGTAAAATCCATAAGCTGCCAGGTCAGAGTGACAAAGTCAAACACTGCAAACAAACCTATCGCAGTTGGAAGGGGGCACTTGGTAAACAAAGCAGAGTGCAGTTTTGTTACGAAAATAAACGGGTGGCCTGTACCAAAGGTAAGCATGTGTATGTGCAAATATATGTGCATTTGCAGTTTATGAATGTCTTTCGGGGGATGGGTACCTTGGATACTCCTTTTGAAGAAAGCTTTGCATCCCTCGCAGGACCACACGCCATAGTGGTAGCCAGAGGCGTAGTCGCTGCATACAGCACAGAAGTGCATGTCTGTTCTACTCTCTGCAGAGCTGAAACTCTCCTCACACTCCAGTGACATTTTCCCAATTGGTTTGCTGCAGCAGGCAGAGAATGCAAATCGTGTCAGAGAATCTCAGTCAAGAAACTCAACTAAGACTCATGTAGTGTCTTAAATTTTGCTTGCTTAGTTTTGCGTTGAAGTTAATGTAGTAAATAATGGAATCTCCCTGATTAGCTCCACGCAGACAAGATATGTCAAAAATATTACAATACATTGAGACATTCTAAGAAATGTCACATTATTTATTGTTTTCTGACATCTGCTAAGTTGAAACACACAATAACCAGTACTGCCACGATTAAAACAAAATCAAATACTCTGAGTACAATTTTAATTCATTTTTTTATATACTGCACTGCACTAAATCAAATTAAACTGGGCTCGCTTAATTATGTTCGCTTAATAAAACATAATGTGATGTAACTGATCAAAATAAGGATAAATATTGTCATATTGCCCAGTCCTCCCTTAAAGGGGTTGTTTAGTATTCTCAAATGAACTTGCTTATGTGATTTCTGTAAATAATAATGGGGCATCATTATTAGCACACTTTGTAAAGATGAACAAATAAAGGTAATAAGGTAAAAAAAAAAGTTTGTGGTTAATTAGCTCAATCATGCACTGAAAGCATACGAAAAATATATAGTTTAACTAATGTAAATTTGGTCTAACAAAGTAAAAGCCTGTATCAAACTATTTTTGCTATGCTGCATTTCACAGCTACTGGCAACCCTAGAAATTCTTATGAGCAATGGAACTGAAGCATGGTCCCATTTATATTTTAAATCCAATTGATTGTTCAGGAACTTTTGTCATAATTGACATCCTGTTTCACTGGGATCTAAACATGAGGTGACACAGTGGCCAACTTCCCTTAGCCATTTATCAAAATAAACTGTAGGGGTGATGATTAAGAAATTTATTGAACTTGAAAAAAGACATTAAAATGTTTATCTTGTCGCACAATGAAGGGGAAGGTATGCTGACAAAAAGTGCTCTAAAGCTCACAGTTAGAGATTTGCAGAAACATTCTGATGTTACAAAGTGCCAGCAGTTAGCAAGACGCTCCTGGACGTTTGAATAGAGATGGGCTGTGTGGTCAGAGACATCCGAAACAAACACTCAAGGTGGATTTTGTATAAAAAGAAGGCTGGCTATAAAGGAGAGAGCCTAATCTCCACTGTGCAGTATAGGGTAGTATTTTCCTCCAAATGTCCTGGAGAAGCTAGTTAGGATACTTTATGAAGTACTAGAAGATTTAAATCAAAATCTGCCTGCCTCCAAAATGCTAAACCTGGGAATTGATTAGATCTTCCAGAAGAGATCCAAAAACATCCAAATCCTCACAACAGCAGTTCAAGGACACCACAATTAATAATAATAATAATAATAATAATAATAATAATAATAATAATACATTTTATTTACAACACTTTTATTCACGACACTCAAGGACACCGCACACATTTTCAAAGGAACAAACAATAAAAAACAAATACAGTAAAAAATACAACAGAGCAAAGAAGATTAAATAGAATATGCAATTTTAAACAAGTGTGTCTTGAGTTTGGACTTAAAAGTATAAAAACAATTAATATTTCTAATGTCTGGGAGTAAGGAATTCCAAAGCTTGGAGGCAGCACAGCAAAATGCCCTGCTCCCCATAGTGACCAGAAGAGCAGAGGGGACAGTAAGATGGATAGAAGAAGATCTGAGGGCGCGAGAGGGAGTGGCAGTGTGAATAAGGTCAGACAGGTATGGAGGAGCAAGCTAATGGATGGCCTTAAATGTATAGAGAAGAATTTTATAACTGATTCATAATTTTACCGGAAGCCAGTGTAGCTGCTGCAGAACAGGGGAGACATGATAAGTATCTTGACATGGCCATCCTTGTCTCTTAAACTAACCACTGCTGAAAACATGCAGGGAGAGCTAAAGAGGAGAAATCTAGGACCCTGGAAAAGGTGCAACCCTACCTGTTCTCCTCAGGTGTGTAATCATGGGGCGTGAGCTCTTGCCAGGCTCCACTGCTGAGCTGGTTTTGTTGGACATGGGTCTGTGAGCGGTGCAAGGTCAGCGGGGACATATAGCTACGAGATGGCCAGAAGAGGGTGGGACTGAGAGACTGCCGCACCGAGGGACAGTCGGAGAGCGGTGTGTTGCTATAGCCCAGAAGAGTGGGGCTGTAGAAAGGTAGGGTGGAGAAGTCATGGCTGAGGTCTGTGTACGGTGAGGGGATGCAGACAGCGTGGCTCTCCGTGTTCAGGGTGGGGGAGGAGGCGGAGTTAAAGACAGTGGTGGGCGCTCTGCCCCCTGCCCTGCTGGAGTCCACATCCTGTGGCTGCAGCAGGGGGGCGTCTCTCTGTGGAGATTCAGACATGTTGCAAGATTCAGGCCAGGTGGAGGGCTTTCACATCATCAGTGTGGAAAGGCAACATCAGTGAGACTACTGCATCTTCATTAGTGTGACTTTCATCTACAGTGCAGGGAAAAAGAAGAGCATTAGTTGAAAACAGACATGTTGCCAACAACAAAATAAGGGAAGTATTTGAGTACTTCTATGAATGTCCTTAGTAGAAATGGGTCATAGCACTGGGACCGTGTATAAAATTGGAATAGATTATATAAAATCCAAAACCCAATTAATGTTTTTCTTTTCTTTTTGTGTATGTAGTATTGGAACATTCTGTACTAGTTTGAGGTTCTGCATGAAAACTCTAAAAGGACAAAAAGTCCATGAGTAATCATGATAAAAGAAAGCAAACATGTATTAAAATTGCCATCTGTTTCCTAAGGTTTTTTTGAGTGAACAGGATTTGGGCTTTGTCATCATCTTCTGGTGCAAATGGAAGCTGCCTTACATATATTGAATGTTACTGTAAAATACTTGTGAAAGAACATTTCTTAAATTGCTTATCCAATATGTGATATGTGGACAGTAGTAAATAGACAAAATATAACACTGATGTATATTATTATTGCAATATATTAAAAATATGCAGATTAAAAATTCACTGTCAAAGACTGCGCTGGAACATTTTGGCCACAGTCTGACAGATGACGCTTTAACACACAAGGCATTCAGTCTAACTGATATATAATAATACATTTTAATATGAATAAACCACATATTAACGTTCCTCAGGAAAATCCAAAATATTACCCTTTTAAAATGTGCTCACAGAAGAATTTTATTTAATAGAGGGCTTTTTGCATATAAGTGCACTCTGAGCTATCAGTATTGCACACTGTATTACAGCATTAACAAATTCTATGGTGCAGTTCTAGTACAGTCTAGTAAAATACATACATAAAGACAAAAGACGTAAAATACGTAAAGCAAAAGGCAAAAAACAGAACAGCACTGGGTGAATAGGCCAGAGTGTTAATGTTGCAGTAGCTGTTGCAGACAAGAAGAAACGCTGCATTCCTGAGTTAATAATTGTTGAAAGTCTGCTCATAGAGCAGACTGTGACAGGATGACAAGCTCAGACTGCAAAGAAGCCCACTAACAATCATTCCTATGAAAAATACCTAATAACGGTCCTGTAATTGGCACCGAATGTGTCCAATATTTAACTAATGCACTAATTATTTAAATAGGTCAGTTAGACATATTGTGAGCAGCAGTGAAAGTAGGGGTGGGCGATCAAGACTAATTATTTTTATTGTGATAAAATTGCATCACATTATGTTGCAATATGTGTTTCTGGGGTATTGTGGATATCATCAACAAACTGACCAAAAGCATGTTTCATCACACAGAAAGCTAAACAGAGAGAAATTTTTATCTACTAAAGTTCTGAACTTCCAAACATGGCGGTTAATCCAATAAATACACCAAATGTCCATCTCAAAACCGGAAGTGGAGTTTTTTTTCTTAGACAGTCTCAAAAAAGGCATACAACAGCAATATAACCCATGAGGGAAACCATGGTCTGCATCGAACAGATGTTTCTGAAGCTCAGTGCAAGGAGAGAATGGTCATTTAGTCATTTCTATGAGCAACTAACTAAAATGCTGACTCACTACAGACCCTACAAATTGTAAATCAGTGGGTCTCTGTCTTATCTGCTGAAGGTATGCCAGTGAGATGTTTCAAGTGTTCTACCATCAACCAACACAGCAGTTATTGATCATTATGTCAAATGCTAAATAAATTCATTGGATTGGTCATTTTGGATGGTACCACTGTTTTCTTGACTATTCCAATCCACCTTAAAAATATAGTGATGCATATTACAAGTTCAGCAAATATCTCAAATTATTGTAACATTATATGCATATCACCTACCTGCCCAAAGACAAATCATCGTTTTTTGATAGCCTTTCTAAAAGATAAAAATTCAATTTCCTGTCACATCAATAACAGAAAAGGCTGTATGATCAGGCAAATCTGGTCCACATCATTGGAATAAAATAAGACTAAAAACTGTCAGACACTGAACTTTCCACCCACCACTGGCAGCTGTGGGTAGTGGGATCGTTAATCTAAGCCAAAGTCTCAAGGGCTTCTTGCTTGCTCTTAGTAAAATTTACTTTCATGCTTTGCAGAGACACCGCACAGTGTACCCAGTTAAAGCAATAATCAAAACTTTCTCAGTCAACACAAAACCGAAGGAGCAGAGCAAACAGAAAATGTATTTCGGAGCGTGGCTATTGTTATCCCCTGACAGTAAATCAAATTTTGTGCTGCTCAGATCGTGATATGCTATTCCACGGATTGGTTTTTAAAGTAACAGAAGTAACCAGAAGTACAACAGAAGTGGAGTTTTTGCAAACGTACTTACCAGTGCATCCCAGTTTCACGGACTGCAGAGAGAATCCCAACGACCAACAAAAAGCGAACTGTTAATAGTCTGCCAAGGACTTTTAAACCCCGTAATAAAGTATGATAAAGTGCCTGGCTGAAAGCGCTCAAGTATTCATTATAGTTACACAGAGTTTCGTGTCCAGTAGAGGGAGGCGGACACTGAAGGCAACATGCTGACAAAAGTTTTCAAATACCACTAATCTTGTGAGGTAACTGAGCCTGCACACAGAGCACACAGGGAAAAAAATCTCCACAGAGAAGTTACAGCATAACCTAAAAGGCACATCTTAAGCCGTACAATGAGTTCTTTATTGCTCACTCATTCCCTTTCACTAGTTGCTTATTCTGGCTGTGGTCGCCTGTTCGATCATTACTGTCTCGTTGAATTATGTAAGTTTGAGGTTAACAATAAGATCAGGCATGCTACAGACAGAAAGATAGACAGAATAATTTATGGTTTTCCATAAATAATATTACATGCTAGTATAGCATGGTAGTTGTCCATAAATTATATTTCAATAAAAACAACAAATGCTGCTACAACACTTTAATTATGGATTTATTTACTTTTATTATTTTTGTCCTCTGCTGGATTTGTTTTGTATTGAAGTACCGCTCAAACAAATCATTTTTTCACTACATTAAAAATGTTATATGCCAAAATATGTCAAATAAGTAAGGCCCTATACCATCAGTTTATTCATATACATCTATGAGTACTGAATTGTATACACACACAGCTTGCATAATCTCCATAGTACAAATGCCAGTACAAATAGGATTAAGGTAGTAACACTTTACAGAAATAAAATGACAGAATTACACAGAATACATATTATACACTTTTATTTGGACCCAGTGAGTGATAAAACCTCAAACCCTTTTAACAACTTACACTAATGTTATTTAGGTTTGAACCTCAGCTGGTAAATGTCCCATCTATAGTTGGTGCTCCCAGAGATGTTATGCTTGATGCTTGCTGAAATAAGTAAGTAAAGTGGAAGACAAATTATGCTGCTGTTATATTTTTTCAATTAATGTGGACAACACACCTGATGCATGTGAACTTTTCCCACACTTTCCTAAAAGCATCCACATCCATGTCTCACAACCTAGCAGAGTGTAAGCCCCTTAAACACAAGACTTATTATTCATAAATTAGGCATTCCACTGTGTATCCTATAACTACTATGTATTATTCAGTAGCAACACGTGAGGCGTGTGAGTCTGGACTCTATGAAAGTCCCTTAGAGTTAAAGGGGTTAAAAAAGATACATTACGCCTGTCTGTTTGACTCTCAATTGTATATGGAAATAAGAAGGTGAAGAAAGAAAAAAGAAGAAGAAAGTTTGTTTCAGATAAAGACAACCGCTGGCTAGTGGTGCATACCACAAACAAAAGCCCAAGGCCACGGTGCTATCCCCCACTCTAGTTTCCCTCACTCCCTTTTCTGAGGCGGAAAAAGGATAAGGGAGAGGCAGAGAGGGAAACCATTCCTTGAAGAGGAGGAGTGGGAACCAGGACTTCAGTGCTTCCAGCCCTGATGAGAAAGGTGTGTCACATTCTGAAAAAAAATATTAATCTGAATTACAAATATTCAGAAAACTTATCAAAGCTGTAATAGGGATTACTAGGGATATAAAATGCATCAATGTATCAATCTGAAGGTGATGCATTGTGGCATGTTAAAATCTAATAATATAATAGCTAATAATATTCAATAAAGTATGAGTATATTTTGTAGCCTGGAAATATGCTGAATATTCAAATATACACTGATGCAAACAAAAATAAAAATGAAGAAATAAATATTGTGGGTCATTTTGATATTTCATGAAGGACTAAAAGACCTGCAATAGACCAGAACTATTGTGAGGTCAGAGATTTACACCTTTGAACCTTAATAATTCATTTTATAGCACTACAGCAAGTGCAGGGTGAAATACAGGGAACTCAGTGTCACTTCCACTATCTCTTTTCCAGTACTGCAGTTTATGGGAACTGGGGACAACTGATGTTTAAGGCACAAGCGTGACATTTCAGACATTTGTGTGCTGAAATGAGAGTTCAGTACAAATCCAGTGCCGAAAGATGCCACCCAAAACCACAGCTGGGTCTCAGCTTAGTCATCTTCAACTCTTCACCTTCAACAGACATTGACAACAAGCACAACTGTGGCTGTGGCCTGTCAGCATCTTGCACAACTAGCACATGACACTGGCAGTAGACAATCCAGGGAAAAAAGGCAAATAATTCCATCTATGAAGTTAAAGAAAACATGAATAACAGTAAAAAAGCAAGACTTGGGGCAACATTTTCATTTGTGTCATTATTTTCCTTTAAGAATGCACTTAAGCATCCAAAAGTAAATCAAACCCCTATAACCACTAAAGCCATTTCTCTGTCTAATATAAACTGCACATGTTGAAAAAAGTGAGGAACATTATAATAAAACAGCTTCTTGTAAATAACACCCATCATATGCATCAAGCAAAAGGCAAAAACAGACTGACCTAAAGCAACTGACCTTTCAGGCTATTTTTGTCAGACAGGACACCCCCACGAATCAAGTAACTCGCGTTCCAAGACAAAGGGAATTTGTATAATGTCCAAAGAACAGTAGTAAATCAGGATGTTTCAAGGCAGTTCAAATGGTGTCCCTATGGCCTACAGCCTTTCATTTACACCATGACCATTCTGGAGGAGGCTGTTTATACAGCACTGTAGGTTCAAGAGCATTTTATAACTTTTAAGAACTGAACTTAGGAAACAACTATGCTATAATCTGGAGTTGTAACCAATCATTAACACCGACACCTCAACTTTAAGGTGATGCATATACAGTACTGTGCAAAAGTCCCCTGTTTTATATTATATTTTACTTTGAATCCATTTGTTTCAAATATACTATTTTGTGCTTGTCAAACTGTAGATTAAATGGAAAAAAGAGAACAGGCTGCAAAGTGTGTATGGTTACGAAGTGCCTAGATAAAGGTGTAAAAACCACTCAGCAATCAGCATCACTAGCACTACCTGTTCCTTCAGGTTCAGACCTTAAGTTTGATGGCTTTGTTATATTAAATGTGCCTTAACAAACAAACAACAGGTAACTGGTCAGGTACAGAGCCAAAAACGTATAACTATTCTTATCTATCTGTTTATCTGTCTCTCTCTCTCTATGCGTGTGCCAGTGTCAGAGACTGGAAGGTAACGGTGGGCTACTATGCCCATTTCTAAGCAGCCAATCAACAGATGCCATCTATGCTCCTACTCTAACCTTGTGTAAATCGCGAAGTACAGACACACAAGTAAAGAGCAGAACAGAGCAGCCTCATTCCTCTTACCTACAGAGTTCATTAACATGAACACGCGCGGTCTTCTTCACGTGCGTCCCAAACTGATGCTCCCCCAACGCCCCCCGCGTGGGCAGGGGGCTGCTCTGAGTGGGCCTGCCCTTCGGCAAACGAAGTGAGCGACGCGAGGCAAGATAGTCTGCATTCAGATCTATCTGTTCTAGCAGCGTGTTTGGTAGGACAGCCCCGGGCTACTCAGCTCACACTCTGCACGCATTACACTCCTACTTATCCTCCAGCACGGTGCGTCACCGGTGCCGCCCACCACGGTTACCCCCGACCTCTCCCACCTAAACCATCAGGACTCCACAGAACAAGCGAGGAGGAGAGTGAGGCGTAGCGGACTGGACTGTCTGGATAAACCTACTGAGGAACTCCTCTGAGGGCTTAAAAAACTAGAGGCTGAGTCACGACGAGTAGCAGGGGTAAAACAAGGAACTGGGGTAATCGTATACCTCAGACGTCCAACAGCTCAGAAACAATAATACTGTAAAACTACAATCGGGATGCTCTGAATTTTCGTGTTCATCGTTTTGATCGTTAATGAAATGAGCCCTAAATGACATAACATCAGATTTCATGTAGTTGATTCAAGATTCAAGATTCAGCCCAGCGTTCTCTGAAGCAAGCAGTGTAGAACAAAGACAGACAAAAATGTAAACAAAGACAAAGAGCAGAGCTGAGTCAAGAAAACCTCCGCAACGTTATATTGCAGCATCTAAGCAAATAATTCAAAGTACAAACAGGCAGGTAGTGTGAATAAGTTTATATTCAAGTATTCAGGAGGTAGATGAGGGCTTTTTTTGTTTGTTTGTTTTTTATCAAATTTTCAGTAGCAAGTTTTAGTGCAGTTTTGAAAAGTGTCGGTGCAGTGAGTATGGATAGTTAAAAGTGTCATGTGCATGTTTATAGCACTCTCCGTATGAGGTCAGACACTGTTCAAACCCATGATGTTACGTGCAGGCTCAGTTGTGGTTGCCATGTCTAGTATTGGTATTCGAGTGCAGTGTTTGATATACATACTGTATTGAGAATAGATTTATTCTCTTTATGCTCCCCTTCTGAAAGCAATATACACAATATACAACTACATTTATATTGTAGAACTCTAACACTAAACCAGAACCAGTTCTGAACACCAGTACTGAACACCATCAGCAAACAACAGTACAGCAGTAATGAACACCAATATGTTAAAATTTAACACCAGTACTGAAACCTCAGTATGGAACTCTAATTCGGATGCTTTGAGTTTGTGTATTTGAATGTGATCATGAATGAATTGAGCCCTAAATGACATGACATCTGCTTTCATTTACTTGTGGCTGTGTTCATGAGATTTATTCTCTTCATGCAACACTTCCTAAAGAAATATACACAATACACAACTACACTAATACTAATACCTAACAAATGCTGTGGAACTCTAATGCTAAACCAGTACCAATACTGAACACCAGTACTTGCACCAAACACCAAATAATGAATACCAGTACTAACACCAACACTTATAGTAAACAATAATACAGAACACCATTAGTGAACACCAGCACTTATACTAAACACCAATAATGAATACCAGTACTGAACACCAGTACATATACCAAACCCCAGTACTAAACTCTAATGCTAAAACAATGACAATCAGCATTCTTTGAATTTGCGTGTTTGAATGTGATAATTTTGATCATTAATAGTGAAATGAGCCCTAAATTACTTCAGTTTTCATGTAGTTGTGGTTGTGTTTATGAGGTTTATTCGCTTCATGCACCATATCTTAAAGCAATAAACAAACTACTTTTTAAAGCAATAATACAGCTACAGTTATACTGACTAACAATTGTTGTGGAACTCGAATGTTAAACCAGGATCACTACTGAACACCAATACTTACAATAAGCAGCAATAGTGCTTAACACGAAACTGAACACAGAATACTGAACACCAATACATATTAAATATTAATGCTAAACACTAATACTGAACACCAATGTTACATTACAAATACTACTAGTATTTAATACTAGTACACGCCAGTATAGAACACCAATACTAATACTAAAAACCAATACTGGAGATTAAAATCGAGCACCATTCATGAATGCCAATACTAATATTTAACAGCAATATGAATAGTAAAAATTAATACTAACACTGATACTAAACAACTACATTGAATATCAACTAAACACCAGCACTAATACCAATCCTCAACACTAGTACTCATTCTAAATACCAGTACTTAACACCAACAGTGCCACTTAATACTAATACTTAAGTTAAACACCATTGCTAAATTCCATTATTGCATACCAAATACTGCTACTAGTAAACAAAAGCACTGAAATACTACTACAAAAAAATCTGACCACAGTTTGAATACTGAATGCAAATGCTAAATACCAACTAATCTCTAATACTGAACACCCAATACTATCTTTCCCAAACACCAATACTACTTTTATGGAGGAAAGTGGATCTTGTTGAACCCCAGAATTATTGGCCCTTATTTAATATGAGTGAAATCACTCTTAATGTTAATCAAATATTGTCTCTTCTCAACAAAGGCAATAAGGCAATAAAGAAAACCTAAAGATTTTATATTTCATTCCAAAACCTTGTGTCATAATTATTGGCTTACCTTTATTTAGTATTTTTTGCAACTACCTTTTGTCTCCTCTTGTAATATTTTATAAGACTTTTATAAGAACACAGAAAAAGGCTTTTCAACCATCCCACAATGCAGCCTCTCTCCAGATCTCACCATGTTCCAGGTTTCCTCTTGCGCACTTTCTTTTTGAGCTCAGCCCACTGGTTTTCAAATGGATTTAGGTCAGGGGACTATAATGGCCAAAAGTTTGATTTTGTCTTAATTTAACCATTTTTAAGTGGACTTTGATGTGTGTTTTGGATCATTGTCCTGTTGGAATATCTAACCAAACTAAGTTTTACCTGTTTGGCAGATGGAGCCAGATATTGATTTAAAATCATGGAAATATACTTAATGTACATTTCCTTCATTCAAATTGTGACACATGTAATTTTGTTTTATTTTAAATTTTAGTAATTGTTGCTGTATTCTCAGACTAAACCTAACTCGAATAAAGCTAAGACTTCCAGTTTCAGTTTAATATTAAGATAACAACTGAAGGGATTTTTACAATCATCTTTAGCTAGGGTGCCAATAATGTTTTGCTGGGAAATGTGTACAATGCAATGCATACCATAAAGTTTTCAATGTTTCTATCATGTTTTCCCATTGATAGAAATCCACTTTAGTACATCTTTCCCCCTTTGGTTATGAAGTTTATGGAAATTAACACACGGTGGTCCAAGACGGTGAATGATTTTTAGATCAGGTGAGTCCATAAGGGTGAAGAAAGATATTTTATACATTACTGAACAAAAGCAGAAATAACCTTCACTTTCAATGCATCTGTTCCTGAAACCGGACCATGCCCTCAGAATTCAACTGCAGTCAGATTAAATGACTTTGATTCTCTAGGTTCAGAGAAGGCACAATGATATTACATGAAATTGCATTCACACCTTTTTATGATGAGTCATCTTTAATCTGAATTTGAAACTATACCTGCTGCTCATGAAAAATGAGCATTCTGAGAGTCTTAAAAACTTCATTTTACATTTACTTTTTTTAAAAGTTAAAAAACTCCTAATCTAATTTTATAATCCAGTTTAAGGCAACCGCAATCATGTTCACTCCCTGCGAGTGAGTCTTTTATATTTGACCTTTGTTTTTTTTTTATTGTGGTGTCAAACTGGAAATTGCCTTGTTATTCTGAAGCCAGGAACAAAGACAAAAAGATGCACTAAAGAGTGCAAATGGAGAATAAACAGCTAAATTAACCAAAGGAGCGAGGCACAATGGTGTTGGCTTTTCCAAAGCCCTTAGGGCTGATTTGAGGGCATGAATGGCTCCAAATTGTGCTCCTCTTGTGGGCTAAAGATGCACTGTAATGACTTGGTAAATGTGGCTGGGCAGAGCCTGCGCTGCAGGAGAGCCGAGCTTAACACATCCGCAGAGATGAGCTGCTGGCTGCTGCTCACCCTCTCGCGCCACTCCTGCATTGAAGACGTCCAATAAGTAGGTACCTGCCCGCTGGGATGATTGCTCTTGTTACCTGTATATCTCCCAGAGCTCAGGCTTTTAGAGCTCAGCAAATACCCCACTGGTGATTACCACCACCTTTCCTAACCACTGAGGCCGTGCTCCTAGATGTTATGTATCAGATAATATGTAATCACCGCAGAGGTTTCCGGAGATGCCAGGCTGAGAAGAGAACAGAGGGATATCAGGCACAAAGGTGTTTATAACCAACGCTGGACATCAAAGGTCTGAGTCACTGAATGGATGCCAAAAAAGAATTCGGCACTAATTCAAAAGTGATAACATTTTAGCACTGCGATCTTCATGGTCCAAAGTAAATAGAACAGCAACCACGCTGCAGCAATGTCAGCTCTGACAGTCTTTGACTTTGCATGGAGCCCATGATAATTATGCCGGGCTCTATTTTGGCTCTGTTAGCACTGCCAACATTGCAGTACACTTCGCAATCCTGCTCTATTGATGAAAACACATTAGTAGTAAAAAAAAAAAAAGGTGCCCCAGTCAAAAATATGATCTATTAATTGGTTTGCTGCAAAAATATGCATCAAAAATAGTTCCATAAAGCTCCATCCATTTCAAGCTACAAATTTTATAGTAAATCCTATTGGAAAATCTTGCATTCAGCATGGGACTATTTATACCTTTTAGTCCACTGTTAGTATAAAATAGATCTAATCCTCAAAGGTTAGTGTTGTGACCAATCACACAGCAATATACAACAAAATGCAATAAAACAGAAAAATAATATCTAAACAGTAATTATTAAACTGAAAGTAGATTAATTTTCTCAAAAATATACAATTTTCTTGTTTCAGTAAACATATGGTTTACATCTCCACCAGTTTGTAATATTATAACATAAATTGCACAATTATGAAAGCTGCCTCCTCAAATCACTGCCAAGTGCTTTCTTAAATAGCAGTGCAGAGCACGTGCCAAATCAATCCCATAACTTCCCTCTCTCACTTCTTCAAAGCTGCCCACTGGCCGGCCAGGCTACTGTAAATCAGTCTTCACCTATGGCTGTGGTGTGATGCTGGTGTTACGCTCCTAAAGCTGAAGGCTGATTACTGGCTTTGAGAAACTTTTAATTGGTGTAGAACCTTTACATTATGTTTATGTTCTTTAAAATAGTGTTCCACATTCATACATCTTGTTTACAAAATCTGGTTAAAAGGACCATCCATTGAGAGGTTCTTCAGGAAACCAAAAGTCGTTCTTTGTTGACATTACTCCAAAGGAGCTTACGTTGCATCCGAGCTTTGCCTTTACTGAGAGTCTTCATGACAATGTTCCTACTTGTTTTTGTTTACAGGGATGTTTTGTCCCATTCTGCTTACTTTCTTCAAAAGCACTTCTTCTGTGGAAGACCTCAGTTCTTCTTTTTCACTGCCAGCTGTTTCCGGCTCCAGCTCAGGGTCAGGCATGTGTGTCATTATCTTATTAGGGGCAAGCCAACATTTGTTGCCATCCCAAAATGCAAGGGTCAGAGTACAGACGGGCAGTAACAGGGAGGACAAATCAATGACACAGAAACCAGGAAGCAACCAAGAAAGGAATGCTACAAATGAAGGCTCAGAACACACAAGACTTCCCAAAAGGGAAAACAATAATATAAATGATAGAAAGGTATCAGAACACACATATAGGTCTGCGTAACCACAGACCAGCCAGAGTGCCCATGTTGCCTCCTGTCTAAAGATGAAGAATCAGTAAGCATCACCTGAGCATCAGATTTAGATCATGGGGCAATGAAAGAAAGTTGGTTAGTCTGATGAATCATGTTTTCTTTCACATCATGTGGACGTCTGATTGCTTGTGTGTCACTCACCTGGAGAAGAGATGGCACCAGGATGCACTACATGAAGATGGCAAGGTGACAGGGGCAGTGTCATGCTCTGGGCAAGGTTCTGCTGGGAAATCTTGGGTCCTGGTATTCGTTTGGGTGTTATCTTGATGCATACCACCTACCTGGCAACAGTATTCTAACTTGCAATAGCAATTAATGTTCAAGAATGGTTTGAGGAACATTACAAAGAGTTCAAGGCAGTGTTGTGGCCTCCAAATTCTCCAAAGTTCAATCCAATCAAACATTAGTAGGACGTGCTAGACCAGAGGTCCCCAACCACCGGACCGCGGACCGGTATCAGTCTGTGAGTCATTTGGTACCGGGCTGCTCAGAAAGACAGAATCAAAATATTTTATTGATTATCAAATATTTTATTATTGAGACAATTATTTTGAAAAAAATGCTTGTCTCGGTCTTGTGGTACAGTACATGAAAAAATGTAGATCACAGACTAGCAAAAATGAGTAAAAACAAACTCACTCACGGTCTGTGAAAATATAGTTTTACATGAAACTGGTCCGTGGCGCAAAAAAGGCTGGGTTCCGCCTTGCACCTTAAAGGACTTAAAGGATCTGCTGCTGATGTCTTGGTGCCAGATACCACAACTCACCCTCAGAGGTCTTGTGGAGTCCATGCCTCAACGTGTCTAGGCTGTTTTGGTGGCACAAAGAGGACCTACACAATATTAGGCAGGAGGTATAGCTGTTATTGCTGGTTATAATAAGTCCTAGGAGTAAAACATAGATAAAATTGCGTGTAGTGATGAGTAGGTGGAGTAATGGTGGAGCTGGAACAGGAGGACTGTGTCTCACTATAAGGGCGACTTTGGAACAAGACCATGTGACAACCTATATCATCTCTCTGAATTTTGCATAGCATGGATTCTTGACCAGTTGATAAATCTAATCCGTAATCCATATTATTTGGGTTTCCGTTTTATGTATTAATGTGTCAGGGATTGTTCTGCAATGATGCCTACAGCAAATATGTCAACTAACTTCTTTATTTTTGCTCATAAAAGATGTACTTAGCAATAAAAGGATCCCTGAAATCTTAAAGAAATAGTTCAGCGGAAAATGTACATAATTGGTCACTTACTTCAGATGCAGCCGATCAATCAAGACATGCCGCATTTTGCTTCTTTAGCTTAGACCTACAGCTGTGGGGCTAATATTGCTAGCAAACACTCAGTAGTCATCTTAAAAGCCCTGCTAAAAAATGTCTTCAAAATACATCACCAACACTTCTCTCAACCTGCTCAAACAAAATCCATGTCTTTATTAAGTTTGTGCAGGACTGTCAGTGTGGTTTAGGATACAGTATGACTTGCTGTAAGCTATAAAAAAGGTGACCATTACATGCAGCCATTTCAGATGACACCAGTGCAGGTATTCACAAAGAAGTCGTGAATTATAGAACAGTGTCTTAAACCACACTGACATGTCTTCTGAATCTTAATGAAGCTCTGAATGTGGTTTGAGCAAGTTAAGGAAAGTTTGTTGATGTATTTTTACAGGAACGATTTGGGCTATTTGGGTGACAGCTTTGAGTTCTAGTGTTCATTAGCTATTTTTGCCTCAGAGCGGCAGTTCTAAACTAAAAATCCAAATTTGGACATCAAACGTGTTGAGGATAGCACACAGGCCAAACTGCACTGCTGTGTTTTAGATCATCCAATTGCTTTGTAACATGCACAAACAGAGCTGAAAATTATTAACCATACATTGATAGACCAAATTGGGCAATACAACTGTACCACTACTTGTCAAATACTATAAAGCAACCTGAATTGTGACAGAAAGAGCTTCAAGACCTCAGAGGTGCAACTTCACAAACAAATTGGTAAGATACAGCTATCAGACTGATGGATTACAATGATCCCTCAAACAAGACGGACTGTAAGTTGTGGAGATCAGGTGGATTGTGAGAGAGAGAGAGAGAGAGAGAGAGAGAGCACAGGAACAAAGGATGAAGAGAAGAAAGAAAATTAATGTGAGGGAGAGAGAGAGAGAAAGAGACAGCGACAGAGAGAGCAAGAACAAAACGGGATGAAGTTAAGAAAGAAAATGAGAAAGAGAGAAAAAAGACAGACAAACAGAGAGAGAGAGAGAGAGAGAGAGAGAGAGAGAGAGAGAGAACGAGTGAAAGCATGAGGAAAAAGTGAGAATAAAACAGGCGGAAAAGAAGAAAGAAAATGAGAAAGCAGGAGAAAGAGAGAGAGCGTTTTGTGGAGCAGGCCAAGGTCCCTCCGAGGAAAACTAGTTTCCTGTGAGCGAGCAGTTAGATTTATTACTGTGTCGTGCCTTGCATTCTGTGCTGGTACACTCTGTGACGTGGGAGTGCGGTTCTCATTGCAAAAGCAATTAAAAACCGCCCCCTCCTTTTAAATAAATAAATGAATGCAATACAATACATGCTATGATTTCTCAGAGCCAGTTCTCCAGCCTCTCATGGACATTCGTCATTTAGTCCACATATGGCAAAAATGCAGGACATCTTTTTATAACCAGAACCTCACACAGGAGCACAGGTCAGAGTCAGAGCTGGTGCTGCAGACAGGCCAGGGCATGGTCTTTGGATGACAGTCTCCTAAATGCACAGTCTCTTCTTTCTGTTTGTAATCTTCTCCCTTCTTCTATAAGGGCTGGACAATTAGCTGTTTTATAATCCCATCATTTTCACATTTGTAATGAAATATTTCTTCTGAAAATAAATAATTATCTTTTTAAAGAAAACATCACAAACCAGAACACTTGTACCTCATTTGATCTTCCCTTGTTATTCCCTTGTAAAAAAAAATGTTTCATAATCTTCATGATACAGCTCTTGCTAAAAAAGATCCAAAAGAACGCAGTTTATCCCAAAGACCTTTATAATAAATGGACTAATAAAAAAAATCCAGCACTACTTTTAAAGTGTCCAACAAGAACATTAAATCTACCCTGACGGGCGAGTGCGCACAAGTGTGTGCTGGAGAAAGGAACTGTAGTAAATTGTCGAGGCAGATTGTATTGCCATTTTTTGTACATGGCTTGACAGATTAAGTGCTTGTAAAATGGCCCACTGATGGCTTGGCTATGGCAGAGGTCTTTGAAGTGATCTGTCAACTCATATTCATCTCAGCGTGGGCCCAGAGGAGAGACAGTCCCACTAGCGTCACCCTCCCAAATACACCACGCATAGCACAGATGTGCTCAAGAATTTTTGCATTCTGTTCACACAGAAGTAAACAGGGTCACAGAGAATTAACAAGATAAAACTTTCCCATTACCCATCAGACAACTCACCCTATCCTGTCCTACAACACCCCCCTTCACACCTGGCAACCTTTTGTTGTCTGTCCAACAAGCATTAGAGAAGAAGACAAAAGATCTTATGGAAAGTAAGACAAGCATTCTTACTTTCCATAATTCCTTCATATATGCATGTTTTTGTCCTGAAATAAAAAGGCATAGACAAATTCACTATATGGACAAAAGTATTGAGATGCCTGACCATTACACCAACAGGACTTTAATGATATTGCATTCAAATACATAGACTTTAATATGGAGTTGGTCCCCCCCCTTTGCAGCTCTAACAGCTTCCAACTCTTTTGGAGTTTCTGAGGGAATTCGTGCCCATTCTTTCTGTAGAGCATTTGTGAGGTCAGACACTAATGTTGGACGAGAAGGTCTGGCTTGCAGTCTCTGTTCCAGTTCATCCCAAAGGTGTGGGATGGGGCTGAGTTCGGGCTCTGTTGGTAGCATGGCGTTGTCCATGTCTTGGACTGCTAAAGCATTGAGATTGCTGTTCACTGGAAGTAAACTGTGAGGGTGGAGGGTTGGATGTATATGCCCGATGCAAAATATTTTGACAGCATCGTTATCTGATACTGTAGCTCCTCCTGCATCCTCCAGAATGAATTCACAAAAATCATGACATGGATAGACTACCTATGCTCTTCCCACAAATGTGTTGTTTTATAGCACAGGAATTGTTTTATGAACTTGTTTACAAACCATTGCCAAAAAGTGCATTCAACCACAAAATGGTTTTCATCTTACAATGATAGTGCCTTATTCATTTTCACTTATTTTTGTATGTGAAAGGTCTGTGAGGATATGTCATCTTGTTATGTAATCAAACTAAAATTATATGTGCTGTAGTTTCCAATTTGCCTGCTTTCCATCTACAACACCACGCAGTCCAGTTTGGTAGTGACGCATTCTAAATTGGACAGAAGTGTATCCTTTGCCATCCAAGCTTGTTCAATCTTGCTGCAATTGCTACAAAATAGTGTATTTTTGGGTGGAGCTTAAGTATGTAAATGATGGCATGCATGGTCAAACAAACAAACAAACCAACCAACCAACCAACCAGTCAATCAATCAATCAATCAATCAATCAATCAATCAATCAATCGTCCTGAGCGAGTCAAAATTAAGAAGTTCTACAGA
>JBBPCX010000160.1:8582271-8599961 GCA_037974365.1 Hydrocynus forskahlii
ATTACAAGTGATATTTGCCATGGTAAGATTATTGCATATAATAATAATAATAATAATAATAATAATAATAATAATAAGATATTGTACATAATGAAATTATTTAGCACCCAACAAGAAAACTGCACATGATATTGCACATGGTAAGACTAATCCACATAATAAGATATTGCACATGATAGTGTTTTAGCACTCAAAAAGAAGATGGCATGATAAGTAATAGTAATAAGATAATGATGCACTTATTGCACAACAAAGTAGCAGCAGGTTAATGTACAGATTATTGTGTGGATGGATGACAGAGGGAGGAGCCTGATGGAGGTGGGAAAGAAAGATTTTCTGTGCAGTTCAGTGGAGCAGGATATGCTGGTAAGTCTGTGGCTAAAGGTTCTGACCAGCATTGTCCATGATGGACTGAAGTCTAGATAACGTCCTTTTAGCCACAGTTTCCATGTTGTCAGGGACCTCACCCACCACTGAGCCCACTCTCCTGATCAGCTTGTTGCATCTCTTGGTGTCTGCCACTTTTACCCCTCTTGTATGTGGCCAGAGAGTTCTTGATTATGGGTCTTGTGGGGTGATCAGAGTTTACCAAAAGTTCTCCATGGAAGAACTGGTTATGGGGTCATGGGCCCCCAAAGCTCACTGATGCACATGGAGAGATACTTTAGCACAAACTGCTAAAAAATAATGCCTGCAATGTTATAAAGGTGTCAGAACACACAATGCATGGCAACTTGCTGCTCATGGGGTTGTGCAGTAACAGACCACTCAGAGTACCCATGCTGACGCCTGTGCCCTGCTGAAAGTGCCTACACTGGCCTACAGTGTGAGCATCAGACTTGGACCATGGAGGAATGGAAGAAGGTGACCTGGTCTGATGAATCTCGTCTTCTTTTACATCAAGCGGATGGCCGGGGGTATGTGTGGGGAAGAGATGGCATCAGGATGCACTAAAAAGTCAAGTACAGTGATCCCTTATAGTCACACGTGAACACATCACCGCACAGCACACAGTATGAACAATGTGAAATTCTTTGTCTGCATATAACCCATTCACCAAGTGAAGCAGGGGGCTGCCACCAAAGAGGGCCACCAGGGAGCAGTGTGTGGGGACGGTACCTTGCT
This sequence comes from Hydrocynus forskahlii, assembly GCA_037974365.1. Classification (NCBI taxonomy): domain Eukaryota; kingdom Metazoa; phylum Chordata; class Actinopteri; order Characiformes; family Alestidae; genus Hydrocynus; species Hydrocynus forskahlii. The sequence goes on from JBBPCX010000160.1 coordinate 8,583,397, forward strand.
CAAGGGTACCTCAGTGATGACACTAGCAGTGTTGGGGCTCGAACCAACAACCTTCTGATTGCAGGAGCAACGCCCTAATCACTAGGCCACCCAGCTGCCCCAAACATCTTGTGGGACTGCCCAAACAGGAACATGAACCCTGGCCCTTCAGATTAAAAGTCTGATGCTCTACCAACTGAGCAATCTGGGCCCCATGAAGAAGGTGAGCAAACGGGCAGTGTCCTGTTGGGAAACTTTGGGTCCTGGCATTCAAGTACATGTTACTTTAACATGTACTACCTCCCTAAATATTGCTGCAGACCAAGTACATCCCTTCATGGCAATGGTACTCCCTAAACACAGTGGCTTCTTTCAGCAGGATAATGCTACTTACAACACTCTAATAGTTGTTCAGGAATGGTTTGAGGAACCAGCGGCCCTGTGGAGATAGGGGTTTCAGAAAAAGAGTGAGCGAGTGGTTTGAAGAACATGGCAGAGTTAAGGGTGTTGACTTGTCCTCCAAATTCCCCAGACCTCAATCCGAAGGAGCGCTTGTGGGATGTGCTAGACAAACTAGATCCCATCTCTCAACTTCTTGCTGCTAAGATACCACATCACAGCTTGAGAGATTTTGTGGAGTCCATGTCTCAACAGGTCAGAGCTGTTTAGGGAGCATGAGGAGGACCTATGCAATATTGTTGTTTCAATATTCTATAACAATATGCAATAAAGCTAACACAATGTTTATTTTTTGTGATATGAACAAAATAAAATTACTGAAACATGAATGCAACACAATTTGATGCAGTGCAGACTATTCGGTATATTACTCCCTACATTGGACTTGAATGAAATACTGACGTTGTTGTTGAGAAAGTCCATTTTCTGCCAACTATATTAGAATCTCAGCCTTTTTATACATATTCCCCCAACTGGAGGGATGGAAACCTACTAATATGGAGCCCTTCTAGTGACAGCCCCATCCCTTCTAATAAAAATAATGCATTGGTCCTAACACATGACTATTACATTGTAAGGTGTGGAAAATACATAGTGAAGTCATGTCCATGGCTTAACAAGAGGTAGACAAAACCTAATTTAATTCTCACAATTACTAAATGTACCATGATTTAAGAAACACAAATAAAAAATGCCATTCTGCACTTGAAAAATGCATACAGACTGTCCCTAGGTCAGTTACTGACTGAACAGAAGAGGGCCCCACTACCCAACTAATGAACTGATTCTCTTTACACATTAATACAGAGCATAGTTCAAATCTGGCACACATTTCCACTGAGAGTCACTTTTTAAAAAACATTTAATCAGATAATTTTGCCATTGTACATTTGTCATATGCCAAATATTGGATTACAAAGTCATGATGAAGAGAATATTGAAGAATATTAAAGCATCATAAAATGGAAACTTTTACAATCTGTAAAAGATGAAAAATGAAAACTTAAGGGCCTGTATGTGGGTCCACACTTCATTTCCTTAATCTCTGTTTCTTGCACACACCATGGTGTCTCTGTATCTGACTGATATGTGGGCTGCGTGAGGGTGTCAGTAGGTGTCTTAAAGAATGTGTATGTCTTCTGGGTGCTCTCAGCCAGTCTGAATGGAAACTAATAGAATGACAGCTGATGCCGAGGAAAGAGAAATGTTTGCTGTTTAGCAGAGCTCCAGAGAGTTTCTCCTTCCTGTAGAGACAGGTCGGGTTGACGTGAAGCACAGGGTGCGCCAACAGGGTGCCTCCACACCCAAGCCACGGCACGCGTCAGCCTAACCACAGCCACTGCACCCACACAGGGGTGGGAGTGGAGGAACCACAAAGGAGAACAAAACCTCTGAGATGTGAAGATTGTATACTCATACTCACCAAATCTCTGCAAAGTATTTTGTTCTTTTCTGCTCCTCATACTATTTTGTTTAATATGTGCCTTTCTTTTACACTCTTAGTGATTCTCCACACTTTTAATAATAATCTCTACAGTAGATTGTTTATGGTAGGGGGAACCCTCAGTGTCTTTGAGGCCTTCAGAAAATATCTAATGATTTTCGTACAAAAAATACTTTTCTGTCATTTTCTGTTCATTTTATTCAATACAACCATGTTTGTATTCAAACAAGGCGAGTAGACCAGTACTGTTCTCATTTCATTATTATTTTTTTCTCTGTAATATCTATCTGAGCTCTCTCATTGGTTAGGACTTCAAGCACTGGATTGCTTTGGATACATCACTGACTGTGTATACAAGTGTCAACCTGATCAGTGAGGTTCTGTCAGATGGTTACAAGTGAAAGTACCAATTCAGGAATCAGAACTGAAGTGAAATCTAGAACAACCTTTTACATACTCAATTCAATCCAGGAAAAGTTTGGTAAGTAGTTGGTTAATAAGTAGGATAGAACTGGGTTCAGAAACAATGCTACATACAAGCCAGTGTGTTTATATAAAACATGGAATATTTTTACGAGCTTTCAATGTCCATGTTTAATGTGGTCAGCTTGGTGCTAAAATACTACTGGAATCCAATATTTGCACTTGCACAAATTAGCATTATAGTAGAGGTGCTTCCTCTAAAATGTTCAAGACAGTGATAGCTACTGCTGGACCAGGAATAAGAACAACACATACTGGCAAAATGGCAAAATATCAAGAAAACATGTACTGATTGATGATTCCTCTGCATGTGGCGTTTTCTAGTTTTCCAAATGATTGGCGAATATCTATTTGAGTGACACGGTGCATAAAAGTTCAGACTGATGATGTCAGATGAGTTTCTAGTAAGTGGAGGGGCCGTGGTTTGGATGACGCTCCTCTTACTCGCAGTGTGAACACGTTTTCCCAGCATTCACAAAGGAAGAGGGAGGGTGGTTGGATCATGGGTTTGGTTGCGGAGCTGGAAAAGTGGGGGTTCACTTCGGGGGCTCGTGCTGTGATATTCGTAGAGGCCTCAGTGCCCCGCAAATTTTCTGAGGCCTAATGGTAAGCAGCTGGCTGCCCACCATGGTGGACCTGGCTGCGCACCATAAGCCTCACGCTGCCTTTGCTGTGGTGCATTAGGACACTGGGCGTTTTTATTAGGGGCTGGTGCCTCCACAAAAAGCCCCCGGCTCCAACAACACTGTAAATGCGCAACCCTGCACACGCCAAAAGCTTCTGATACCTAGTTTGGAGAGGCACTGTAAATTAATTTCAACCTTCAATAAATAGCGTTTTACTCAGAATCAGAGTCCTCATGTAAGCTATAGTATATAATGTACATTAACCCCTCGAAGAGCTCGGACCATTCCTTGCATGTTTGTTTGTAGTCTGAGAGAAATTCTATGACTGTAAGAAGGGAGAGAATTGCTTAATATTACTATTTAAGTAAGTAGAGATAGAGGTTACATAGCACAGTTGTTTATGCCACACGGATACTTTATGGAGGAAGATATGGGCCACAGGCCAATATCAGGGCTGAACTGATGTTGCTGAATGTTCTTGAGCAATGCATTGACACATAAGATGTAGCCACGGGGCTCATTTTTAAAGACAGTCGTGATGAGATGAGAAACGTTCGGTCTGGGCAAACAATGAGCAACTTCAGGCCACTTCATTAGTGCTCGGAGGGAGGCGTTCTTGGCACCGGTACCAACACAGGCACAGGTCAGGCATGCCTTTGCATGGTTTCACCATGAGCGGTTTTACAACATACTCCACTGGAGAGGCAAAAACTTTTCTCTGAGGCATGACAATGAACTCAAATGCTTCTGTGTTGCATAAGTGTGATGTTTTTCCCCAGCTGACTGCAAATAGCTTGTTGAAATCTAGTGAATGGGGTAGTATCTTCTTTACGGTCTTAGTGTACTAGCAATCACCTACAAGGGGCTGGAAGGAGCACACCAACACTGGCACTCTGCTGGCTCACCGCAGAATCAACAAGCAGTGGCCAAACAGGGCAAACAGTACAGCTTGCATCAAATCAGCTAATGCGTGCACTTTCGCAGTATGTATTCACTTGTACTACAGCATCAGTTACACCATGCAGAGATTGCATGAGGTCTTTCTGGATTGCCCTGGTGGCCTAGCCAGTTGGTTACCAAGAACTAAAGAAATAGTTCAGGCAAAAAATTTGCACAATGTTCTCCTTACCCCAAATGTAGTCCATTGTCTATTCTTGGTACCAGATGCCTTGGGTTCAGCAAGGATGGCAGAAAATGTTAACTTTGAAAACGAATAACATGTTGGTTCACTGACTCCCTTCATTTATAGTCAGTACACACTCTGAAGAAAGCCAGAACAAACATATAGATAAAATGGATTTGAGATTTGGATTGTTGTTTAGGTATGCATTATACATTTGCACGCGTAAAAACATGCCATACAGCTTTAAAAAACAAACATGAAGTCTGTTTGAATTTATTTAACCATCTAGCATGATTTGAGGCACGTGTGTTATAATTTAGGTATGAAGTTTGCACACTACTTGTTGGCCATATTGGTCTGTACTATACTGAGCTCTTTTGTGCCCTTTAGTCTCAAATATTTGTTTTTACTGCTTTAGCAAAATTGAGGAGGAGGGAAAAAACAAAGTATGAGCTACATAGATGGAATTATATATCAGTTGAGCACATAATGAACATGTTGGAGCGTATTGTGGTTCTGTTGGAGGTCCAGATTGTTTGGGTGGGCCTGAGTGTTAAACAGATTTTCTCCAAGGGATTTCCTCATTCATTCTTGCCTCACCGTGGAGAACAGCAGATCCACACCCTCCCTGTCCATCTATAGCGCCTGACATTTAGCCTGGCAAAGATCTGGGCACTTCTGGCGGACCAGCAACAGTCCTAGTTTAATGAGTCATGACCAAGGCTTCAAATACAGGCCTGCACACTACATGGACGGCATGGCCGAAGTGCCTTGGTTCCTGTCTCCAGTCTTGGGGTAATGGACTTATTGACGCCAAGCCTGCAAATGCAACACCTCCAGTGTGCTTAGTTTTCTTGTAAAGTGCTACAAAATGAAGGATGGATTCCCATTGTTTCCTTTACGCTCATTTTACAAAAACAACCATCCTTCAACGAAACCAGACTTGTTAGATCTCCATGTCAGTTTTAAAGGGATTGTGTTTAACTGCTAGCAATCATAAAAGCAACTAGAGTGTGACTGAAAAGCCGAGACATAACAACAGTCGGGAAGTTTTAATTTAAGTGTTTATGATCCAATTCAAATAAAAGAACAAATTCAACCCCGAATTATCTTAATTGGAAAATGGTCCTCAACCCGCTGGGAACCCTGTCTGACTTCCAGCTGACTTCTTTTGAGTTGTCTTTCAAACGGGTTGCCATAGAAATTGCCAAAATATTGTGCCATGTGTTTGCCTCGCACTTGGTCATATTACTGAGTGCGATGACTTTCTCTGAGCAAGCCAGTGATTTTCTCTTTTCCAGGTGCTGACAGACACCGAAGCTGAGCAATTCTGTCTGGTGAAGACATCAGTGCTACGAGACACCGCTAGAGACGAGATAAAAGGGAGACACATCAAATTAAACCTCGCTTTATCAAAACGCAATTAAACATTTATGCAGCAGGTATGCTCCTCTTTATCTGAAAGTGGTACCCCTTTTTGCCTTTTCATAATCCTTTTGTGTGTGCCAGTATCTCCCGAGGCTGTGGAGGACGGCTCAATGAGAGAGCATAATCCAACATCCCACGCATTCACTTGGTGCCCCTGCCACCTCGAAAGCAATGAAATATCTTTATTACTGTAAAAGAGCCGGGCAGATCCGTTTAATAAAAGCCATTCACATTTGATTACTGCAATTAGGCTGCTAAAACATTAAATCCCACTATCAGAGGGAGGATAAAAAGTACAAGCGTGTTCCCATGTTGTCCCACACCCACTACAGTGTCCCTAATAGCCTCTGTCGCTGTTTTGCGAGCCTGGGTTTTTATGCTCCTCCAACATACATGTGTGAGTTATTGTAAAAGCCCATGACATCACCCGCGTGCTCCCACATCATAGCGTGAGAATGATTTCACATGTCAAAATGGCACCAAGATGTGGCAAGTCTCACAGACATGTACCATAATATTGTACAACGTCTGATCCCTTCTCAAGGAAACGTCTAGTTTACAGTAAAAGAAGGGCTGTATTCAGATGAGATCATGACAATAGCTGCTCCATAGGAAGTAAACGCAATGTTTCTATGAAAAAAAAAAACAGGGACTCCCTGGGCAAGGCCAAAGATGGAAAAATATATCTGTCTCAAATGTAGCTGTTAGATAAAGGCTGTAAGTGTGGGCAAGGGTGGGCTGCAAAACAAATGCATAATATACCTCTGTCTTCTGCAAATAAAAGAGCTCTCCTGTGGTACCCCGTATTCTTCTCTGAATGTCACTTTTGAAGAATTGCTGAAGCATTAGAGAGGTGCAATAAGCACTGTGCCCTTAGATTTATCGATTTACAACAAGGTTTAGCCAAACAATACAACAGCCATAATCGTGTAAGATGAGACTTAGGCAGCGAAAACTGCAATCTTCCCATTCTCTGATTGATCACTTGATGAATGACCAGTGCAGACCATGTCAGAAGGTGTCAGGTGAAATCAGTTTAGAGTCTGGTGGAGGATCAGTATTTCACACTACTAATAACATCAAGACGCAGCGCTGGTAGGTCGGCCTGGACAAAACCATCCATCACCTCCAGATGTTAACCTCCATCCATCAGCCACCACCCAGGCTCTGGAGAGTAATGACGCTGATTTACTTTAAGTTAAAGGAATAAATAAAGAACATACATTTCAGTTGGAAAATAATAACTAAGCACACATTTACTTAACAACAATTCTTTCAATGAAGAAGCATCTATTGTAAGGTTTTTAAGAGAACCAAAAGTGGTTCTTCTATGGCACTCCAAAGAACTCTCACTGGCTTAGGGAGTGGGGATCTTGGTTTAGAGGTAGTTATATTGGATTTATCTGTTGGTTTCCTTCTTAGTTTGGTGTCTTCAACTTCAAATGCAGTTAAACCAGGGTCACTGTTAAAGAGTCTCCATGAGTGCTTTAATAGGCAGTTAAATTCTACTAGGTGAAATAGGTTAAGTGGTGTGGCTAAGCTGACCTTAGCTACAGCTAACATTAGCCTTTCAGGAAACCAGCCCTGCAGCGAGCAGAGGGAGGCCTAAAGGGCAGGACAACTGTGAAAGCAGCCTTTGACCTCGGCGCAGGCCACACCAGAGACAATGAGATCGGATTTCTGACTGCAAGATGTGGTGCCGAATCTGTCCTCTGTCTTTACTCAAGCCCTTCGCATATAAACACAGTGATGTACCTCTGACAAAGCAGCCTATGGCCCATCGAAAGACACTACACAAGCGTATAAGTCAAGGTGAGATGAGGTCAGTACAAGACTCCGACACTTCCCAAACACACACGAGAAATTGTAATTTATCTCTCAACCTCTTACAAAGGACCCTGGCCCCTATACTGATCCTATATCAGACCTTGGGCAGCTCCCACAACAGGAAAGAGAAGGGGGTTGGGGGGGCAAAATTGATTTAGCTAGGTTTCAATTTCAGGAGGTGTTTGACAGTGGTGATCCATCTTAGTCTTAAAGTACTATGGAACACATTAAAAACTGAAAGTACCTTTGGCCTCATCATAACCTTCCATGCGACAGTACTTGACACAAAAGACTGCAGGTGAAAAACACACATAATTTGAGACAAATGAGATAATATACTGAACTACAACTCCATTGTGAAAACATTCCAGACATCCTAGACTTGACGAAAGGATCATCATTTCTTCTCTGCTATTCCAGCTGCCCGCCATGTTTCACTGAAGGAGATCCATGACGCGCCTCAGCTCATACAAATGTCATCTTTTCGTGGGGTCATATGCCTCCTGCCCTCTGGACCTCTGTAAAATTACAAGTCACAAGAGTTTCTCTCGGGAGATCTAATCAGCATTTCATTTTGGAGGCTTCAGGGTCGGACAACAGTTTTAAAGCATCAGGGTACACTCCTAAAAATAAAGTGACAGTTCTCAGAGAGACCTTTGATAGGTACAGGAATTTTAAGTAAAAATCCTATTTTTCACCTTTATAGACGTTCTTCACACTCACATCACATTTGCAAAAAAGGTTTTTAAAGCAATCGCTTAGGAGGGATCTTCTGGTGGTCCATGAGGACTAGTTTGGAGACTGTAAAAACATTATAAAATGTCTATTGGGAGGTTCTTTTGGAAATCACAAGCAGGTCTTTTGAATCTCTACAAAAGAACTCTTTTTGGTGTTGGATTTTTTGTTGATGTCATCTGTCTTGAGTTGTTTTTTGTCAAGTATTTATTAAGCAGTAACACGGTGTAGGACACACAAATATGTCCCACTGTGTATACATAACCTGAGCCACAGTGTGACAAGTTAGAAGTGTTTTTTTGGCCTTGTTCCTCTTCAAACTCCCCTTTGCTTGATTGATGGCCACAGTCCCTCTGAGCTGAAAGGGTCAAATTGTCTGTGACAGGGGCACAACTCCAAGGGAGACGAGTGGTCAGAGGTCATGCCGGACTGCCTGCACTGTCACACTTCAGCGCTGTTCCTCGGAGGTCTTGTGTAGTATGTGAGGCCACATGTCACCCTGCTGGATCACTCATTGGTCTCACCACCAGATGCAGACCTTAAACTGAAATTAGCCTCCCTTGCTCACTTTCTTAGTGCAAGGATGTGGTCACTCAGCACGTATTAGTGAGGAAGCATGGCTCAAGGTCGTTCTGTCACTCCTACCAGTGATTAAAATGTAAGTGTGGACTTGAGCTGTAATTGGGCCTGAACTTTTACTCGAAATCCAAATACAGCTCAAAAACAGCCTGACCCAACCCAAGTTTAGAACCCAAACCTGAGCCAAAAACAAATTTGTTCCAAACATACCATAAAACTGCACAATCCTAATGCTAGCGCCTGTTAGGTTGGCTTAGTGATACCTTGAAAAAGTCTTCAACACATCCACAGTGGTAACATAGGTCAAATCCTTATTTTTGTGCACAAATCTGAGTAAAAAGTGTTTACGGTAAGAGGACATAGAAAAAAGAAAAGCCAAAAAAGAAGTAAACGCTTGCAGCTCAAACTTATGTCCAAATTAGACTTAATGTATGGTTGGGACAAGTTAGGTTTGGTGAATGTTTCAAGCTCTGTGGACCTTTGACAAGATTCAAGATTCTTTTTTTGCCACATACATAGTAACATGTGATGAAATGTGCCCCTGAGTCTACCCTTGTGCTATAAAGTTATCACATAGTTTAAGTTAAAGAGAATTTCATTTCACTAGTCATTTTTTTATGACTAAGGCAAATGTATATTCTGACTTAACAAATATTACAAGACTACAAACAGAAGCAAGATCTATACAAAATGTAACAGAATAGGACAGGAATCTCTGTGTAACATGGGTTTAAGGAGGTTAATACGTTTCTTTACAGGTGCAATTCACTCATTTGTCTGAGCACCAAGAAAACATACAAAAGTCTCACTAAGAATAGATTCAGACATAACACATCTAGCTTTTTGACTGTCTGCTCTGCAAGGGGACAACGATGTGCCACCCCTTCAGTCTCCCACAGGCATGATGATGCTTGTCTGGGTGGGAAAGCTGAGCGAAGAGAAAGCCGTGGATCTCCCATCCTTTGTTTCACCAGCGGCTGGATGGCAGGAGGGACCGGCGCAGAGGAAGGCCACTGTGTGGAGGCTGTAAGCCCACAGGAAACCAAGATCAGGAAAAAGAGATCAGCAATCCCAACACGATGCGGCGAGCCAGCGGGGAACACTGCAGCAACACAAATCCCACGACAATGCGCTCACTCTGAAAACACTCAGCACCAAGACATGGCACCCTCAACCAGCAGAGCGACCCAGGGCACAAGGGGTCAAATTTATTCCAACCTAGAATAACAACATTGAGTAATTAGTGATTATTTCTACTTTTTACATAATAAACATGATACATTTTTACTGTGGTTTTGCTATATTACTTCAGTAATAAAAACAACAAACTCACTTACATAGTTACTTATAGGCATAACCTTTACAATGAGGATGCATCGCCGAATATTTACCATTAGTACTGATGTTAACAAATGATGAAACAGCAAAATGATTTGTGATTTCTCCACAAAACAAGACTGTAGGCAGTTCAGACAATTCAGAATGTATCTCTCTGTTGGGATTTCTCTACCTATTTCAATAAGTCATAGAAGTTATTTAAAAAAACCTTCTTTTGTTTCTGGTGATAAAGACAACTCCTGAGGATTAATCCAATAAAACTCAAATAATTTAATAATCGAATAATTCCAGAATTAGTATTAGCAATTAACATGCAGCCTGAGAGTACAACCTGCACGATCTAATACTAAACATGGCAAATATTACAGTCTCCACAAAAGTGTCCACAAAAAGTCCTTAAAACTTTTTTTCTAGATCTAGAATGTTTCACTTATCTTTTTCTTATTTCAAGAAATCTTGCAAAGTATATGTTTCTCACCGCTTTAGCAGATTTTGTTCACAGTATAAGCATTAATGTCTCTTTGTTAGTATGGTATTCTCTAGTTTTCGCTCTAGGTTGTTTTGTTTTTTTTAGTGTAAGCAGAGTAGAGGTTTTCTTAATTTCAGAAACCTCTAAATAAGGCAAATATATGGTATGGTCTGTAGATACACACAACAGATAGCACTAATGCATAGAGTCAAAATTCAACCCACATTATTTGGGAAATCACCCATGCTTTTGATTGCCCAATAACCACAACTACCACCCCACCCCACACCCCAGCAAAGCTCTTCTCAAGTGATTTAATAGGTAGCCGAGGCTGCTCTGGGGAATAGAAGAGAGGACAATGTGGATCTGAGGCTGATAATGATGGGATGAAAGAAGAGTGGCAGATGAATGTCAGGTATTGTAGGAGCCGATAAAAGGAAAGGCCCTGGACCGTGAGGAAAAGGTCAGTCATTAGCCATGTGGAACCTTGATCCGTAGAGTGGGCTGCAGGGGTGGGGAAGGGGACATTATGCACAGATCAGCACCCGTACCTCTCCAAAATCAGCCCTACACTAATACAAGGACCCAATGGAAAAGAACAAACAATGGCTGTGGAGGAGCTCGGATGGTGGAGGAGAGGAGGTCAGGGAAATGGATGTTGCGGAGATGTGGAGGGATATTGGTCATTGGCACAAGAAGAGATAGAGGGTTGGGGAAGGTCAGAGGTCAGTGGGGTCAGAGAAAGAATGAGAGGAGAAGACAGAATGAGTGCGAGAGAGATAGAATGTGTGCATGTGTGTGAGAGAGAGAGCTAGAGAGGGAGCTAGAGAGAGCTAGAGAGAGAGAGAGAGAGAGAGAGAGAGAGAGAGAGAGAAATCTGTCATTCTCTCATCAACCCTGCAAAGTAATTATATTGTCAGGGATCCCATTAGCAGGTTTGCAGTTCAATGAATCCCTCTTTCTTGATCAGCATCTGCTAACTCCTGCTGCCAGTGTGAAGCAAGGAGTTGCAGGGGGTTGCCTCGATTCATTCTGGAGGAAGATTCGCAGCAGATCATGATAACAGAAAATATTCAAATTAGCAGTTCAAATGAGAGATAATTTCCTACTTATCTCTTACTGTAAAAGGTTAATCACATACAGTGTACTTTAGAAGAAAAATGGACGGTGAACTGTATATGCTTTGTAGTCGCTCAGCTTGTCTGTAACTTTTGACGAAATATCTATTAAATGTAAATAAACTTTTAGTTGAACATAAAACATTCGATTAAACCCAACCCCAGCCTCAAACCTAACCTAAACCAAAAACTGAAATCTAATCTTAAACCTAAATGTTTTGATAACTGAATGAGTTTTACCAGATAATTAACAAGTTAACTATTAAAAAGTGTAAAAAATTTTAGCATATGCTGATAATCTATAGGGAGCCATCAAAATAAAGTATGATCAGATAAGTGAATTCGAGTTAACTTTTTAAAAGTGCACCTATTATAAAAAGTATATACAGAGAAGTTTTGGAAGTTTCCAAAAAATACATAAAAGAAAAATTGTATTATTAAATGTAGTTAGAAAACATGGACTGTGACTTTGGAGGCCACTGGTGTGGCAGGCACTGAAAGAGTTATGATTATTGAATAATGAACAATGATTATTTATCAGAGCCAAACCAGTCCATATGGTACTATCAAGACTTTTTTTAAACACATATCAAAAATGCTGACCATTGGAAACCTGATCCAAATATATGTATTGTTACACCCCCAGTATTTAAGTATTGTGTTATAGGGACGGTAATAATAATAGTAATTTGCAATAGAAATCACAAGACAGCGGGCAGACACTGTGCTTAAGTAAGTATGTTACATGAATGGGAATATGCACTTCCATACTGACTGAGCTCAGGTGTGGTAAGAAGGGTAATACCCCAGATTTCTGAGCTTCCTGAATCATGTCTAAACCAGCTTTCAGCTCTGCTTCTTGTGAAAGCTTTTGATGTGAATAAGCATCTCATCAAACATACCTACGTCCTGCTCCAACCTGTGTAATCTGACACATGTGTGCATATGTACTGAGCACATGTGGGTATGGCAACTTCCTCTACCAGTATAATCCTAGTTACTACCAGTATTATCACAGAAATTGTTTTGTGTTGGATGGCCTCAAACCATTACCTTATAAAGCACTATTAGATTATTAGTATCAGCAGAGAAATGCTCTACCAGAACCAGAATGTTTGCAGTTTCCCATTAAAAAATGGAGGCCAAAATAGAGGCTTAACTGGATCTATGCCTTGCCAGTGCTTTACTGGCTCAGCTAGTACGCGATGACCACTGGCAAGCCACACTACCCAATGTAAGCCCCTACCCTGGTGCCAGCACCACAGGGCGCAAGGGCCAGCAACCCCCCTCCCTGTGCAATCTACAGGCCAAGCGTCACACAGCCACATTGTCCAGCAGTGTCACTAGATGACATCACTAGCTGATTTATAACACTAGCCAAGAAAGGAATTCTTTGTGTTCACACAAATAAGCTGTAAATGTATGAGACCCCATTAATTGGCTTGCTCATTGTGCCTGGTGTAGGGAACACGGGTAATGATTAAATATTGGGCCATCTCCCAATTCAGTCAAGTCTGTTGAGCTTTTCACACTAATCTCAGTTCATCAGACCATGGTGTGCCTGAGAATCTGACAGTGCATGCATATACATTTCCACTGTTGGCAGCTTTGCATATACATTTCCACTGCTGGCAGCTTTGCAAGTATATTTGGGTAACTTTTGTGGAAAGCCCCGAGCCATGCATGTCCAAACATCGCTTAAGCAATTCAGTACACCAAAAAATATTCAAAGACTCTACACGTTGTTCCTGAACTGTACACAGTCCAACCCTGTAACTAATATTCAAATATCACAATCTGTTTTAGCCTCTGTCATCATTATTTAAAAGAAAGAAGATAATTCTCTTCAGTCTAAGATTCTGGTTCTCTTGCTGTGTAGAAGGGGATGCTTGCCTTACTGCAGGTTCATTGAGAGACGGCAGGCGGCAGTGTGCATGCGGTGAGCCTGAGAGCCAACAGCACATGGCTGTCACTTGCAGAAACCCAATACTACACATGCTCACACATATACAAACACACGTAGGGCTCGCAGACACTGCCAACATAGTCCAACTAAATTTCCCATAAAGCCAAGCCTTTTGGGCAGTGCAGTCCAACACCTCATTTGCACATTCTGTGAAATAGCTCCTTCATCATTCTCTCTGATGGTGCTTGCCTGGGCTGACAGTAGAGGGGCATTCAGCAGATGGAGTGATGATGGAATATATAGATGTATATAAGTCCTTCAACCTGTAATAACCTCAGAAATGCACACCAAACAGAAGGTGCCTGAAAGGTACATTTTAAAAAGTGTAAATCTTCATTGTTCTGTCACTTAAGGTACAATCAGTTATCATTGCCCAACATCTTGACAGTAGGAAGAATTTCAGTTTCAATGGAGAGGGTTTTATATCTTCAAACCTTGGACCAACGTGGAAAAGAACAATATGTAACCCGTTTCTATTCTAAGAGAGAACCTTGTCTGCTGCCTTAGAATTTCCAGTTATAACTGTCAGCCTCCCCAACCAAAGCCAGCTCCTTCCACCAGGTTCAGGAATGGCATTTGGCAGGAAACTACCTCCTACTTGGTTGTCACAGTTAGGGAGGTCCATGTCCTATTCTCGTCTTTTCAGAAATACTCGTCACCCCATCTTCCATTCGCAGACTTTGGGCAACCCCCCAATCACTGTTCAGCATGGATCTCTGCCCACCTCCTGTCTGCCGAGCAATCCATACACCCAAGTGCCAGTTCCTTCTCAGCTGAATCACGCCCAGGGATGAGTAGGCTCATCTGCAGGACATTCGATACCAGGACTGACACTATTTCCCCCCTTTTATGGGATACATCCTTTATTTACCCTGTTATTTATTTATCAGTGTTTCTGGCCTATTTCTTGGCTGCATCGCCAGATGAATTCTTCATAGCAACCAAGTCAGAATCCACCATTACACATCCATGTTCTAATGGCAAAGGCTCAGCAATTCAAGTCAAACCTGAGGGTACTGGATTTGTAATGCTGTTTTCAAAAGGGCTAGTCGTTGAATCAATGTACAAGAGGCAACACATACAAAACTAACTCTCTAGCATTCAGTGCTTAAAATCCCATTTGGCCTTGATTTGGGTGTACATTGCACAAGTGTTGGGCGCCTGTGAAGATGAAAAATATATGGGGCTTATATGTCCGTATTTCAGTACTAGTAGACAAATCATCAAATATGTTTCCTGCTGCTTCTGTTGAAAACATTATGGGCTACAGTAACAATCAATTTGTCTGAAATGTAAGTGTGTGACAGGGTTGAAAGCTAGCAATTTATTAAGTGATCATCTTTGTAGTTTATCCAGGCTTTGTCAGTAAATAAACAAACATCTGCTCTTTCATTAACAGAGGGTGATCATGTAACCCGCTTCACCTAACCTCATCTTCTCAGATCCCGCAGAACATGATGTCCAATCTCTTCTCTCCTGGGCGAGCCACCTAGGGTGAATGGGCCTACAGTGTCTGATACCTGAACCTAAGCAGTATAATTAAGTTGTATAACTTTAGCAACCATGTATAATTAACATGCAGTTCACTCAAGCACTGCACAGCCCATAAATGCTAATCAAGGTTTGAATGTCTCAGTTACAAAAAAGCTGGGAGGGGGTTTCCAGAAATATTTCCCTCACAGCATGAGTAATAATGAAAAGAAAAATGTGCAAATTAATCTTTACTCATGTGTAAAGATGTGGGGTAGGGCCGTAAAAGGAGGAATTTACAGTAAAGCATGATGTCTATTGGTAATAAGCAAGCCTCATAGAACATTCTTGAGATTGCAAAATCACTGACTGAAATGCAGAATCACTGATTGAGAGGGTGATTAAGAAACACTGCTCATGATAGCACAAGGAATCTTTGCAAGCTTGATTACTAATATTCTTACAAATATATTTTTTTATTAAAAAAATAAATTTAGAGCAGTTAATATGCATACCTTTGCATATATTTACCAATAAAGGCATTTGCATGATGCCAGATTTAAATGTCTATTTTAATTAAATTAATATACACTTACTAAAACATTCTTTAGGTTCTTTTTAACAGGTGCACAAACACTTGCTGTTTTGGGGGCAAAGTTTGATTTGGTCAATACCCCTAGTCAACATAAGTTTTTGTCGAACACCCCACCCCAGATGACAACATTTTTCATGCCCACTGCATGTCACCGCATTTAAAAAGGCCCACAGGCTTCAGTTGAGCATGTGCACCTCTAAAAAATCTGTGCTGATTTTTTGTTTAAAATCAAGGATAAATCCAGCCATGAGCAATGTAGTGATGTTGCCTCACACCTCCAGGGTAGGGGGGGGTTTGCATGTTCTCCTCGTGGTGACGTGGGTTTCTCTGTGGGGCAGCTGGTGGCCAAGTGGTTAGGGAGTTGGCCCTATGATCAGAAGGTCATGGGTGTATATCCCAGGACTGCCAGTGGGACCTCTGACGTATCCTTGACCAACGTAATGTCCCCACACACTGCTCCCCGAGCGCTGTGTTCCTGACTGTCCGCTGGTCAAATGTAGAGAAAGAATTTGCGACTGTTCACATTGTGTGCTGTTGTGTGTTCACGTAAGACAAAAGGTCACTTTACTCTACATTGCTATGTATAACAATGGAACATATTATGTTTATGCTGTTCCTAAATGCAGGTTTTCCAGAAGCTGAGGGCTCTAAAAGAATGGGGTTCAGAACTGCATCGCCCAGTAAGATGTAGAATTTGTGTCAGTGCTGACATTAGTATGAAAAGATAGGCATGTTTAATTACACTAGTCAGATATTACAGGAAAAAAGTTTACCAGAATGTTTGACAGGACACGATTGTAGGCTGTCATGCATCCTGCTGAGTGTGGGAACTAAGGCCTCGTTTACACTGTCAGTTAAATGTGACCCATTTCCGATTTTTTGCTCATATGTGACACAGATCGGATCTGTTCCATGACAGTGTAAAC
>JBBPCX010000160.1:8601636-8613078 GCA_037974365.1 Hydrocynus forskahlii
AAACAGAAGGTAAAAAAAATTGGATATAGGCAACAAATCAGAATTGAGCATCAAGACCTGCAGTGTAAACGAGGCCATAGTCTTACTTAAAATTGTTCAATTTTGAAAAAAAAACCCAATTAGATACAGTCAGTAGACACAAATTAAATAAAGAAACTGATACTATACGTTCTGTTGAGTTTTGACATTTGTTTCTGCTCCTGCAGTTGGAGAAAAGATGTGCTACAGTTGCAGTTTATTTAAAAAAATATACAATTGGTTGATCCACCAATCGTTTAGTCAGTCATTCAAGACATTTTTCATATTATAAACAGGAGTTTACTTTTATATTTGCATCAAACAAATAACACCAACCTTCTAACTGTTGAGTAATCTCAAATAGACATGACTGTGACAGTATATGACTTATCTACAGATATGGAGAAAGGTATGTATGAAATTCAGGCCTCCAGATTGGTGCTACTCCTGCTTTCAGAAATGCAACACATTTGGACACCAAAGATGTCTTGGCTGTTATTGTTGTAAAGGGAACTTTGTGCAAATGATTACAACCGATTCCTTTAATTAGCCTGTGTGTCAGCAGTCTGACTGCAGCTCTCTTTAACAGTTTTTCTCAGGTCAGTGAGGGATGGAGGCTCACCTCTCCAAGAGCTTTTGGCACCTC
The DNA here is from genome assembly GCA_037974365.1 of Hydrocynus forskahlii. Lineage (NCBI taxonomy): Eukaryota > Metazoa > Chordata > Actinopteri > Characiformes > Alestidae > Hydrocynus > Hydrocynus forskahlii. The sequence continues at coordinate 8,602,301 of JBBPCX010000160.1, forward strand.
TGTTCTTCACACTGGCATGCCTGTCACGGCTCTATACGAAGGTGGCAGCTCAAGCGGCCAGTGTGTCAAATGGGTGAGAGGAAAACTCTGTCATGAGGGTAAGGGTTTAGCGGATCAAGAGAGGTGCCTGGTCACACATGTCATATCCCAAAGTGTCTGCTGCTTGAGGGGCTGCCGTCAGCATTGGAAGGTGTGAGATATGGACCACAAGCTGGCGACTGCATTCAGGAATGGCTGCCCACCGCCATAGTCTCTAAAACCGCATCGTGCTGGTTTGCATTGCACGGCTACTTGCACGTATGTCTCTTTCTTTGCCTGCAGAGAGGTGTTTATTTTTGCTAGAAATAAAAGGATGGATGTGAATGCTGTCTGCTCTGTCACTCAGTTCCTTCACCATAAAGGTGCCACTGTCAAGTGGCCCAGGATATGAGCTCAACACCAACACAGCAGTGCTCACCTCTTTATCAAGTGCGAGCTGAGGAGCTGGCATCTCTCTCTCTCTCTCTCTCTCTCTCTCTCTCACTCTCTCTCTCACACACAATGTGTTCTCTGTAGAGAATGTGTACTTATGTTTCATTTAAAATATCATACGCACAGTAATGATCATTTTAGTAACTTTCTGAACCTAACTTTAAAGCTAACTCTGTCTTCAGCCTCAGTAACAAAAAAGAAATTTGCTCCGTCAGTTTTAACACAGACACACACACACACACACACACACAGACACACACACACACACACACACACACACACACACAGACACACAGCCTGCAGCATCTTTTCTGAAATACGCTTGTTCCCAAATGTGGTCTCAGACCGTCTGCTATCGCCTCAACCAAGCTGCAGTAAAATGACGAGAGCAGCTGTGGAAGAGGTAGAGTGGGGGTTGGGAGCAGCTGTAGCTACAGGACAAACACAAGCTGCAGGACACTAAACTGACCCTGATGGTCGACAACCAGCCAGAATCAGGAGCACTGCGTGATCTGACAACTGGTGCTGTCATACCACTGAGCTGAGCTGCTTGATCGTTATTGCAAATAATAAAATCTCTTGCAGTCACAGAGTTGGTGGAAGTTGACGTTTTATGTTCTAGAGAATAGAGGATAAGTCTGTAGGTATTTATACATTTTTAAAAAATATCTATATCCAGTAAAGTGCAAAAGCATCTGGGTGTCCTGTGTCCTCACTATAAAGAAAAACTCAAACTACTGTATCTTTGCCACTAGCTCTTTGACCCCTAGCCTTATTTTTCGGGTAGCTACTTGGAAACTTTGGGGATGGGCTGCGACAGGAATCATAAATCAAGCAAATGGATGCAAAAACACAATTCCATCTCTTAAGGCATCTGCAGTCTTAAGGAGAAAGGTTTATGTGGGTGATTATACAGCAGTGGAATCATACTGTTCATAGAGATATTGCTGTCAGTTTTCTGCTTTTCTTTACCCTTTTAGGACAGAAAAACCAAAGGGGGGGACCATCTAGAAAAAGTGAGCCAGATAGTAAAGATTTGTCGCAGTGTGTTTTATCCTGTAACTAAAACACACTGCCAAAGGACTTGGGCCTCATGTGTCATCACTGTGAAGAAGAAATAAAATAAGATAAGTTAAGATAAGATAAACCTTTATTAGTCCCACAAGTGGGAAATTTGATTTCTTACAGCAGAAAGTGCACTAGAATAGAATAAAATACCATATCAACAGTACAGTATAAAATGTATATTATACAATCTAGAAATGTAAAATATGGACATCTGTGTTATATGATATATACATATACACTAACCCCGATATATACATATACACTAACCCCGATTTTTCAAATTTTTTTTTTTTTCATTGAAATTCAAGCGGTTCAATGTCTCTTTGTTCATTCTGCAGAAAGTTCTTCCCAACTATGTTGCAGAAGCAGAGGTGGACAGTAACTAAGTACATTTACTTGAGTACTGTACTTAAGTACAGTTTTTGAGGATCTGTACTTTACCTGAGTAGTCTTTTTTTTGGAAACTTATAACTTTCACTTCACTACATTTGAAAGACAAAACTGTACTTTTCACTTCACTAAATTTCTATCAAGGTTCTCGTTACTCATTACCTTCAGTTCTGAGAGTGGGTTTTATTGTCTCACATTTCTAAAATGTGATTGTTTTTTTAGCAGACGACAGCCAATCAGAAATCACCAGTAGTGTTGCGTCACGTCTATACGCTGCAACACTGCAACACCAGCATTTCTTAAACATGGTCAATCAGTGGTGGGAGAATGGACGGAGACGGCGAATCTTCATGCCCACACCCATGGCCATATTTGGAGTCGGTGTTTAAGTTTACGGAAAAGATAAAACATTCGTATCGTTTTAAGTGTGTGCCATTCCAGCTGCATTTACAGCGGTTCAGTTGTCAACTTCGTTCAAATATATAGTACATACACATACCTTTTGTGTAGGTGTGTAGTGTACAATTAATTAAAAAAAAGACTGGTTTTCTTTATCCATTCAGGTTGTGTTTCATTCTGTAACACTCTACCTTATTCCTTATGCTACATCTTCTACAAGCAAGTTAGATGCATTAGGTATTGTATGTGTGGTGGCAATAAATCAACAATGCAGTGAAATATGTACTTTTAATACTTAAGTATTTTTGGAACAAGTACTTCAGAACTTTAACTTAAGTGAAATTTGACTGTTTGACTTTCACTTGTATTGGAGTAACATTTGACTAATGGTATCTGTACTTTCACTTAAGTAATGAAGTTAGGTACTTTGTCCGCCTCTGTGCAGAAGTTCCCATAAGTGTGCGGCACTTATAGGTTGCTTTGCTTTCGCTCTTCTGTCCAGTTCATCCCAAACCAGCTCGATGGGGTTTAAGTCTGGAGACTTCTGGCCACTCCATGTTTTCCAGCTTACCATTTTGTTCTTTTTTCTAAGGTAGTTCTGGCAGAGCTTGGACTTATGTTTTGGGTCACTATCTTGCTGTAGGATGAACCCGACCAACTAGGCACATACCAGAGGTACTGCATGGCGCTACAGAATTATTTATCACTTCCTTGCCATCTTTAAACCTCCAGCAGTTCAGCACTGTCCTTTGTACCATTTCATGCTATTCACTGGACTTGAACTGTTTGAATTTCAATAAAAACTTCTGACCGGCAGTATATGTGTATGTAAACTATATGTAGATTAATAGTGACATGTGTGTACACAATGATATTTTATATATTTTATACATATATCTCATGTACATACATATAACTATTAGTCTATATATATATATATATATATATATATATATATACATATATACAGAGATACACACAACTCGCACACACACACACACACACACATACATACATACATACAGGTATCCAATGGAGTGACAGGCATTGTCAATACAAAAGAAATGCACCAGAAAAATTGCACATTTTAAATCGCACATTTTGCCCAGTAGTAGTAGTTCCACCCAGAAAATTGGACATATTGCATCAGAAAACTTGCACTCAAGTAACATTGCACATAAGAGGAACTACCCTGGTGTATTGGATGTGTGTGTTTGTTAGTCTGTGTGTGTGGGGTCATCTGCAAGGTCTTTGCAGTCTGACAGCAGTTGCTGCATGCCCAGTAGAATGACTCCTATTATTGAAGAAAACTGATGAATTACAAAAAAGGGATCACAGGTAAATGGAACAAAATGTGCATGAATGAGACTCCAAGTGACTCTAATGGTGGAGGCTGGTCATGTCTAGAGGCGCATTTGATAAAGAGCTGTGAAATACAACAGGAAAGCAAGCAAATGAAAAAAGCAGAATTCCAGATTCCACTTCCGTGGGGATTCATTGCCTAAACAAACCAAAAAGTGGGGGTGGTCGGTGGGATATCTCTCACTAACAGTGTAATATCACATTATCTGTGGGGAGACGACCTTTAATGTTCTAATTTCCTCTAATTCTTGTCAGCCGGAGGGGGAGAACATGCAACCACCTAATCCTACATTCGCCTTTCATGTCTCAGACGCTCTCAGACACCAATTACTCTGACTGATTTGAAGCCGTACACACTCAGAGAGTCGCAGCCTGGAACAGTGATGGGTGGGGCCTGGCCAAGCGTGGGAAAGCGGACATGAAAGACTGCGCTGGGTAGGTCGTGATTACGGCCTTGGACGCACTGTAAGTGAATCAGGGGGAAGGAGATAGAGACACACACACAGATAGACAGAGATGATGGTCACTGCTCAGACGGGTTGTTTCATGCACTGCATTACTGACCATCACTGGCAATTAGCCACTGATAACATGCCAGGAAGGCCATCAGACTGTGAGGCAGACTGCTGGGAGCAGCAGGGCGGTGGAACGGGAGAGCATCGCTATTGTGAGAGGATCACACTAAAGCTGAACTTCTGCTGCCACAGAGGATCCTGCAAAGAGCAGACCTGTCTGATGTTTAGTACAGATATCATTACATAATATTACATAAGAAAATGAATCACTTGCTTCAGCTTGATATTTAACCCTATTCAAGTAAAATTAATTAAAGAAAAAAAAATCAATGAATTATGTTAGTCAATGCTCTACTTTAGTCAATTTACATTCTGCATCTTCAGATGTGCACTTCAGACTTTTTTCCATTTGTCTACATGTGTTTTAATGACCTATGAACAATGTCATATGAAACTACAACATGCTTTATTATCACTAAAATTAACTATGACTGCCTCAGCAAAGAAAACAGGTTATTTAAAGGGCCCAGCTCTTGTAAAACAAAAATCGTCTGTGCTTTTCTTGAAATGAAAAACTACCATGTTAACACTTTGTTTGCCATTCACTTCCCATTCCATACTGCCCACAAATGGATACCTTGCAAAAACAGATTGTTGTAAATTCACTGTTTTTAATGATGTCAGAAAAATGACTCTTTACGACATCTGCCTATTCAGCTTACAGCAGACAAGCCTCACCCATTCACATTAAACAAAACTCATTTATAAATGGATTATGGCTGTTTTTGGTACATAAATTCACACAAACATCATAAATCGTCCACAGGAAAAATATATGGGTCTTTTACGCAGCAGGAGAAGTCCATAAACTATAAATTTTGCCAGGACATGATCGGAAATATCATTGGTGAATAAGCAGAAGTGTTCTTTGAGAAAACACATTAAAAGGATAGAGTGTCCATGTGTGATTATCCCACATACTCTGGAAGGGTGGGAAAATGCAGTCACGATATTTTGTGAATCCTACATTATGCAAAAGGAATTACATAATGCACCAGCTCACTGATATTTAGGGAACTCAAACATGGAAGTGAGTAAGAATGTCATGTTGAATATTATTTCCCAATTGAAGTAATCTTCAGTTCATCACTATATCTAATAGAGCAAGCTGTAAATACACACCAGAGTCTCATCATGCTGAAAATAATAAAGCTGTAATTGTGACTTCCAAACATTTGAGTTAATTGTGTGTTTGGTGAAATACATTTAGTTGAATGTATTATTGAGACGCACACACTAATATTTAAGTGCTGAGCGTGGTACACACCCGCTGTAATGTTGTGTTACTGTGACCAGTCATTATGTCCCCCACCTGTGGCACTCCGTCAAGCTAAAAGCAATTCTCTGAAGGGGCTTGTCACCATTCGAACATGCTGACAATAACCTTGCCCTTGTTAAGTCTAGAGGAATAATAAGTGAGGAAAGCATTCAAAATTAGCCCTAATTATCTCATAACAAACATTTTGGCGATGACCAGTCTATGAGATGTTCAGTTAGATCACTAGTGGCATTTCGTTACCAAATCTAGCAAGCCAATAACGCAAGATCTTGAACAGGAATGCTTTAACAAGACATTGCATCTGAAGATTTTGTGTATTTAACAGAGATGTAGAAAGAGTGGATAAAGGTTCTAGGAAAGGATTTAGGACTGTGCAAAGGTGCAAAAACATTTAATGAGAGATTGCAGCAACTTGAAGCAAACTGAGAACTCAATATTACATAGTTACATCAAGGCAGTCATAAAAAGCGAGACTTTTTTGCTCTTGATGAAGGCTTGAGTAGGTCACCTCTTTATTCTATCGTCTTTGTAAGATTCGCTACATATTAATAAAGGATTTTTAAAAATATTTTCTTCCAAGTCACTCAACCCGGGACGATTTTTTGTTTAAATGTTTTCTAAGAGCTCATTTACTTTACCTTTAAAACTCCTGCTGTGAAACCTATCTCTTCTTTGCACAACGATAACTGTCTTCAGGACATCTGCACTGTTTTTCTTTTCTCTTTGAAGTCTTTATTTCTCCTTGCTGCTGATTGGCTGCTGACCTGTGACACATCAGCCCGGAATTTCCCCCATGGAGCATCTCGAGTGTTCTCGTGTTTTTCGTTTTGTTCTTCTTAAAGCCCTGTATTTTTATTACAGTAAATTAAATGAATTTATCCCTGTATTTATCCTGCTTTTACCAAAGAAAACGACAGCGCATACCAAAGAAAACACGTGTGCATGAATTACAGTACAGTCTATACAGGGGTAACATCGGTATTTACATTCTAGCACTGAGGGAGACAGCAGTTCAATGTAAACTGTACAGTACGAATACGGGTTTACCTTTACATTTTCTTTAAGGGTAAAGTATTAAGCTGAGTTTTGATTGAAATTAAAGTGTTCTGGGAGCATATTTGGGGGCATATTTAGGGTTTACAGTACAAAAATAAGCATTTTTAGGCATTTCATGTCTTCAAGGTTTTTCACTATACCCAGTTGCTCTTGGAACGTAACTCCCGCGATAAGCAGTGGTTTACTGTATATGTATACAATACTGTAAACAATACTTATTACCCTGATTGTTGTTCTGTTTGAGTGTCTATTGTGTTCTGTCTGACTGTTGTTTTGTTGTATGTTGCACCTATGGTTGCTGGGATGACAATAAAGCTCTTCTTGACTTCACTTCACTTGACCTTTTCTGCAGTAACAGCCTCTGCCCTTCTGGGAAGGCTTTACACAAAGTTTTTGGATACATTGCTGTGAGGATGTGATTGCATTCAGCCACAAGAGCTTTAGTGAGATCAGTTACTGATGTTGGAAAATTAGTTCTTAATCACAAACATATCCCAAAGGTATTGTATGGTGCTCAGTCACTTCAGAAAATGCAGTTTCCCTGCTCCTCAGTCTAATGCTAAAGGGAAATACCATCAATATGACACTTGGTATTGTGCATGATGACATTAGGAGATTATACAAAACTGTATGTCTGTCAGTAATGCATGCACCTTAAAGTCTGCCTGGAATCAAAATGGCCATTTTTTACACTGTACCAGTAGTTTCTGAACATAAGCACACCTCAGCAAATTCTACCATTTAAAAGACACAAATCTTAATTGTAAACTTTAAATGAAGTAGTAGTGACTGAAGAGTTGTGACTATTGTCCATCATTAAGGAGTTTAATTACATCATATCTGCATGCAGCACTTTGACCTCTCACCACTTATCATATAGTGAAATGCACAATTAGTACAGATACCCTCCCTAATATTGCATTCCACATAGCAATACATCATCGCACTACAGATAGGAAATTATGTTATAATTCCTGATTCATGCGGATTTCAAAACAGCTGAATTCCCGAACCCCTAAAAAGTGGATATCAGGTGTCTGTGCATGGCTGAAAGAGGTAAGAGTTCAACTCAATCTCTCAAGAATACCAAGGACCAAAAACACGATAATGTGTATACATTCCTTATATGGTATTAAACAAGTCCATTCCAACCATGCAATCTGATGCAATCAACTCCCTGAGTTGTCATATCTGATTACAGCATACTTTTATCACCACACCTGAATCAACAGTGACCACCAAAGCTACTGTGACATACAGATGAACGAAAGGTCCTCCTGGATCCATCACTCACACATGCGTGGGTATAGCATGCGCTCATCAAACACTTTACACTGTAGAATATTTCAGCAGGCAGGACTTTTCATGCTTATGCTGACACAGCATAGTCATCTCCCTCACTGCTCTTACACTCTTACTCCATACACAGTTGGCGACTTGTGTGTATAGGGGTGCGTGTGCTCATGTGAGCCAACAGCTCAGTCCCCAAGCGTACTCCTGTTGTCTTGGAAATGACGAGCGACCCTGACGGGTGGTTTCAGCAGTGTGTGAAGGGATCAGACAGCTGCCCTGGGAGCCATTCTCGCACTCACTCTCTCTCTCTCTGGGCCTTACTCCATTCAGGCTCCTTAATTCTTGGCTGCTGCATCCAACCAGGCATATAGTTTTTGCAATTCTCAGTTTTCTGGGCGTGGCAGTGATCTAAGTTTAGTGGCTACATGACAGTGTTCAGAACAGAGGTAACATGCAATCTAGCATGAATATGCAAAGTGATGGGGATACAACAGTGTTTTTTTAACCTAATCTGACATATAGCATATAATGGTTTACCAAGAACAACAGTTTCAACAGAAATGAACAGAAAAGAGCCACAATCTTGTTGATTCAAAATGCACTTATAATAGGAACTTCTCGGCAACAGCTTTAGCAACTGAATAATGACTTCTAATGTAAGTGAATGGGCTTTTCTCTTCTTTTACTACATAAAGAGGAACTCCATGTCCATTGTAACTGACCATATCATAAAGATGCCACCACAAAGGGTTCTTTCAGTTCTTTGAGCCGAGAAACAACCCCTTTCTTGACTGAAGAATCATGTTAATAAAGTAATTCATGCATGAGAAAAACAGAGGCATGAAGAACCTGCACATAATATTTAGATTCTTTAATAATTCCACTGTTCTTGCAGAGACTCTTTACGCTTTAAAATTTGCAAAAGTGTCTCTCTGAAGAAGTAGTCACTGTAAGGTTCTTCAGGGGACCAAAAATGGTTCTTCTGTGGCATTGCACCAAGAACCCTTTTTGGCACCTTGTTATGCAATGCAGATGCTCAGTTTGGACTTTAGGTTGCAAAGCATTGCCATATTCCTTAATGTAAACTTAACATCATACTTCAAGCTACCGAAAACATTCCACGCTTATTCAGCGTGTACTGAGAAGATGATTATTCACAAACTGTAGTCTGTCCACGCTTTAAAATTGACCATGGGGTGTCTCTGCCCTCTGAATGTGGAAATTGTGCGAGTATGTGAGTGAGTACTTGTTACCCAGCGCCCTCACAATCCAACTGGAACAGATCTATAGTAGTCACTACCCATACCCCTCCAAACCGCCGCCCTCAGTCATTTGATCAGGTGTTGAGGGGGCGCCGTAAACATCCAGCCGGGAATAGCGGCTATTTTTAGAGTGTCAACATGGAACACATTCTAGAACGTGCTCCAAAGAGATCACTGGCCTTTTCGGTTGGAGGGAACCGGAGCCATCCAACAGGACAGATGAAGTTGCTATTGTGATCTCAGAGGGAACGAAACCAAATAAAAAGGCCTATTGAAATATCTATTGCCTGGACTTGACATGCTCTATTGGGATGAGTTATTACAGAGGTAGTCTAGTGCAACACGCAGCTACATGCCTGAGGCTTGGTTAACCCAGCAAATACAAGAGTAAAAGGAAAAGCTTCTGTGGTTGTCCTCTGTCAATATCCATAGCTTTTATCCAGTGTGTTGTAAGTAGAGTAAGGAGCCTTTAGCTCGGAAGAGTGCAGGCACGGACAAGACATCTCGAACGGGTTTCTATGGCGCCATTCAACGGCCCATCACAGCGTGGGGCACCATCAAGTAGCCTGCAGACACAGACAAGCCACTTGGCTTCTGTAGGATTTGCAACAACAAGTCTGCTGCAAAATTCTGCTGTTGCAGCTTATGGGGCGACCAATAAAGATCTGATCCCATTTCACGACGCTTTCAGCTTCACTGGTTTTTGACAACCATCTGGAAAGCCAATCGAGAAGGTTGCAAACCACTTTATATCAAAATCTGGCATTTGTGAATTTGTTAATCTGCCAAGAACTACTTCTAACGCAATAAAAGAAATAGTAAACGAGTCAGAAGTTGTCCACTACATTCGAGGATTAATGGTAATTCTGATTTTTAGATTTGCTTTGTTTTAACCAAGAGAATAAAAGGGGGTCAAAATTTAAATCAAAATCAGTTGTACAGATGTAACCAATGTACACTTGTGTACACTCGTGTGTGAGTATATGGTGTGTGAACACCTTATACTCTTTACATTGTCTAAATTTTTGACGACAGTTAGATCAAAACATCTGGCAGAAAATTACTATAAAGAAATGCACTTAACTTACATTAACTAAAAAGTTCTTGTTTTAGAGATACAAGTTAGATACAAGTTTATTACATGGGCAATATGATACTATAATGGCCTGAAATACAAACCACAACTTTTGCTCAAGCTTTGATTCACTTAAAAGTAAATCTTCATTAGGGCTGGAAAGTATAGAGTGAATAGACTTTTCGCTCAGTCCTTTCACAGCATGGCTTGAAACCTTGTTCACTGGAAGGAATTTTCTGCCCTTTGATGCTTATCCGTACTCGGCTATTTATACACCAACACTTGTTCTCCTCTGACTGAAAGATGTTGTTTTCGCCCAGCGTCCAAATACACATAAACACTACTTGGCTACGAATAGCCGGCAGCTTATCAACAGGAACTCAAGAGTTCCTACAATGGAAATGTCATTGTTCTCCTGCTACAATACACATTAAGGGACTTTCTGTAATCAGTTCTGGGAGGACAGAAGCTGGGAGAGAAATTTCTCCATTCAGACATGGGGGGCGGGGGGATGGGGGGGGGGGGGGGGGGGACCCACCCAAACCCCT
>JBBPCX010000160.1:8618275-8650205 GCA_037974365.1 Hydrocynus forskahlii
GGGGGGGCACAATCAGAACCCTTGACGGTGCTTCAACCAAGCAAAACAAAGACATAATGAACAATGGCTTCTATCTGGAAATGCATTGAGGGGAAAACATTATATGATTAACTTAAAGCTAAATCCATCAGTTTGCTATTTGATGTTGTACAAAGTTTATCAGTCATGTGTCCTGCCCCCACTGCGCTCAAAAACATGTTAAAACATTGTGAAGGCAGGACACGATAAAGCTCAGAACTCCTAACATAATAGTTTGTTAATCAAAGAAACCTATGTGATTGTCATGCTGTGGGATACAACAGTGTAAGTAATTATGATGAAAAAGATAAACTATATGATAAACGATTATGAAAAAGATTAAACAGTGCTAAAATCAGAAGCTTCAGATAGTAATATCACCTTTATTTCTAAACATCTAACATTTTGTAGATTTAGCAGGTAGGTCCCTCTGTGACCTAACTATAATTTTTATCTATTAAAGTACAAAAAAACAAAAACAAAAACAAAAAAACATTGACATATCTGATTTTTGATTTTTGATTTTTTTCCAAATTTGTCCCACAGTTCAGTAATAGTCATTTCCCACATGCTGGCTTAGTGTCCCATTATCACACAGTGCAACCAAGTTGGGAAGGTAAAGGCTAGCAGGTACTTCCTCCTAAACACTGGAATCCAACTAACCTGCCGCTAACATCATTGGACAACTCAACATGCTTGGAGGAGAAGACTAACTGCCCAATTACAGCAGCTAAAAGACACCTGTGTACTTTTAAAGAACACCTGGGGTATCTAGCGATAAATAAAGTTGTACAAACAAAATGGGCACAATACGAATAACACTGAAAGGTACATAATTCAGCCTCAAAAGGGTACAGCCCTCATCTGTCAAGTGCACAATTGTATGTGTGTATACCCTATGAGATAGCGAGTATTTTCCTCAGTGGTGCCACAGTCATTCATACCTGGGAGTCCAAAAAAGCACAGTTAGCCTTGTTCTGTCCGGGTGGGTCCTCCTCCATTTCCATCACTCAGTGTGATGCTAGCCAGTCCAAGAAATTGGCCTGATGATGTAACAGAATTGGCAGTGTTCTCCTGCAAGCGTGTTGAGCTGTCCAATGACTCTGTATTATCAGCAGTTTAAAAATTGCTTGACTTGCTTCATGTGCTACCCTTCATTCCCTCAGGGTTGGTGGTATTGCATGATGGTGGGGTCCTAGCTAGTGGATGGAACTAGAGATGATTAAACTAGGCAGAAAATGGGGAGTAAAAACGACCCAAAAGCACAAATGTATATTTCATTATCTTAGTGTGAAACATGAGGATAACTGATTGTGGGGTGGGCAAGAGGTCCTAACTTTTTTTGTTTAAAGGACCTCCATATAATGCACAGGCTCTTAGATGTTGCATCACCACAGATCAAACTCCAATAATAGAATCAACACTTAGTTGACTGCAATATTTGTAATAATCTTATTAATAGGTTAAAGCATACCAATGTATATACAAAATAATTTGAGTTTTTGAAAATAGTTTTTTCGAAATTCTTCCCCTACCAAATAGTTTTCAACAAGGAAACTCAACAGTACATATGTGGGAAAAAACTCTATGTTTCTTGTTTGACAAAAACAAGAAAGCTACTTTGAAAATATAGTTTTGATTTGTGTAACATTTTGGTCAGTGTGTAATCCTACGTACAATATATTATGGTTTGATCTTTGCATTGTTATTCTAAAATGTGGGAAAGAGGTAAAATAAAAAAAAACCTTGGCTAGGTGTGTCCTACATTAGACTGGTACAATAGACTGTATGTTATTGTTGGAGGATAGAGTTCCTAGGGTTTGCATTTGGGTACTCTGAAAGAATATATCCAGTTCAAAACAACACTCCTTAAACGTCCTTGGGTGCAAAGATGACTTGGGAACACTTCCAGTATGAGGGAGTGTTAAGGACCAAACTGTACTCTCCCTTCCTAATTATTTACCTCGCAGCAATGGCTTGACAGTTTCTTTAGAGAATGAATGCTGTTACAGAGGCCTTTTACGACAGCTTGAACCTCGCGAACCTCATTACGTCTCAGAATGCCTGTATCACATTTCTAGTATCAGGAAAGGTGGCACATGAACAGTAATTGCTCCAACCTGCTTGCCATAAAGGATTGTTGAGTTGCTTGTGATCCAGGATTTTCTTTGTATTTTCCCTTCAGCAGTCCTTATCAAATCAGTTGAGTCAGACGAACAAGCTGCATTTATAGACAGGTCAGATAAAGGCTTTAATGTGAGGAGGTCCATAGTTGTGATTTTCTAGACAGACAGAATCACCTGTTTCTAATTCAGTAGATTCAGTAGGACCTCGTCAACATGTAAACTTCAGGGTAGCAGGGATTGCAAGATTTTGTTTCCAAGATGACATGTCATCCTTACTGTATTTTTTTTAATAGTGTTTAGGATGTATATGAAACATTTTGTTGGTAGTTTTCTAATAGCATCTGGGACTAGTGCCAGATCTCTAAGGAGTGAGATGTGCAAGAAGAGTTTTTAATTGTAAGTTTCAGGCTCAGCCATTCTGCCCATAGAGGTACATAGACTGTCTAATGTAATTCACCACAGCTCTCAGCATCTCTCACAGAGAACTGAAACTGCCTCTGCCTGTGTGTGTTTCTGTGCACTAGTTATATCAGACTGACTTATTTGAGTCAGACAATTGTTTATCAAGCTGAGTGCTAGTAACAAACAGATGCACCAATAAGGTGTTCAGAGCAAGGCTTGGACCTACTCACTGAATCAGAAAACATGTATGTTATCCAATTTTTAAAAAGTTGTTCCTGAATTTATGAGTAAAGTGAAAAAAAGATATGATTGTCTGCTCTCTGGCTTACTAGGCAGCATTGCTTTTGTGTAGTGTTTCCACAGAAATAAAATACTTTGGGGTTTGTGTTTAGCAGAAAAGCTGATTTCGTTTCTCTCCTTGTTCCAATTCATCGGAGTTTTTATTGCTACTGCATTACAGACACTGTCCTTATATAGTCCACTGCTGCCCACAGTCTGCATTACATTATTCATAGCAAAAAAAGAATCTTGGCAATAACGTTAAGTTCATTTTGTATCTGGTGCGTGGACAGGATGAATAGCAATAATGATGAGTAGGTACTCTGGGACTTCCTTGGAGCAACCACAAGGAGAGTTATTGCCTAAATAAAAAAACTGATTGACCCAAGTATTGGCATCCTAAACATAAGTAAAGGATTAGCTGTCTTTTGGGGGTACTCTGGAGTCAACATGTGCAGTCTTGCACAATATAATGGTGTTTGAGGAGTTTGATTGCAAGGTCCTGAAAATATGAACTCTGAAGATTTAGCTATAAGCAAACAGTATAATACCACTGCTTAAACACATAAAACATTCTAAAATCACTTTTTGTATTGGGATTTCATAATGAAAATGACTAGAAATCTGACATTTGTATGATAGGGGAAAATAGGAAATTACATTTATTTCAAAACATTTTACATTTACACCTACAAGCCCAGATTATGACCAATCACAGCTGAAGCAAATGGCGATAATCTTGTTACAACTGCGCATATAAAGTTGTGGTCTATATTACACTTGGTGTGCACAACTAATGTAGGGTCACTTTCCAGTCACTGTCCACACACCAACCAAACCTGACAACCTTTCAGTTCTATAGAACAGGAGGAGACAACAAGCAAACAGTCAGTTCTTGTAGTATACATGTTGAACACTGCAGGAATAAAGACATGAGCAGTTATGGCTGAATGACTGGGGTGGGGTGTCTCTGAAATGGTGAAGCCTGTGGGGAGCTCTGTGGGGTCAGCAGTGGTGAGTCTTTATCCCCAGTGGTCCGAAGAGGGACGAACCACATGCTGACAGGGTGTTCATCATTTGGGAGTGCAATGAAGGCTTTCTTGTCCAATCTGAACCGATAGTAGTGCGATCACATACATTTTTAATGCTGGTTATGAGAGGAATTTGTCACAACACAGTGCAGTTGTCATGTGAGCATCAGAAAAGGACAATGGAGCAATGGAGGAAAGTCATCTGGTCCAATGAGTGAAGTTATCTTTTACGTGATGTGGGCAGTCATCTACAAGTTGCTATTTACAGAGGGAAGTGATGGCACTAGCATGCACTATAAGAAGAAGACTAATGTAGAGAATGTGATGCTGTAAGCAAAGTTCTGCTGGGAAATACTGGGTCCAGGCATTTACTTAACACTATTTAAACACGGTTGCAGACCAGGTACACCCCACTTCATGGCAATGGTGTTACCTGGTGGCCTAGGCCTCTTTAAGTAGGATACCAGACTTCGCACATTATACCATCATGTGTGAAGAATATGAAGAGTTCAAGGTGATATCTGGCCTCTAAATTCCCCAGATCTCAATTCAATTGAGCATCTGTAGGAAATGTATGTTGAAGGTTTCATGTATCGTCAATCAGTTTTAGAGCAGACAACCCAGATAAGCTGTTTCACGAAACATACTGCTCTGGGGTTTGAGCCAGCTTTTATAAAACTGTGACCTGTAGTTCAAGAACAGTGTTTAAGTGACTCAGAGAGCCTATTAATCCATATCATTAGCCAACCATGGTATGAAGTGAAGCTTGGTGTGGTCTGTGTGCCTGACTGAGCTAAGCATCCCCTGACATTCCTCTCACATCATTCACAGAGGTCACTTTGAAGGAACTGCTGCAGAGTGGCTCCACCCACCTTCCACCCAGCTCCTCCTTCAACTCTGCGGACAAGTTGAATACTCCAAACAGCTACCCTCACTACTCTGTCTCCTGTTACTTGATACTGAAACACTTTAGGCATCACCGGGGGGGGGGGTTCTGAGAGCTGAACGCCCATTAAGTGATCATGCCACTGCATTTCTGAGAAGAGTTGGTCAGAAATACAGAGAGGGAAAGTGAAAGAGTGAAAGAGACTGAGTAGCCTAAGAGAGAGAGAGAGAGAGAGAGAGAGAGAGAGACAAAAGAGAGGGGGCGTAGCAAGTCTTGGTGAGGACAGCCAATACTTTGCCCCTGAATAGATTTATGTTTAGCACTAATCAATAACACAAGCTTCCTCATGTGATACTGGTTTCCTGTATTTAAACCTGTCCTGTATGACATCTATAAAAAGCGAACACAAAAGTAAAGACAAAATTCCAAAATAGTTGCAAACTGACATTAATTTCTAGCATTTTGATATACTTTGATCTATCATTATAGATTGTATGTTTTAGAAAGGATATCATGTAGTGTTAGCACCTGTAACAGCCATCTTTCAAGGAAAGGACAAACAGCTTATGTATAAGTGTCCATTATTCCAGCACAGCTCCAGCACAAACTCTAATGAAGCAGACTTCATTAGACCATTGCCTTACCCTGAAATGGTGTCCAAGCTTGACTACTGAAATGGAATGAAATGAAATGGAAGTGTCAGCTCTACATGATGAGCAACATTTTCACAATATCTTCTTCTAACCAAAAGTTTCTCAGGGAAAGGAATTGTGATTCGGAACCACAGAATGAGACAACACAGCCTGTTTCGCTCACTCCTACATACTCTAACACACACCCACACACACAAACCCACACACCTTTGACACTGGCCCTTCTTCTTGTCAGCCAGAGCTGTGAGGATGTGAAGCAGTAGGTGATTAGTGATGTTTTAAGGCCGCAGCCGGCCCACTCTACACACCTCTGATAAATGCTCTCTGACGAATGCATCTCCACCACTGCCCAGAATGTGATGAGCACAGTGGCAGCCTGCCATCACACTTCTCTTTCTCTCCCTCCCCTTTCTCACTATCCCATTCTACCTCTCTCACTCTAACCTACATTATCATCAAGATGAGGGCCGGAGTTTAAGGGAATGTGCCTTACTGAGGTGTACGTGTTTGTGTCTGCACATGATGGAGAGCTAGGAGCATCTGTCACCTCATCTGGTCAAGAGAACATAAACCCCACTTTAAGTGCCGCGTTGACTGTAAGATAGATTGTACATGAATGGGAAGGAAGTAGGTGGTGTCATGTGCTAGTATTAGTGAAGCTTCAGCAGGATGATAGGATCGTTTCTCATGACCCAAGCTAGCGTGGCCAGTCTAAAACCAGCAGGGAACCCCCGCTCGTTGGCCTTGTGCGTGTCTGTTTTAAAGACACAATGACCCAGAAAAGCTGAGCCGAAGCTGAGGCTTAATGACTTTGCCGTCCTTCTGCCTCTGTAGTGATCTACAACGCCCCCCCCCACACACACACACCCATCCCCCGCTGCCTATTTTTTGCACAATCATTGGCAGCACATGACAGTGGTACATGCTAGTATCTTGCAGTGGACTCTTTCAAAAGTGCAATTACTCCTCTCTCCAAGTGTGCTCACAGCTCATTGGCCCAGTTGGACAGTGTTCCAGAGAGTAAGATGATGACTCTTCCTTGCCAAAATCTGACTGAATATCAATGATTTTTTAATTTATGTTCCATTTTGATGGCCCATTGTGGATGCTCAATGCATCTTTAAACAAAATTCAACTAAATACCAGTTCAGTTCAACATAACATTTCCCTAATGCTCATTCTGACCCTAAACTTAACCTCAAGCCAAAACCTAAACTCTGTCTCTGGGTTTCACACAGACCGTATATAAATAAGCTGCAGGTGATCTCAGCTTTAGAACCTATCCCTTAAAGGTACATGAAGTGCTTTATGGAGAGATGACCACATCTTGCAGAATTTTGTCAGATTTCAGAAAGCAGTACTGGCAATCTGTGTGTCTATATTAATGCATGTGGGCTTGTATCAGTGCAAGAGGAGTCAAAGGCTATGACAGCAACAAGCCTTTCAGAGTTATTGAAGCATTTCTGAAGCATTTGTAACTAATCGATGACAGGTCCTTGCATGTTTGCCAGTGCACACTACTTTGCTGCACATGGGTCTGTTTTTGCTGAAACATTTTGACAATTGGCTAAACTTGAATTTGATTTGTGGCTGTTCATCTTGCATGTCAGACAATCATCTTTTATTTCAGAGTTAGTGGCTCAAGGCCACACAGAGCAAGGAAAACCACTAAACTCAGAAGTCTAGCCTGCAAAATAAAGCTACTGGGGACGCCTAATAAAATAAAATAAAATAAAATAGGATTAAGTTCTGAAAGTGCTGGAAAGTGCGGGAAAGTTACTCCAGATATGGGAGAGAATCAGAAAGTGAGGGTGAGAGAAGCAGATGGAAGTGCAGACGGACAGATGAAGAGACGCAGAGGATGTGAGCTGTCCCTGTGCCAGGTGAGGAAGCCCACCTTCCCCTCAGTGCACAGCAGACGATGGCCTCTGGAGGAATCTGGGCATCAATGAGAGCCGCATGTTTTGGCAAAGATCAAAGGAATGCGTCTCTGCCAGCTGGGCACAGCGCCAGCCTACATGGTGACCTGCCAACCCCAGCTGTTTCTGCCATGGTGAGGTCTTCTGAGTCTTAAGTTGACCTTTCACATTGCAACCTGCAGCCTCATGAGGAGGCCCCTTCTGAGCTTCCTGCCAAAAATCTAAACTGCGTTACAACCTCGCCGAACCCGATCCGCACATCCATACAAAAAGCAATTGCTTGTTTCCTGTTCAGACATGTGATTAGAGAGCATTTCTTGGATTTAGATTGCTTCTGCATAAAGGGCTCCTTCCCTCAGAGGGTTACCACTCCCCAACCTTTTGTAAAAGCAGCTTGGAGAAAATGCAACATCTGCTGGAGTCGGCTTTGGAGGCCAGAGGACTGAGGCCCAACCCTGCTTCGGCATGCAAGCAACTCCTTCATCTTCATTCACCTCACACTGATAAAGCACCCTCTGAAGTCTTTTCCCTCTCACACAGAAGAGCCCAGTGGACAGCAGGGTGTGAGAGGAAAGAAAAAACACCAGAAAAAGAATCCTCCAAATGCCTTATTACCAGGACTGCACATTAAGGCACTGTGCTTTACTGTTTCTTAACAAACTGTGTCCTGGACAGTTTATACTGAATTACTTTTGGGTACTCTTAAAGAAACAGAACATAACAATACACTAGACCAAATACTAAGAAAAGGAAATACTTAGCAATGGTAGATTGGAAGTCTTTTAGATGTTGCATTGTCAGTTACCTTGGGTTTCAATACTCCATTCAATTGTAATACTCCATTCAAATATATCTAGCTAGTCACATGACCAGCCACATGACCTACAGCAAGTTAGTAGTATGCAAAATGTAGTTTTTCACTCCTTCACTCCAGTTCCTTTATTGTGCTTTAGCTGGTCATAAAACAACAAAATGTTCAGTATATGTGAGTGCAGAGCAATTGGAAGACCGGCCCAAAGTAAAACTGAAAATATTACAAAATAAGTTTTTTTTTTTCAGGATTCTGGCCCAGATAGCACACATCCATTGAAATGACATTGATTCCAAATCAGACAAAGAGGATCTTCAATGTTGCTCCAGCATTGATCTTGCTCGCTGAGAAGGCCATCTATTCGTTGATCTAAACGTTGAAAAATCAAACATTTGTGGATGGATTCAACAAGGATTCAACATTGTTTCAACGCTTGTTTGGCAAAGGTGCTTTCAATGTTGGATATTTTCAGTCATATCAATGTTGATTCAGCATTTTATTTTCAATGTTGAAAACGTCACCTTATATCAATGTTGAATTAAAGTTTTGTTACCATCGAATGTTCAATATTGAAAATCTGACCAAAAATTGCTTTAGTTTCAATGCTGATAATTCAACACTGACCATAAATCAATGTATTTAACCATAATTCAATGATGAATCAATAACATGGTGTTATCTGGGGGTGAATAAACCAATTTTAAAACTAAAGATGGAAGTAAGATACCAAGAATGAATTCAGAAAAGCTGTTCAATATTTCCCTTGACAATTTATATTGGTTCCAGTTGTCAGGATTCATTTTAAGGCTTGTTGTTGATCAGGGAGGCCAGAAAAGTGATTTACTACATCTTTTAAAACCGCCTTCAAGTCCATTGTGGCTCTATGATGCACTAAATGTTGTGCTAGAATTCTTCTTGAAGTATTTTCTCCAAATTCCCATTAGACAATAATATTACATATGTCATTATACCGGCACATATTCTCCAGTCCAACATCGGCGGGAATGCACATTGCTTTACTGGCTCACAAGGGGAACTACTTACAACAAATATGTTTTGACCACAAAGAGATTAGATTACCATGAGCTCATCACAGTCAGACTAATGGCGAATTCTCACGAAGGTATACAGCAGGTACAGGGAGCACCAAGTTTTACCTTCAGGCAAAGCATGTTTACTGAGGTGTGCACATCCTGGTGCTGTGCAGAAACAAATAGGCCACATTATCTACTTATAATTAGACTGTAATTTTAAGTAACTCTAATGAATAACAATGTAGGCTGAAGATTGTATTTCATCCCAAACTTACAGAATATAATTCTGTACCACAAACCTTCCGGTTTATGACTGCAATGGGATGAATTTTTCTACTAACCTTGTGAAGCTCATGTGAAGAAAGTCCGATCAGACAAGAGCAACAGAACAAAGAACACATATGGGAGTAAGAAAGAGTTGTTGAAATGCACTGGAATCATAAAAAGGAACTCTAACGTTGAATAAGTTACATCGGGATCGCCAAGTCTCTTTCAAGTTCTGTTTGAAGTCCCGGGGAAAAGAGAACCTGTGGATATTCGAGAGCTGAATCTGACACAGAGTGTATATTTTGGAAACTCCTCTCTTTGATGTCTGTTGGACAGCTTCCATTGACCAAGACAGTGGTCCCTAGTCATTCCATTTTGATTTTGAGAAAAGTATTAAATTTGAATGTCAGCTGACTATAAAATGTGGAGATCTGGCCTGATGGGGAGGAAGCGGAGCAGACCAAAGTCAACAACTCAGCAGAGTTCTCAAGTGGACTAGGACTCTACACTGGCCTTTCTGTTCTTCTTTTGCTTTTTTCTCATTTATCTCTTCATCTGTAACAATAACATCTCTGCAGGTCCTTGGCTCTGGGCGTCTCACTTGCTGCTGGTCCGGGACACCATTTGGCTCGGTTGATAATCAAGCTGGTTGCATTCTGCTTGTAACCAAACTGGTCGCACGGTTAGCATTTTTTCCATCACAAATTGAAAAAAGGAGATTCTTTTGAAAAACAAATGGGAGGTGATCTCAGAGAGTGGGAAGAGATCCTTGATCTTCTGTGTGGAGGTGACATCTGCATGGGGGCTCATGACCTTTATCGTGCTGCCAAAGCCCAATACCAATGAGGCTGTGGCACATAATCCACACCTAATCTCTGGAGCAAAGGCCCCTGGGTGGAGCTCATCTGCTCTGGCCCATATCTTGATGGATGCAATCGGGAATAAGCGTACAGATGCACTTGTGGGTCTTCAAAATGGCCTTCAGACACAAATTGATCCACTTTTTGGTCTGAAGAACATCGAAGCTGTTTCGGTGCATGCCTTCCTTTTTGATTCACAACAAGACATTTTAGAATCAGCATCAAGACAAGATGACTGTGTGCAATCTGCAAGAAAGGAACAGTTAAGATGCTTTCAAGGCCCTGGGGTTGGAGGAGAAGTTCCCCAGGACTTCTGCGCTACATCACTTCCAGCTTAATCTCAAAGCAGCAGGCACAGCAGTTGGGTCATGTAGACAAACATCCAACACCCTAATGACTTGTGGGACATAGGGAGAGGTTAAAAGCCAAAAGGTGTATCTAAACAAGCTCTTGGTGACCTCCCCTCCTGGCAGCTGGCTCCCTACTGGCTATGGGCCAGCACATATGCGGCTGTTTGTTGCCTTGACAGCTCCAACTCAGAGCAGATTCTACAGCTTTTGGTCAGTGCTTGTGTGAAGAGCACATTTGAATTATGTCAGTCAACAACAGGGGTATGCTGTCTGTTGTGATATGCTTGCTTTGTAGTGTAAATTAATCTATGGGTGTTGACTTTGTGGTCTTTTGGCAGAGTAAGTGCCAGTGTTGTATGGGGTGAAATAAATCACATAAAAGTGATGTGACTGCACTGCAATGCAAGCCTCATTTGAATGGGCATACACACTTAACACCACAGCAGCCAAGTGATCAGTGGTGTAATTTTTCATTCCTTCATTGTTTGACACATGCAAGGGATTTGTAAAAAGACGAGTACAATGATACTGAGACCGAGTTCAGCATCTCCAAATCCCATGATTCTGCACCTCCTGACCAAGCCTTTTATAAAGGAAACACACAAACAGAATTCTATCAGACTTTCAGTGCCGATATAAATTCACTACTGATGCATTAAACATTAAATCAAGTTCTTCTGGATTTATTTCTTAAAATATTTGTCTAAAGCACAGGGAGCAAATACATTTTTCACTGGTTTTGGTTTTGGAAACCACTGGCTAAACACATTTTTAACGTAACCATACTGTCCATAAGAGACGATACTGGTCTGACTGATCATTTACTGGCCTGAGAGGCACTATCTAGAACTTCTCTTAACTAGTAATGAATTTATTGTGGCTGTCCAAAAAAACAAGCAAACAAAAAAGAGGTACACTCAATGTAAAGCCGTCCTTTACTCTGTGTAACATTTAAAGGTCAATGTATCAGTGTAAATGATTCAAAATTACATTTCCGTCATCAAAAAGTATCAAATTTAGTAAGCAATGTTTTGTCTTCTCCTGTAAACTAATCATTGTGGAGAGTCATATGCAGCACATTTTTATACAGGTAGGTTTTGTAGCAAAAATTACAGTTTAGGTGCTAAATTTAACAAATTGAAAAAAAAACTGAAAATACATGACGTGTGCAAATATTTGCTATTGCTATATTAGATCAGATTCATTGAGACTGTAAATAAAGGAATCTGGCTGTTTGAGAATCTGGCTGTTTGAGAATCTGGCTGTTGGCTTAACCATAGGATGCAACAGCTTGTTCAACTACTCTGCTATGTTGTGTTTTAGTCTTCACAGCAGCTCTGACCCGATGCAACCATGCGTGAATCTCATGAAGCTTAATCCTTTTTTAAACACAGTAAAGCCATAACAGTCAAATCCTCAACAAAATATTCGAAAGCATTAACTGATCATTTATCTGTCACTAGTTAATCAACCAAAGGAAATGCTGAGGAACTCAAAGCGAACTCCTTAACGAAGTTAGCAACAGAGTAACCTCATAAAGTCAAGCTTTTTCAGTGGGCGGGCTGGCAGAGAATGAGACTTACTTTGATGAGTGGAGTAATTTGAGTCAGTGGGTAAGTTGAGCCACCTTGTTTCTTGGAAACTACAGTACATTAAACTGGTATGACCTCAGAGTTAATGGAAAATTAATAAAAGTTAATGGAATGTATCTTTCCCTGTTCTTGTATTAGAGGTGAGCATGTGGAGGGATGGATTTATTAGGATCCCCCGTCACACCTGCAAAAGGCTGCTGGAGTTGTAGGTCTTCATTCCAAACAAGCAGGAGCACACCTGATTCTACTTGAAACCAATTGTGTTGAAAAGAAAATACTCATTTTAGAGTAGGTGTACCATGAAATCATTAACCACGTTTACTAGAGTATCACTGTTAGAACAAACCTTTCATCTCCTTTTTTTCATGCAATTTGAAAATATCATCTGTTGTTTACACTGCATCACTATTTCATGACAAATGGTGCAATAGAAATAGTCCCAAAGGTGAAATAACCCAGCAGATGTGCTCCTGTTTTGTTTAAAAGGAAACCTCCAGTCACACCAGCCCTTTGTAGGTAAGATTGGACACCCCTGGAGCTAGCCATAGAAGCATTTAATTGGTTTAAGCCTGATTTTCCTCTATTTAATGGTAGACCCATTCCATATAATTGGTGAAGTTTTCTGTACTGTTGGTGCCCTAGAACAGTGGTTCTCAAGAAGGTCCCCAGGGACCTCCAGATGGCCCATATTTTTGCTTTTCCTCATGTATTAGCATGGATTCCGTGAAATCTAGTGTTACTTCAAGACTAGTGTCAGAGCCACTGCTATAGGCACTTTTTGTTCTAGCGGTCATAAAAAGAGAAAAGTGACAAGATCTGGTGAGCGATCATCCTCTTAGATTGGAAATAAATGGGAAAAGTGTGGCTCCTGTTTAATTACCCCTTGGGTTTTAGTGTCTGCATTGCTTCAAAGCCTCACCACACCATGAGTCATCCTAAATGGTTTTGACTGTCCCACAAACTCTCATCTTTGCCCATTTGACAGACATTTCTTGCACTAACTTGCCAATATGCCCAGGCAGACCTTAGGGAGCACAATGCACTGTAATCAGTCAAATAGGCAGGCAAACAGGGAGGCTGGGAGGAGGTGCCTTTCGCAGCTGAAGGATCTGACAGCAGACAGACGGCTGGGTGAGACGGGTGTACCTGGCATTTCAGGTCATCATAGACACACAGTGTTTATAAATGCGCGAGGGTCAGACGTCCTTGACTGCTGGGAGACACTCAAGGAATCCGGTGTCGGTTTTCAGCCACATGCTGCAGCCTAGGCCAGGGAGACATGGAGCAGCTTTATGGACCTTGTGGCTTTTGGTACATGT
Source organism: Hydrocynus forskahlii (assembly GCA_037974365.1). Lineage (NCBI taxonomy): Eukaryota > Metazoa > Chordata > Actinopteri > Characiformes > Alestidae > Hydrocynus > Hydrocynus forskahlii. Next base: position 8,631,823 of record JBBPCX010000160.1, read on the forward strand.
AGGTCAGCCACGCTAGTGGGGAACATTCTGGGCTGAGAAAATGACGGATTGGACGGAAGCAGGATTCACATGAGCAGGAAGGCTCTACTTCCGCTCAAAGACTCCCAGAAGATATTACCATCCGCTCCAGTGTGCCTATAAAGTGCAGTTATTCTCCCATTCAGATAGAAATAATGCTAAATAAGCTAGCCATCAGTGCAAGAGATGCTGTTTTACTGATTTTCAGCACATGCAAAGCACAGACTGACATTTTTACAAGCCCACTGTTTCATGTCCTGATTACATTATATGCTCATAAAGTCACCCTTATAAGAGTAGAGGTATAACAATGCCAATATACATATATCAATATCTATGTCAATCTGGGTGGATCCTGTTGGTTGTATTTTAAATGGAGAGTACTGAAATTTAAAACAATCAGCAACATGCCCATTTGGCTCTTCTGATGGGCTCTCGTTTATCACCTTTTGTAGAAACCACTGTCAAAGCAAGGCATCTACAAGGCATTGATGAGGCATCAGAGTAAACTGGGCAGGCTAGAGGGTGGACTTACACTCAAATAACAGGGCTTTATAAAAATCAGCGATACATTTAAGGAGTTTTTTGGGTTTATTTTATTACAGGGTGCCATGCCAGGGACTGAAAAAATTCTATTTGAAAACTTTTATGTAGTTGAGCCAAACCAAACTGTGTTGTATATGATTAAAGCTCTGATGAATCAAGACCCTTAACACACACAATACTGAAAATCCTATCAACTCTAACCTAACCTGAAAATACATGCATTGTTACACACATAGTGAACATGCACGTATGCTGTCATGGTGAAATTAACAATTATATACCTTATTTGTGCTGTATCAGAAATTAGTTGATCTAATTTTGTATATTGTTACACCCCTGTCACATCCGTATTAAGGTGTGTTACTTTCCAGAAACCCAGTTATTAAACTGTTCCATCACTACTGGCAATTATTATCCAGCCATATTAGCTGACACTTTGCATATTGCATTATAAGCATGAATAAGGACAAATTACAGCTTTGGAAACACCAGCACGCCTCTCCCACCCTCCCCTTTGAGACATGTAACTTGACGCTGATGCTCAACCAGACAACCATCCCATTAGTTGCAGCTCCTCATGGGACGAAAACATAACTCCCAGCATCATCATAAGCATCCTCATGAAACATTCAGAGTAGATGAAGCCACACAAATCCGAAACATCCCATTGGTCGACAGGGAGTCAGCCGAGAACAGGCGAGCCGTTGCCATTGGCTACTTCCTCCCAGAGCCGTCCTGACTGGAAGGGAGAGTTCCTGTATCGATCAGCTAGATCCTGGCCTCTGGCAGCAGCAAGGGCAAGCAGGGTTTTCTTTTATAATTTTTTTTTTTATAAACGATTATTACGTGGCGTAGAAAGTAAGCAAGAGGGTGTAACACAACTGCTTTGTAATGGACCTCTTCTGTGGTTGCAGGTACAGATTTCTAGAACATGGTGACCCCTGCTGATGTCAATATGTGTTTTCATACTAAACACCAGAAGACAGAGGTTTTCTTGAGCAGATTGTTATAAAATGCTTTAATAAATAGTTTGATTTATTTCTAAGAACAAACATAAATTCCACTAAATGAACCAAAACGTTTGCAGAGCAATATTCTTCTGTACAAAAAACAAAAAAAAACAAAAAACAAAAAAACAAAACAAAAAAAAAAAACGTATACGTCCTCCGACCCTACCCCATTCCTTCCAATAATGCATGCCCAGCTTTATGTATGTTATGATTTCTTAGTTTACCAACTGTTCCAATTAAATCAGGTTAGCATTTTGATTCTTTTTTCTTTTATTTTTGCATCCTCCCAGACATGGAAGCAAGAAGGCATCCCACAAGAGAAATATCCAACATGAAAACAAAAGAAAACAAAAATCATAGTGAGCCACTTCTGAGGTAATCCATTTTCATTTAGAGTTGGTACCTCGAATACAAATGCTTTACAACAAAATTGTTCCCTTCATGAAGCCTCAACCCAGAAAAAGCAGGAGAAAGCAGATGGAGCAAGAACACAGTTTCACATCGTATGAAGACACCAGCATGTTTGGCCTGCTTGGCCTCTACTCACTTCAGGAGCTTCCACGGGTTCCCAGAACATTCTATGACAGCGAGGAAGAACAAGTTGTAAGGGAATTGGGACTTTTTTTTTGTTTAACGGAAGCAAACACACACACCACGATACACCACACAATCTTAAAGAATTACTTGCCTTATAAAGTGAAAACAAACCAACAACATAGAAAAGATGACCTGTTTGATAATATTACTTTTTTTCTGACAGTGGGACGCTGTGTACTTGTTATAAAACCTGCCTATGTCAACTGGCATAAATAAAAGGAATGGCATTGTAAAAAAAACCAAAAAAAAAACAAAGAACATAACAGAACAAAAACAATAATAATCATAATAATAAATTCAATCATAATTATAATAGTAATAAAAAAGTGTGACTTGTCTTAAGTTACTAAATTCAAATATACACAGCGACTCCTTTACTATATACACATATTTACAGGTTTCTTATCTTTCTTTGATCAAATACCTCGGTGGTGAAACGGGAGTTGCTCCAGAGAGCAGCCTCTCCCTTTGTAGTGATCTATCTGGGGTCGACCTCGGCAGCGAGAGACGCAAACAAACGGGCTCGTCAGAAGGCACTTGCTACCAGCTCAAAATACTGCAATCCTTTTTTTTTTTTTCCTTTAAAGAGCGTTCAGCCAAGACAACAGACGTGACAGAAAAAAACAAGGCCACTTCGCAGGCACTGACCCACGAGCTCAGTAAGGCAGGTGTGGAGTGAGGAGAGGTGGAGAAGAGGTGGATGGTGTGTGTGGGGGGGGGGGAACCCAAGAGACCAAGTTCTCACTTCTGACCCCAAAGCTAGGGGCACCTCACCGGCCACCCCATCCAAGGTCTGTGCCAAAATGGGCCGCTCACAATGAAACAGAACCACAATCATTTGTAAACAACAACAGAAAATCTTTATACAGTTTATATTTGTCCTCTATTTAGTTTGAGTTTTTTTTCTTGCTCTTTGTTTTTTTAGCAGTACATTTGGGGTGGGTGTCCCACAAACAAAGCGGTCTCTTTTGCCTTTTTTCTTATAAAGTAAAACAAAATTTGCTTCATCTGTACATAAAAAAATAAAAATGTGTCAAGGAAAGAAAAGAAAATTCTCAGCTTTTTTTTTTTTAAACTTGAGACATCTCAGTGGGGAAATAAAAATAAAGTGAAAAAAGAAGGGGGAAAAAAGTCTCTTTTTTTGAACTCAAAAGCCATTTGTCTTCTTTCACAGAACAAGAGAGCCTCTCTCTGCGTGTGGGGCACAGTGTCTATACGCAGAGCTCTTTGGCGTCTTGGCCAGCAGTGGTGCTGTTGACATTTTTCCAGCGGTTGTCTTTGGGGCTGTGGGCCGTCCGGTGCGGGGCTTTGAGGGGCGCGCTGCAGCCGCTGCTGCGCGTGGTGCAAATCAGCTCGCTATTGAGCCGCACCGTGGCCTTCGAGTACTTTGGGACGGGGCGTTTGCCGCCCTCCGGCCCGCATCGCCACTCCTCTGCCAGCTCCAGCTCCTCTTCCTCCTCCTCCTCCTCGGGCTCCTCCTCCCCCTCTCCGTGGGCCCGATCTGGGGAGCCCATGAGCTTGGCCCGCTCGTACTCAGCGTCCCGGTTGTCTTTGTGCTGCTGCCGTGCGACCGGTCGCAGCGGCTCCCATTGGTTGTTGACGCTTTCCTCCACAGGGGCATGCTCGCGCCTCTCGCGTTCTTTTCGCCGCTTGCGTGTCCACCACACGCACACGATCACACAGAATATCCACAGGGCGCAGAAGACCACACACAGCACAGGCACCAAGTAATCTACACGCAAAAAACCAACACAGAACAAATTTCAGAACAAATGTCAAATGACGCAAAAAAAAAACCTGTGAAAGTAAAAGAGAAAAATAAATCATTATCACAAGATCCAGGGTGGTGTTTGGGGTGTTTGGATAACGGTTTCACGCCACAGATAGAGTGTGAACATGCTTGTTAACAGAACCATTACGTCAGTCATCTTTAATGAGCAAAACTGTCTTACACTCAAAAGCAGAATAATGTGATTCCTGTCCAGTATTTTCTGATGTCCAGTATTCCCTTCACTAGCACACCTGATCCATCTAGTCAGCTAATTATTTGAAGGGGTTGAAGAGCTGAAGGGGACATGTCAGAGCAGGGAAAACACTAAAATGTGCAGGGAGGGAGCAGGGTTAGGAACCACGGCTATAAAAAAAAGTGTTTGAGGTCGCAGATGAGGCCCCTTTTAACTTCTGAGCAAATTACTGCACCTCCACCAGAGAAGGCCTTGTCATTTAAGGCTCTTTAGGAGTCATTACTGACGGAAAGCATGCAGACAGTGACTTCCACTTAGTCATGCTGTTCATATGCACCATCAGCGACAGTGAAGGAAAGAGTCAATAGTGAGGGAAAAAAAGAGGATGAATCACACTGAATAATAGGTCCAAGAGACCCTATGGAGCCTTCTTGAGGAAGTGGGCATGAACCAGAGATATTTTAACCCCTTAGACTGCGAGAGCTTGCATATGTACCCATGTGTAAATTCCTAACTCTCAGTTACTGCATAATCAGTCTTAAAGATTTATATGTGGGTTGAAGGTGCATGTGGACAGCTATTGCTCGGCTGTGGTTGTTCCCAAATCTGCTCTACTCACCCACTGGCTGGGGCACGAGCCGTGTCTCCACTCTGACCTCAATGACAGCCTGCATGATGGTGCTGTTGTGGCGCTTGGACAGAGTGCTGACGATGGTGCTGGCCGCCTCCTGGATCCGACTGTGGTCAGGCTGCTCGTCCTGCTGGAAAGACTGCAGAAAGCCAACAATGGAGATGTTATCAGTGCGTGTGTGTGCGTGCGTGTGTGTGTGTGTGTGTGTGCGTGTGTGTATGAGAGTGAGAAAGGAGAATACCAGAAATCTCGTATGCTCAACATTTAATGTAACATACCAAAGATTTTCATTTAAGTCATTTCGGCGATTTATATTGGTCAGAGTGAATGTTTGGGGAAAAAAATACAAAAAATGGATACAAAAGGTTTCATTCCATTACTGATTATATACTAAACAAGATACTGCAAGGGAGAGAGAAAGAATGTAGGAATTAAATGTGTCTATACTCAGTTAGGGGCATTGCAGATGTTATACTGGGAACAACGGAAAACAATCATGCACCAAATTCACTACTTCTTAAGCTCACTTAAGCAGAGAGCAATCTGTTAATAGGCCAGTTAACACAGTGACTATCATCTGTTTCTCACTTCATACGTCCTCGCCATTGGTTTTATTCACACTCCAACATGCAAAGACCTGCAGCTCATACCTGAGCAGTTCCTAAATCTCTGACTCAGCTTGTTATAATACGATGTATGAGGACTTAGATCACATTGTAAAGGTGCTTTGGGAGATTTTGCCAACAATCCACCATAAGCCACTATGACGCAAACAAAAGCTGAAAATCTACCTCCAGCGGCGTAGAGCTTACATGTATCCTTCACTTCACAAAATACAACTTCTCCAACATGAGCTTTCCTGTTTACATATCATGACTGAACAGGGATGGTCATACTACTTTATCTATCTAGCTTATCTTCTAATCTCCTCTCCACCAAGGCTGCCTCTGATAGAAACTGATGGAACATGCTTCAGTTGTGCCCCAGCCTGCTTCTGAAGCTGTGAAGGAGATTGTCATATCGCAGGCAAACCTGATGCTGGTCAGTCAACAGAATCACATTACAGCAGGACGGGTAGGCTTTGGGGAAGGGGGGGGTACTGGCACCATCAAACGTACCATCATTAAGGCACCAAACAACTACGAAATCGAATTTACAGACTCAGACATCCATTAAAAGACTTGCAGAGCACCTGTGGTTTTCACTTTCATTTCTTATGGAAAGAGAGCACAGAGATCTTGTGTATAACAGAAATCAGTAAGTAGATCTTGGGCTAAATAGGATACTTACAATGGCCACCTCTACAGCATCCTGGTTGGAGTAGGCGAGCTCACAAAGAACCAATAGAGCATCTTCTTTGGCAAGGTTCCGTGTGGTAGGCAGGTACCTCAGTTCTGAGCAGACATTTTCCACAGTTGTTCCCTAGCAGAAGCAGCAAATAATCAACAACAGAATGTTCACCTTACTTTTTACAGACACTCTGGAGAATTTTATATGACATATAATGCTTCTTCTCACATTTCCCTAAATCACTCAACACTGCCGACTAAAACTCACTGACACAGACTGTAAGCGTAAACGTAATAATACATAACTAACCATGTACTTAGACAATTATAAAATACCTATATAATGATGGCAATAACTCAAATCATGCCACAGACTCCAAAAAATACAAATATATGTTGTATGCTATACATTTACAAAAGGTTGTGTAAAATCTGGATCCAAACCAGTGTCAATCTAAATCCAGACTCACTGTGGGCAGTTTCTCCCTGTTAAAGATGAGGGTGATACGGGCACAGCTGTTGTCCAGGTAGCCTGTGTTGGGCTCACACTTGCTATTGACTGCTGGGATGGCCTCGGGGCTGGAGCAGAAGCCCCACTGGTGACATGGGGGAGAGAGGCAGGTCAGGAAGCTGTGCTCCAAGCATTCTCGACCCCCAGGGCATGCGGAACGCTCTCTGCCTGGGGTTCCTGGTAGCAGGCATGGCCGCCGGCCACACACCACCTGAGAGAGCAACAAATAGTTGATATGAGCCAAAACAAAAACACATTTTAGCTTTTCTTTACTGTAACTGACAGACTGAAATTTCACTCACTAAAAATTGACTGAAAATGATAAAAAAGGGCATTTTAGGTGGAGAATACCAAAACAAGCTCACAAAAAGTATTTTAAAAAAAGAATACTAAATGCTTTCATCCACCAGTCAGTACAGACACAGTTTGAGCAGCAGCAAATTAGCAGTGAGAAGGATGGTGATGGCAAAATTATTGTCTAAAAGAGACACTCTCCAATCACTGTTCATTCTCAATATCAACAATCACCAATGAACACCAATGGCAAAAATGTACTGAATTTGTAGGTTTTTTTGTCTGTTCCAACCAATAAGATGTAAAAAAGATACTGTAATGTATCATGATTTCCTAAAGTGATATTTTTGCTGTGTTGCCCATCACTACCTTGGTGCACTCCACCTTGCCGTTGACGCACTGGCAGGTGTTGCAGTCCTCCTCCCAGCGGCTGCCATGAGGAAACTGCAGTCCAGCGTAATGACACGTCTTCCCAATGCCTATAACTGAACCGCACAACAACAGAGACACTGTAAATCCTACGCTGAAGCAACTCATTGGACTCCTACTCACTCTATTACACAACCATGCAGTGATCTGAAGGAAGGCTACTAGTGTGCTGCAGGACACTCACACTCTTGGCATCGAGGCCCAGTGCGTCCGAGTGGACAGATGCAGCGGAAGCCGTTGATCTCATCCACGCACGTCGCTCCATACGCGCAGGGCGACGACTGGCACTCGTCAATGTCTGGAAAAGGAAAGTGCACACAAACATTTCTTACCTACTCACTGAGGCATTTAAAAACTGTTGAGAAAAATAAATGTCACTCTCTTATTCTGAATTATGTCCTGAGGCTTGGAGGTGGTTCCCTGGTTGCTTGCCAGAAACTAGACCCGGGTTATGCATGGAACCCTTAAAGACTATTTTCTATGTAAGGGACATCAACAGTCAAATGAGACAAAGAGTCAGCTCCCGGAGAGCAGTGAGGAATTTTTCCGCCGCCTGAATAATTCATCTCCTCTGTCTGTGTGTGTGTGAGCGAGGGCTGGCCTTTGCCCCCAAGAGAGGTCAAAGGGCACGGGATGCTCAGTAATCTGGCATTTCAAATGACACGCCACATGCACTCCTTTCTCGAAGCATTATCGCTCCCAGTTTTCCGTCCCTGAATACTCACTGATGCGGCAGTCGGGCCCAGCGAAGCCTGGAGCACATTCACAGCGGAACCAGTTCACCCCGTCCACGCAGATCCCTCCGTTATAGCTGTGAAGAGGAGGAAGAGTGAGCAGATTAAAATAAATGTGTTTTTGCAGCATTAACACTTTAAATTCTCAGGACCTGCGATGCCTCCAATGCTTTCTCTATGCCTTCTCACCTCTACATGCATTATATGCAATTTTCAAAGAACTTGCTTAATAAATGATTAACGGATAATAAGCTCCAAGTTGTATAACTAAGTAGAGAGCGCAGAGTTTAAGGAGTTAAGTTAAACGGTAGAGGTCCTACACACGGTGGAAAGATAGCGAGATGAAAGGACACAGAGTAAGAAAGGAGGAAAGAAAGAAAAAGAGGGACGGAGACAGAGAGAGGGACAGAGAGGGTTACAAAGGCCTAGTCCCGTTCATCAATACCACACCTTTCAGATGCTAATCCCTGCTGCCCCCTTGCTGAGACACCCCCCCTCTCTCCTCCCTCCCCAATCCCCCTGCTTGCAGGTCAGCGGGGCAGAATGGCAGGAGGGCAGCGAGGGCTGGAAGAGAAAGAGCCGACCCACCCCTTCTCCTCCCAAACCCTCACCCCCTCACCGCTGGGGGCACTCTTTTAGAGCCTTCAGCTCTATTGTGCGCCCCATTAAAACCAGCCCGGGGTCTCCCAAGCTGTCGGATTTAGGAGGTGATTTAAGGACATCTTCCCCTGTCTTTACAACACCCCTCTCCACCCCACAGCCCCCTTTGCCTTCTCTGTTGCAGCGTATCTGCTCAGAGAGAATGGAAAGGGGGTGTGATTGGGGGAATTGGGCAAAAAGCCATGCCAGAGGGGCTATTCACAGCCGGCGGTGTTGTACAGGGAAGGGGAGGGTCAGCACAGACAGCAGGGACAACAGAGCCACCAGCAGCCCTGGCTAGAGTAGAGTAAATATTAGAAGGGGGGGGAGCTACTGAAGCCCAGCTGCAGGAGACTAACTCAAGCTCACTTACCAAGGGTGAGGGTTGCAGTCATTGATGTCTGTGAAAAACAAAGAGAGAGAGAGAGAGAGACACAGGATGAACCACTCAGACGGCGCTAAACATCAATACAGCAATTTACAGTATTAAAGCAGCTAATTACAAGGTTTAACTCCTAAAACGATTAGAACTGATCCAGACCTCCACTTCTCACTATTGTAACTACAGGCTTCACATAGGAGTTTCATAATAGTAACTGGTAATAAGCCTTAAGCTTTATAACAGAATAATAGGTCAAGTTGAAGAGGTTAATCCTGAAAGCCTGTGGTAAAAATAGACATTTACTACAGTAGGATAAGTAGAGTAGGCACTCACTCTGAGCGCAGGTGGGCCCCTCCCAGCCGTCCTTGCAGATGCAGGTGAATGTATCCCCGCCACCCACGCAGGTTCCTCCATTAACACACGGACTCGACGCACACGTGCTGTTCTTTGCTAAAGTACAGGCAAAAAAAAAAAAAGGGTTTGGTGTTACAAAAAAAGACTGAAGTCATACAACATGCAAAAAAGAAGGAAAGAGCTCCCTTATCCACTATTCCTGAATTCGTCTCATGCATGTTTTGCTGTTTTCCCTGCTCTCTACACTGTGGTTTTAAGACAGTGGTTCTGGGTCTTGGGAAAATCGCTGCCTTACTCCGTCTCATCCAAACCGTTCTCCAAGAGACCCAATTCAGCACACCAGGTAATTATTAAGCCTTTAATGAGCTGGATCAGGTGTGATGTGGTAAGGAACTTTTTTAGCAGTGCAAGGTGGTGGGTCCCCAGAGCAAGAAAAACACAAAAGCATACGAGGCGCAGGTACACCAGGACTATGTGTGGAAAATATGGCAAAAACAACATAAAATGCAGATAAACATTTTAATGACACAAACGTGCTTCACAATTCCTAGGTAACATGCAGCTGGTTTTCAGTACAGACAATATCTACAACACTACTGGTGTTGGAACAAAATATACCTTCATTTTGAAATGAATTTTTTATCACCAATTATTATTGCTCTTCATGACTGGACCAATATAACTGTCAAAATAACTTTGACACAATAGTTTTTATACTATTTTCCATTTTAAGTTAATAAAGTTCTGGTCTTCTATAAAGTTACAATGAAGGTTTTGATGCGACAATATGCTTAGAAAAGCAAACTGTGATGTAATGTGGTGTAATTCATCATAATAACAAACAAATATCGTCATATTGCCAACCTCTACCCAAGACCAAGGTTAGAAACTACTGCTCCACATCAGGCTAACTATGCTTACAGCAGTATTTTAAAGGTAAAGCTTAGAGGCTCACCTGTGTTGCAGGTGCTTCCGCCCCAGCCAGGTGGGCAGGCGCAACGGAAGGCATCCCCGTGGTCATAGCAGGTGCCTCCATTGCTGCAGGTGCTGGAATCGCATTGACTCTCACGCGAGTGGCAAGTCTTGCCTTTCCAGCCGTTGGCGCACTCGCAATAAAAGTCATTGACCAGGTCCTCACAGCGGCCGCCATTCTTACATGGATTCCTGCTGCACTCATTTACATCTGAAGGAGTAGTAGAGAGGAGTATGAAGGGATGAAGGAAGCAGGGAAGGGTGGGGAGAAAGAAAGAAACAAAAAATAAAAGAAAAAAAAGACAACGACCGCTCTACTCACTGAGGTCACAGAGTTCACCTTCCCAGCCATCAGGACAGAAGCACTGGAAAGTGTTGACACCATCAATGCAGGTGCCGCCATTTCGGCACGGGCTGCTCACACAGTCGTTTACATCTGGAACACAGAACAGCACAGAGTATGGGAGATAAGTATGGCTGCAGGATAGCAGAAAGAATGGCTCGGAAGCAATGAGTTCATCCATCTGTTGACCTGGAGAACTGTGTAGTTTCAGGGAACCATCTGGCTTTACACGTGCATCAGCTGCAACGTGAAGTGTAATAGGACAAACACTGTGACATACTTAATTGATTTCGACATTGCTAATTATTTCTAAGCATTTCACATGCTTAGAAATAATACTGTCAGAGAGGATTCTTTGGAGCAAAACACTTTTGTCTCTCTTTCAAAGGATGGTCAATAATGGTCAATAATGTTAATGCTGCCGACAATGAGCGAACGCCAGTAGTCATTAGCATTATTCAAATGATACTGAGCTAACTGGTGACTAGTGCCTTCCATTCTTTGTTAGCAACATTAGACCATATATAACTATTCCTTTAAATCATTGTTTTTGTGAATGAGATGTGTGTTGTGAAGAACTACTAAGGAGATTCTTCACAAAATTGAAAAGCATTCTACCTTGTATTTTTCTATATCCATATAATGAATGAACAGTGCCAGATAGGAACCATATGCTATCATTCTTTAATAACACACACACCACCTAAATAACCCTGATGACCAACCACCATGGTGTGCAAGACCTAAAAAACATAACGTCCTGAACCCACTGGCTCTCTGGGCCTGCAGATGGATGACGTTGGACCTGGAGTAAGAAGGTGGAGGAAGGGGCAGTAGGACTCACTCTCGTGGCAGTAAGTTCCAGTGAAGCCCGGCTCACAGGTGCAGGTGAAGTTTCCGGTGGGCTGGCTGACACAGCGGCCGTGGGGGCCACAAACGTTGGAAGAGATGTGTCTCACACCCCCATCTGTGCCATTACTCGCAACCGCAATAGTACAGCTGTCAATCACTGTGAGAAAAGGATGCAAGTCCACTTGTTAAATATGTTCTGTGATCAAGGGCAGGGTGCTTCTATGATACAGTAACACAAATCTGATTTTGTTGTCACACATGATCTGTGTGAGGCTGCTTTTTATTCATTTGCTACCGTTTTGTGTCTAAAATATTCTTGAAATAACACTTTGAAAAGCTTTGTGCTCATTTGTTTACACTGGCTGTGCTGGTCTCACTGGTCCTCCAAAACGATGCAAAGTGTAACCATAGCAACAGGCATTTTGATGTATTACTATAAAGGGTCTGTTCCCATACACACAAAATTCTGATCTGCATCGAGTTGGATTGATGTAAGAATTGCATTCATTCTTGTCTGATTGTTAAGACAGATTGGCACATATCATTGAGATGAATGTGTCTGTGGCCCAGATTGGCCCAGAATGTTTTTTTGCTCTTCACACCGCCTAACAAACCACAAATCTGCTTCAAATATGCTGTAAAAGACACGATTTGGGTCACTTTTGTCTGAGGTATGAACATAGCCAAAGAGAAGTACAGGCAGGGGCTGAAGTGCACAGGGCTGTGGAGAGATACAGTAGAGGCGGGTGTTCATTACCTTGGCATGGGGTGGTCCTGCAGTGGTCTTTGCGATCTGCACAAGTCTTTCCCTCATAGTCCTCAGGACAGGCGCAGTAGAAATCCCCCAGCAGGCTGTGGCAGGACGCCTCGTTCTTACATGGGTTGGGATCGCAAGGGTTCAAATAGCTTTGCACCTAAATACACACGGGCATGAAAGATACATTTCAAAACTATTTCTTTAGCTACATACTTTGTCTCTATGCATTTTATAGTTATTAATTTTTTTTGTGTAGATGCTTAGAACAAACAACTCAAAGACATGCTTTATCACACAGATAATGTAATGGCAAATAAATCGTTATTCGATTCCACTTAAAAACAGACAATGGTAAACAAAAGAAAAAACAAAAAAGGGTAAACAGGAGAAAGGGACCACAGAGAGAGAGTGATCAAAGGCAAGTGAAGCTGTGATTTACTTAAGGCCTCAGCTCTTGAAGCCCAGTCTTCTTAAACTACGGAGATAAACAAAACGGGGTAAGCTGTGGAGGCCTGCCAGAAGCGTACAGCAAAAGGAGAGTGCACCGTTGCCCTCACACAAGAGAGCGATCAAAACAAAAGTAAAGCTAAATTTAGCTGTCCTTTCTGTCTTCTTGAGCAGATTCAGCAGGGACGTGAAACACTTTCAGATTTCTTTTCCCTTAGACTTGACTTTGCACTTGCTAATATATTCTAGGCCATACATAAGGCTTCAATGTCGCAGGCCGAGACTAGATGATCGCCTGCATCCCATAATATTTAGGTATCCAGGGCAGTCAAGTGCTCGAGATATAAATCAGCTCCTCTTGACTTAGGCCACTAGCTCCAGACCACTTCGACAGCGAGTCTCCAGCTTCCATTTTTTTTTTAATACAAGAGGGGATGAACTTGTGGGAATTTAAACAAGCCTCAGAGTGGGATACATCATGCCAGTTGCCATGTAAGGCATTTCGTTGGGCTGCAGTGTGGCCCTTCCTTCCTTCTGCTCTCTCAGTCTATTTATTTTATTAGGGATGTGCCGCGTATACAGTGGAGGGCCAATGCTTGCTCGCTGCTGAAGATGATGCAAGAGATGGTGACAGCATGGCAGACTGATTTGAGATATGAAACTGCTCCGGCGGGCTGAGCTAAAGAGAATTCGGCTTCTGTTTCACCCGGACCTTCAATCACCTGCAGCTCAATATCAATACGTTAGCTGGCAGTTATACCGTAGGGTATCAGATTAAGGCAAGGCCATCGCAAGCCTTGGTTTGGGCTCTAAAAGTAGGTTCATGTGCAGGTGTTCATGAAGAGAACTATCATAGATCAAACGCTTGCCCTGTATAGTCCACAAGCCGTCTACAAGACCGGAGCCCTTGCAGGCTAATAGGAGCGCAATGGCATGCCAGGCATGAACCGAACGTAAAAATCAAGGCCTCCTCTTTCCCGGGCCACGCGTGGGCACAGATCCAGCCAGCCCAAATAAGAGTCGCCTTGTTCACTACACCTTTTATTTTTAGCTCATACAGTGAGCCGGGACTGGCCAGATCAGCTCGCTGTACCTCTTTACCGAGATCCACTTCAAACCCTCCGCTGGGCGGCGGACTGGACCCAGACCAGACTATTCCACCATCCCGTCCAACAACAAGAACAGCGTGGCAGGAATAAACTCCTCTGCTCCAGTTACCCACTCACACCTGTGCATGAATAGCAGGGACGATCTGCCCCGCACCAAGGCTTCAAACAAACACGCATGCAAATGGAAGGAGGCCTCTCAATTTAGCGGCTGCAACATGGGCTGGGCTGGGCAGAGCTTAGAAAAGCAGAGCACATATGATTGGCACAGAGAAGGACTCTACTCTACAAGTGTAAATTATGTAACTATGGGGTATGAATCTCATCTCAAGATTTTCACATTTGAAAACAGTTCCCAAATTTGACTTTAGACAAAAAATGAGGGCACATTTCACTAAATGTTATATTTCAAAACAGATACGTATCCAGACCGATACTTTTTTATACTCCACGAAGCACCTGCCACAACCTGAAAATCCTGAGATTGTAAACCTGATGTCCCATTCTAACACGCCATGGTGGCACTCACCTCACACAGTATCCCAGCATAGCCAGGTGGACATTCGCATACAAAGCTGTCCAACAACACGTGGCACCGGCCGCCGTTCTGGCAGGGGCTGCTGGCACACTTGTTCCTCTGGATCTCACAGTGGGTGCCTGTGAAGCCTGGAGGACACTGACAGTGATAACCTCCTCGAGCTCCTTCCTGCAAGGGATTATCATCATTCATCACTGACAGCAAATGACAGAAATATCAATACTTTAAGTACATGAATACTTTACAGCCCAACAGCTGAGAAATATGCTTGAAGCTAGAGCAGGGGTGTCCAGATCTGGTTTTGGACCACAGTTCAGCACAGTCTGGCATTCTCTGTACTTCAAGATTACAAACAGAAGTGATGTCCCTGCTGCAAACCTATCAACTAAACAACTAAACCTAATATTTGAACAAAGAAATGCCAAACAGTGCTGGACTAATGGCCCCCAGTTCCAGACCTGGTCACAAAACTACAACTGGAGAGACTCTACCTTGCAAGTTGCTCCATTCTGGCACTGTCCATGGCAGCCATTCATATCTGTGTAAAAGAGAGGGGGCGGGATAAAGTGCTTGAGTGGAAAGAAAATGCGGGTACTCATTATTACTAACTAACGGCATGCAGCAAAGACAAAGAGGAGGAGTTAGTGAGGCGAATGCAGAATCATTAGTGCAATCAGCACAATCCCACAGGCCAGTCAACAGGAAGCAGCAACCCAGCATGCAACAGGAGCTGAAGGCTATGACGTTGCATGTGGTGTTCATGTCCCTGCAGATATCAGGTGCCTAGAGAGGAAACCTTGGCTGCAGTGCCTCGCTTGGTGTGTGTGTGTGTGTGTGTGTGTGTGTGTGTATGTATGCCCTCAGGAAAGAAAGAAAAGAGGAAGAGGAACAACATTGATAAGAGTGGCAAAAGGGCCCAGTGAGGAGAGGAGAACGTGAGGAGATACTGACTGATGTCACATTTCTGTCCGGCCCATCCTTGAAAGCAGTCACAGTGATATCCACCAATCAAGTTTTTGCAAGAGTAAGCGTTAACGCAAGGCTTCCCCACACACTCATTTACATCTGTGGATTAAGGGAGAGAAAGAAAGAGGGATGATTGAAATGTCCAGAAAACAAAGAAGAAGAAAAAGAAAAGGGAAGAAGGGAAGGAGACAGAGGAGCCAAAGGAAGAGCGAAAAACAGAAAAGGGGAAGGCAGTGAAATTGGAGCTCTCTCTTTGTAGCCCCACCACCATTAGGCACATTGAACCGGCACTCTGCCTGTAACTCTGTACCAGCCTGCAGAGACTGGCAACACTCCGGCTATTAGACTCTGTTCCATGTTGACATCAGGGCCATCCAGATCCTGCTACTAATTTCACTTCCTTTCACATCTATTCTCTGAAAAGCCCTCCTGGATCTCTACACCAAGGCTCTCCCATTTACATTGCGTATTTGAATGGCACAGAGAAGGACTCCACTCTACAAGTGTAAATCTCATCTCAAGATGTTTTACATTTGAAAACAGCTCCAGGATTTGACTTTAGCCAATAAGGGCACATTTCACTAAATGAAACATTTCAACATTTTTATAAACCAAGATACAACTGCCACAACCTCAGCAGTCACTCATACACAGTGATTTACAAATGGAACCGAATGCAGCTATCAAGGTCCCTTAATTGTATGTCATAAAAACTAATGTACCAACATAAAATATATTCTCAGATCCAAATGTAAAGTCAAGTCAGAATGGAATCTTCAAAAAATTACAACCATTAATAATTAGGGTACAATACAGTTATGTACCCTAACTAAAGGTACTGAGTACACCACCACAATGACATCATTTGTACCCTGAAAGCAATATTTTCTCTCACTGTGTAGAGGAACTGGTTTTGTTTTTTTGTTGCCATTTAAAAGGATGTTTTTTCAACCAAACATGGTTCTTTTCCGGCAAGGGTTCTCAGCTCTGATCTGAAAGTATCATGGCACGAAATGTTCCAGTATTTTCCCAGCTCCTACACTCCCAGTTCACCTCAGGAAATTGGTTAATTGGTTTATTACTTGCATGTGCTGGTAGCAAGGAGAACCCTAAATATGCAATGCAGTGGTTCTCCAAGATCAAGACTGAGAACTAAAGTCATGAGAACTCTTATTTTAGAGTGTAGACAAAGAATCGCAACTTTGAATGTTTCACATGCTGGGTCCTGTTATCCACTATGTGTTCCATCTCCCTTCAAAGCAAAATTGAAGGAGAAAAAACGGTGCAGTGAACCCTGCCGTGAAAGAGCTGGATATTATTAGGTGATTAAACATTTATAAGGGGCCCCTGCGAGGTGCATGCCGCTCCCTTGCGCACCTGTCCTGCAGGAAACCTAACTCCGGGCAGCAGCAGGACCAGGTGAAACGTGAGATAGAGGCTAAGGTTTGGCCTGTAAGCCGAGCGCACCGACTCAGGTTCCCCCCCCCCCCCACTTGTTTACAGGTCATAATCTGCTTCCTCTCTCACATCCAGAACTTCCTTCGAAGAGAGGACAACATGGAATGGCACGCAAACGCTGCAGTGGCCACAATCGATAGAAATCAATGGCACGAATGTAGCTCACAGCTGAAGGATCTTATCTCAGAAGGCTGACTTCACAGGTTTGATCAAACAGAGCCGTCCACCATGCAGGTTATATGTATCCTTCCTCTCCTCAGGAGGCCTAATCAATTATTCCACCAGGAAAACTGTGGTATCACGATGAGCATTGCACACATGCAGGTACACGACCACATCAAAATCAACACTCGCATGCATCAACAGACATGTTTGTCAACAAACAGGGATGCAACACTGCGCAATGTAATCGACAAGATGCGTCAGCGAATATCGTGAATGGATTGTATTACTGAAACATGAGTGGGTGAGAATGCAAAGCACTTTTTTTCTGTTTAGGGTCTGCTACCTTTCATAATATCATAACAAAAAGACAAGTTCTCTCACAGAAAAGAACCAAAAACTAGACTATCATACTTCTAAATGTGGAAAAAAGGCCAATAACACATTAGCAAGTATACCACGGTCGTAACCTCACTGAAATGATTATAAAATCAAACTACATTTATCAAAAGCAAGTTCAGAAATAACTTTCAGAAATAACCGTCTCGGTGCTTCCGTTTTTGTGGTTTCAAGGACAAGCAGCATAAAATGTATAAAATGGACACAATCACACACTCTCCCTGATCTTGCCCAGAGAATAAATTCCACGCCAAATCAGAGCCATTTCCTACAACGATGTAACCCTACCACTGCTCTTCTCTGAAACAGAGGTAAGATAAGCCACACACAGGATCTTATACTAAATTAGTCTGAGAGCACACGGACAGTTTCCTCCTAATCACAACTCTGCAAATTCAGCCTAATGATTCAGAACAAACTAGCCTGTCATCCTCTGACTTAGCCTGAGTGTTTGAATGTGTCTCCTGTCGTGCATCTGACTAATTCCAAGTGATTCCATGGCTCATACAAAAGTGATGTATTACTCTTACCAATCTTACAGGTCTTCCCAGCCCACTGAGGAGGACAGAGGCACTCAAAGCCATTCTCCAGGTCAATACATGTTCCTCCTTGAGCACAAGGACTGGAAGCGCACTCGTCCATGTCTGCAATACAAAACACAGAACTCTCCTCACAACCACATTAAAGATAAGCCACTGGAGACATCCAGCCTCGGTCAGAACTCTGTCAGTTTAGAGCTGTTTTTTCGAGACAAAACCATTAAAACCATTTATGAGGTCAATGTTCCACATGGATTCAGATGAGCAGGGTTTCACTGCCCAATTATGACCAATAGCTTTCCAAATAAAACATGCAAACTGGGCGATTATGCTGATTTTACTCAAGCTGTGGAGGCTGAGAACCACCCACGAGAGAGAGAGAGAGAGAGAGAGAGAGAGAGAGAGAGAGAGAGAGAGAGAGAGAGAGAGAGACAGAGAGAGAGAGA
>JBBPCX010000160.1:8656495-8667104 GCA_037974365.1 Hydrocynus forskahlii
GAGAGAGAGAGAGAGAGAGAGAGAGAGAGAGAGAGAGAGAGAGAGAGAGAGAGAGAGCGAGAGAGAGCGAGAGAGAGGAAGGGAGTAGGAGAAAAGGATAGAGAATGAGAGATGGGACAGAATAGAAGGAGGGGGCAAGAAAAAACAAAAACAAAACAAAACAAAAATAAAAACACGAGTCAGCCTTGTTTGTTTGCACTGACCCATTACAAGCACAACAAGATGTGAGAATTAATGGTGTTCCCTAGAACAAGAGACACATTTACGGCCCAACATAAAGCTTCTTGCCTGCCACCACCCACCACATTCTCATACCATTGTTGTTCAGGTCAGCCTGGTGATTTAGAATCTAAAGCCCTACCGCCCCCTTACGCCCAGTCCACAATCACAAAAACAGTCAAGGGGCTGCTTGATTGTTTATGGGAGAGCATGGTGTAAAAGACACCACGTCCTGCATGAATTGAGCTAATGTAGCTAATGGAAAGTGTGACTCCAGGTCTGTAGGGGTATCATTTACAGAACATCTCACTTTAGGCTGAGGAGTAAAGATTACTGGGCTGTGAAACCACTGATAGAAGCAGGTGTCTTTACATGGTGGTAAAGGTCATGATTTAACAGGCCCAAACACCCGTGCTGCCCTCCTTCATAAGACAGGACTAACAGCAAGCTCCCAAGATTACATCAAAGGCAAACTAGATATACGTCTTCTAGAAGATACATGGCATGTCTCCATGAATTGTACTAAATAACATGCTATATGGCGATCTGACATCTCTTACCAGTTCGGCAGTCTTGTCCCATCCAGCCATCGAGACAGACGATGTTTCCGGAAGGATCGCAGCGGTAGTGGCCGAAGTAGTCGTCACGAGGCCGGCACTGCTTGTTGCATTTGCTGCCATAGTAGTTCTCATCACACCTGACACGGATGCGGTACTCGAAGCGGGCAGTGGCACCTGGGTGCATGATGACCTGCCACTGTTCCCCAGGATTCGCCACACCAGTGTGAGCATGCCGCTCAATCAGCAGCTCCTCACCTGAAGGGGCAAAGACAAGTAATGTTAGTAGTTCCAGCCTTTTCTCTCGTGCTGCAGTGGACAGACGGCAAGCTGTTCATTGACAACTTGACTGGAAATTTTATTAGGCACTCAGCAGAATAGAATATTTCTCTGTCTATCCAATCCGCCCCCACACAGACCATGTACGAACAAAGATATGAACAATATATGCACACTCCACTCACATTTACAAGGCAATAACAAAAGGCAGACCACCATGTTGGACAATTTCAGGGGCAGTCCCCAATATAAAGCCGTAAATCTCCAGGCTGCGGCAGTGACTAAGAGTTTCCTGCCACTGTCAAACTGACAAACCAATGCACAAAACCTCTTCGAACACATACACTTGACACCACTGCCGAAGCGGAAACGCGTTTTCTGGACCGCACCAAAATTAAACAAAAGCACATCATATTTTACTGCATTCGTCTAGGGCTGTTGAAGCAGCGTCTGCCTTGTCTGAAGGAGCAGTCTGACCATGAGTGCTGTTACCAGGGAGAGTTGGGCAGATGGGAGGGGACACGCACAGTCTGTCTGACTTTGAAACAGCAACTCCTAAAAGTCCTTGAAGGATTTACACCTCCTTCCTTACCTTGCCCTCTAGATGCCTCAAAGAGTCTCTGGACCTACGAGTGCTCCCATTAACTGTTACATTTTGCCAAGCTTCCATTGCTTTATGCCAACTCCAACAAAGAAAGCAATCTTTATCACAGTGGGATCAGAGACAGTAAACAATCACAGTGGAAATAGGGGGCCTGCGATTTCCTCTGTCCCAATGTTAGGACTGTTGTCCCCCCCAACATGTACCCACTCACTCACACACACCTTCCTCTCTATCCACGGACAATGTCAGACGAATTAAGCAACGAAAACAAAAATAGCCATGGCGCTTCCAGATAAAGAACAATGGAGCAAGCTTTGCTGGGCTGCCCAATGTCTAAACACTAGCCAGTCCAAAGCCCTTCCTGCCATGTAAACACAATGCAAAACGGGACCCCTCCTGAAGCCTGTGAGGCCTCAGTGCTCAAAGTAAGAATTTGATTATGTCTATAAAACTGCCCGTATTTCATAGATGCACATTCAGTACAAGAACCGGGTCTGTACAATTTTTGCAAAGGCCTATGCAAACGCTATGGGCTCCACTCTAGCTAGACTCCTCATAGAAAATACGATTGTATTCTTAACTAACAGGCTACAAAAAGCTGAATTTGAGAGTTGTTTCTTTTGCCCTCAGGTCTTCAGCAGATAAAAGAACACATGCTGGAATATGTCCAGTCTGAAGAAAGCAGAACATCACACAGCATGCAGCAAACTCAGAGCCTTCACACTGAATACTAAACACACACTATCAATCAGTGCTACAAAGCTCATTACAATGCTGCGCCTGGAGAGCCCAGCAATGACGATTTTCAAAGCTGCGCTACACTGCCAAATCCTGTGTGAGGACACACACTGCAGCAAGCTCCGTCAGACAGGGGCTTGGCAGTGGACTCCCACTATGACAACATTATTTCTTGTCTGGCACAGAGTGAGCACTCAGGTTGGCTTCTCAAGCGAGTGACAAATGAGGCCACTGTCTCATAACAGTGGGGTATGGCTGTGAGGAGCAGGAAAAATCAGACCACCTGAGAGGGCATCAATTTACTGTGCTATCCACAATGACAGTGTGGATGATGAGAAAGACTGGAGGCTAAGATGGATTTGGCACTAGCAGTGATAATGCAGGCACTGCTAATGATGCTAATATTCTTTAGCAGCAGAAGGTAGTACAGGACATCTTGCCTCGCGAAACATGAACATTTGCTTAAATGACTAATGTTATGGTTCCACTGAACTTGATAAAAACAAAGAAAAATACATACACCCAAGCTCAACAACAGCAGCAATAGTAGCCTGCAGGCTAACTTAGAACAAAGTGTTCGCCATTTTGTCATGATCTGAAGCAATTTGTAGGCTTTAAATGTGTGATTTAATGAAAGTACATAAAGTTAAAATAAATTAAGTTAATAAGCTAGCAACACAAATATATGTTTTTCAATTTAAACAGATGTATGTGGTTTTACTGCAATATTACACCATTGAAAGAGTTTCTGTAAAATTGACTGGAAATGCCTAGTGAGTCTTAACTAAGAGGCTCTTCAGTCTATAAGTTAATAGCAGCCTCTCAGACAAAATCTGTGGCACGATTCTCTCACACTCACTGAAAACAGTCAGACACTATTTTTTAAGAAACCAGTGACTAGGGGTGCGATCTGACAAAGCTATATTTCACACAGTCCCATGCGTCTAGCCTAGATCCTTATTTTCCTTTTATTTAACTAGCTGTTCTGCTAAAAACAGCTATCTAGAAACTAGTTTCCTCAAAAACAAGTACAATAAGATCATTCTTGGATCCATCTGGCTGTTTATGATTAAGGGTTTAGTGGGAGCAGTCATCCCTCTTTTTGGCTGCGATGATGTATTGTTCCAGTCAGTGCTTCACAATATTAGTCCTCGTTACTGCCACAGCAAACAAACAGCTACCACCAGAATGGCACAGCCTACGCTGGGTGACATCCATTGAAATTCTCACACATGCATCTTGAAGTCTCAGAGAGAAGTCTCTCAGGGACATTCTCTCTACCAGCCAGTCTCTCTAAAGTATATCCACACAGCGTACCATCCCTCTGGGAGGACAGGCCAACAATGCACTGGACCAGTACGAGCGGCCTCTCTCCATCAAGTCCTATTGTCTCAATCCCCTGCCCAAAAGAGAAGATTGAGGGGGGAAACAGGATGGAATGACTTCACGGTGCAAGGAGGCGAATGTTTGCATTTGGCGTCTTTTAGAAGCCTGGAACGCGTAGTCATTATTGCGATCACATCCGCACATCAAAGACAGGACCCTCTCCGCCCCTCACCTCTTGCCAGCCAGCGTCCACCTTGTCTCGCATATGTAAAATTCCTCTCCTCAACCCCTTTCCTCCCGACAATTCCTAAAGCAAGACAAAGGCGGCGGGATCGGCAGCCGGAGAGGCAAAGGAAAACAGGATACAGCTGTGGCCCGATGGCGCCCATAACCATTCCCCCTAGACTCCATGCAGTGGACCCCTGTCCTAAGGTCTTCAGGTTTCTCTACATGCTTGGACTCATTCAACACCATAAAAAGCAATGCTCATAAAAACTGGCTGCATGGAACGCCATCAGCTATGATGACTTTTGAAAGAAGCTCTTCAGCAAAGAAATCGTCTGGCTTAGTCACACCAAGGCACCTGGTAAAACTCAAGTAACAACCTCCAAACATGTATACAGACCTCCATCCAATCATTCCTTAGACTAAAGGTGGGCATGGAGCGTTCAAACGTGCTTACCCTCTCTAAGGAATGTTCTAAACTGATTAGTGGAAGTAATTAAAGTTTTATCAACCTTACCAAATCATACATCACACTTGTTTCGGCCCCAGGGGGAGTCTAGTTAAAACTAAGAGACATTTCTACTGCCTCACCCACACAACCACATACACCTGCGCTTCTTGGAGCCTGTTGCACAACCCTCAGTAAGACTGCTGTTTATGAATCATCTAAAAAATTTCCCTTTTGGCAAAGCTCATGGTACTTCAGCTGTTAGAAAACACAAGTCTCAACATTGTCTCGTGAGTCAAAAGACCCATTGTACGAGGCCATCTATCTGAAAGCCAATAAGCACCGGTCCCAACACTACAGTGTTTAACACACCACATAATACCACCATGCTGCATATCACAACACATAGTTTCATCAGTACAGAACAAGTGGTAGTACTCACTATTTTGAGTGCTGTTGTCCCAATCCCAGGCCTCCAGAATGAGTGTGTAGGATCGCTGTAGAAGAGGGAAAAATGCAAGTTAGCACAACATAATCTTACAAGATTGTGAAGAGCATGGTATACTTTACTAACAGCAGTGATGGAAAGAGAGAAACCTGAGAGACAGAGAGAGAGAGAGAGAGAGAGATAGAGAAGGAGGGAAAAAAAAGACGCAAAGTGTCAAGGGGACAAACATTAACAAAAGACACAATCCAGGCCCTTGAGTCTTCTCAGTTCACTTTACTAACAGTGTGATAGAGGTGGCAGAACATGAAATCCTTACAGAAATGGCTGTCAGATAAGAGATAATGCACAGTATAAAGAGACTGAGATTGAAATTCTGATGTAAACTTGCAACTGATCAGAAATGATCACAAAAAGTTAGCTGAATCACTTAATGCATTCAAAATGAGAGCATAATGAATTCACAGCTGGCACAACCAACACGAGACTAAACCTCACATGCATTTCAGTGGCACAGGAAACTAAGAATATTGAGTTCTCATAAGGACCCTCATTAGAGCACACTGAATGAACATGAAAAGCAGGACTATATCTAAGACTAGGAATTGATAAGATTTCTTTGATGCCAACGCCATTATTGATGTCTGATTATCTATTTATCGATTCCCTTGTCGATTTCTGATCACTTTTCTCTTTGGAGGGGGAGCCTTATTTTACAATAATCATATCAAATAACTGATGTGCATAATAGGATGATAGGATGAAAAGAGAGAATATTTGTACAGCATATGATAATTGATATAACTGTTGGAAATCAAACCCTTGTTATGCCGAACTTTTTTGAAGTCATCATGGATACACTGATCATGTTTTGTTAAGCGAGCATAATTGTACTAGCACACTATAAGTAGTAAAAATGGGGAAACCTAATAACGCAGAGTTCACGATCTAGCAGCCAGGAACACCACATTAATTCTAACCTCATGCCTGGGAATAAAAAAATGAATGTGCAATGTAAGTCAGATAAATCACAATTACACTATTCCTTCTAATTGTTCAGCCACACAATATTCTAAAAGAAATCAAGTAAGTAGGCACACCAATGTAACCTTATTTTAGAAACTGTTTTCAGCCAAATCAAATCAAAGGCTGACACTCACTATGGAAAGCCAATATTCATAGTGTCATCAGTGGCCATTAATCCATACCTGAGCATGTTTCATATATTCTACATTTCCTATAGGGAGAGAGAGACAGTCTCTGAACTTCTCAGATTCAACCTGGAAACCATATTCAAAGGACTCGGTCCTCAAATGGAACTAAGCCTCACTAAACAAATGAGACAGTGGAAGAAGGCGTGGTAAGCCTGTCTGAAAGGATGGACCAAAGAGAAGCTGCACCGTGTTGCTGTGCTCTTTAATCAAGGGACAAAGTGCCTCCTGGAGCTTTGATGGCTCACTTCCACAAGACCAAAACAGTTGTTTCATGACTGACTGATCCATGTGTGCCGCTTACTGCAAAACACACAGTGGCTACTTGGCATTACAGGGTTTTAAGCGTGCACCTTTTCAGCAGTGCAAGGCCTGTGTGTGGATAAGAAGAAACATGGGTTTCACATGTGGTGTGTGTGTGTGGAGGAGAATGTCTACATTCTTATCAAAAAAGGGCTGTGGCTTTTAATAATAACAAAAAGTGGTTTTGATGCTGTACAGAATTTTCAAAGTGTTATTTGAAGAGCTTTGTACATGACCATAAAGGTTCTTTAAAGAAACATAAAATGTTCTCCAGACAGGAGGTTAGACTTCAAAATAGCAATATGCATAACAATAATTAAAATGATGTTAATAAAGGTACTGGATTTGATACAGAATATGACTGACCATCATAACTCTGCAAAACATAAATTCAATTTTTTTCTGAACAGTAAAGAACCATTTCCAAAAGAATCCTTGAAGAACTTGTTCAAGAGTATTAAAAATGGTTTGTGAACCCAAGAATGCCCTACCCACTCCTCATTCACACACACACACACAAACACACAAACACACAAACACACAAACACACAAACACACAAACACACTTACTTCCCCGGAGGTGGGGTGGGAGGACCCTCAGAGGGGAGGTATGCATGTGTGTGTTTTTGTGCTGCTGGGACATGGAAGGACCCACTGGCTGGTGTGGATGATGCCATGTGGGATTTACAGCAGTAGCTGGTCTGTTTGGGTGGTAGTGGGTGGGGGCCACACATCCATGCAGACACACAACAGATGCGTCTTAAAAAGATGGATTATTTCACATGGACGTGCATCATCCCACGACATGTAGTGGGGCTTCTGACCTCTCCACCCATCCCCCAGCTTGTGGGTCGGCTGCCATGTCAGTGTGTGAGTCTCCCTGTGGATGCATTAGTGGGGTCTTTTACTGGTAAGCATTGATGGATGCTTGTGAATGCGCTAGGTCATGCCCTGGATCTCCTCTTCTCTTAATGCGTGTGATGGCACCAAGGAGAGCTGCCATCATTGGAAAGGTGGCAAAGTCAGAGTGTAAGAGACAGTAGTGCGGGGGCGTAACGGTCCTGTTCCCACACACCCTGGCTCTGATTAGCTGGATTATGTGACAGCTGCCCAAATGGCTGGATGGGGATAAAAGCAGTGGGGGAGGTGACCAGTGAACAAAGACCTTCATCCAAACCCCCGAGACTCTGGACTGTCCAGCAACATTCCTCCAGCGGCTCACACATGCCCCAAAATAGATGTCCCAACAGACCCGTTAGCATTGCATGTCACCTCGCACCGTTTTAAAAGGAGCAATTTCCACAAGTCTGCGCACTTCATCACCCTCCTGATTAGCGAGCCTGATAATGAGGATATATATACACGCATGCACACACACACACACACACACAGGCTGAGAACCAGCTAAAGACCTGCTGGTACAGAAGCGCCCAGGCTTAGCCCACACTCATCCTCACACAGATGTGGAGGCAGAGGACCCACTGTCTCCATCTGAGCTGGGATTACAGAAAAGAGCTCCATTTGCAGTTAGTCCCCAGCAGATCATGTATAATCATATTTATTATGGAAAAAAAGGTTTGATTACATCCGATCAACTACTAGTTTAGGAAACCACCTAATTTTAAACTGTTATGGGTTTCCTCTGACTCCTTTCCTCAAAGTTTTACTATATTCAAAAATGGCAATTTCTTCTAGTATGGTGCAAAAAACAAACAGAATTTATGCCAATGCTTCCTGTAGTGTACTGCAATCTACCAGAGTGGTTTTAGTGTGTTCCTGTTCTTACACACCACTGTAACAGAACCACTGACAAGGAGTGTTCATTTTCATGCGTCAACATTTTTTCCTCTCATAATCAAGATCAATGACTCATTTTTGTCAGGTAATTGTTACAAACGTGCTATACCTTATTGTCCCGAAAATATGAAGAAGAAGGACATAGTCACAAAGCCATCCATGGGTGTTTGTGTGTGTGTGTGTGTGTGTGTGTGTGTGTGTGTGTGTGTGTGTGTGTGTGTGTGTGCGCGTGCGTGTGTGGTGGGGTGGCCCACAGGTGCAGCTTCCCACGGTAGGGGGTTGGGCAGTGTAGAGGGGGGATTTTAGGGCAAGGCTGAAATTAGAGGGGGCTGTAGGGAGTGAGGCTCTGGCTGACCCCAGAGACCTCTCATCAGGGATCTCATAGCTTCAAAAGCCTCCCGCGCTGGACTGCTAACCTGCAGTGCACGCACACACACAAGGCCAACTGCAACACAGCCAACTTGGCCCAAACACGTCCATGAAGGGAGCACCACATTGGCCTCCTACGCATTATGCAAAACACAAGCATTTATCAGAAACATTAGATGAGTGCAGGGATGTCCCAATCAAGTGTTTTATCCCTGATCTCAGTGCATGAATACTGAGTACTTGCTGATAGACTGTTCCAGTAATTGCATGTTATTAGATAATATGGCTGAACAAAGCACACTTCACCAAAATCAGTCAAATTCAGGTGAAATCTGCTAGGCTGCAGAATTTCAACCATTTGTGCATTAGCGCCATAATCTACGGATTACATATACCTATGTCACAAAATAAAGTTAAACAGAGACAATGTGGTAAAACAGTACAAAGGATGTAAATGGCATCCTTCCACATCCCATCAGGATATCCCAAGATAAAAGTAATGCAAGCTTGTCCCTGTGAGAGTCTAAAGCAGGTAAAAATGCAGCTGTCATTACCAAGTGACGTTCAGTTGAGCACTCTTCACCATGGTGACCGTGTAAAGGTCATTCTGACCAAGTGGAGAGCAAGGTGAGGCAACCCAAGAGCTTTCATATGCCTTAGCCACAGCAAGGAGCAGCGGAGCCTGAAGCAGTCTAGCAACGACCCAATCCCAAAAATACACTGAAAAAGAGGGGGCTTTATAGTGGGGCAGATAGAGAATCTTTAACAGGATGTGTGGGAGGAGAGAGAGGCACAGGTCTCAATAACCCAGTAACCTTTACTGGGGAAGAGCACATAATTTCCTGCTCACTATTAGCGAGAGGAAGTGAGGGGAGAGACGTATTTCCCGTGGTCTAAGCCACCATGAACACGCTCTTTGCCTAACTCGGTCTAGCTGGCTGCACCTTCCCCCGATTTGGAAATTCTATTTATTGAGAGCTTGAGAAAAACACAAGCAACATCAAGAATTCCAAAATTAGCCAAATTTCACAATCACTTTGTTTGACCCGGAACTATTTGCAAGCTTGTGAATAAGATTTATTTCTGTATTCAAGAGACAACACACATCTACACACATCATTCATATACAAGGGCTCAAGCGCAGATTGTGGTAGGTACAGGCACATGGGGCTGCTTTTCTGAACGGAGGCTTTCAGTGACAGCCTCTGATAGATTGCCCTCAGAGGGCCCATCGCCTCACTTATTCATCCTGTGGCGAGTAATTGCAGCGTGTAATCTTCATTAATCTGGGACGTCAATCCCGGCTTTCTGTCCTTCCATGGCCCCCTGACAAGGGATAGTCGGGCCAGCCCGAGGCAAGAGAGCCACTGGCTAACATTGACTACACCAATTACAGTCAAACGCGGCCATCACCGAGTCAATTACAAGCCACTGAAGGGCTTTTTTGTGTTGTCTGTTCAAAAGAGATTACAGCATTCCCCAGCCATTAGATGACGACGTCTTCACAAACACGCAACAGAACAAAACTTTCTCGCCCATTTCGAAACTTCTGCAATACCGAGACATGCCGGATCAAAGTCAAAACCCAAGGCTGGTTTCTCAAGACCGCATTAGATCGTTTGGGTGCATTTCAGACATGAGGGCTCAATCCAGGCTTAACTGGGATCTACAAAGCTTTCTCCAGAGAGACATTAGATAAAACCTATTAAATTATCTGGGAAAACACAGGTCCAGCACTGGCAATATCTCAAGGTGTGAATCAACAAGCTAAGCTGAGTGGAGTTGGTTAATTTAACACATTTAGGGCAGAACGCCCATCTTCTTTGTGGAGCTGAGGTGCTGTTCCTCACCAGAGATTTATAATGCCATGATTCTGGCACAGGCCGCTCTCTCTGTTCTCTCTGGGGACAAACAGAACTAGCCTGAGTGCTAATGAGAGCACTTTGTGTTCACCAGCCTTTAAGGAGGGGATACAGACCATGCAGCTCCAGCTGAACAAGGGACATGTTTGTGTCAGCCGAGTCTAGACTTCGTGTCAGAGTGGAACATGAAGAGACTGACTGGGGGTGGCTGGGGTGTTGTGAGGGG
>JBBPCX010000160.1:8677244-8688098 GCA_037974365.1 Hydrocynus forskahlii
TATAATAAGGGTCAAAGTTCTTTCATCTTTGGCATTTTTCTTATTTTTTAAATATTCTCTATGTATGCGACTACACACACTGAGTGATAGAGTTGAAGCAGGTAAGAGCGCCCTCTATTGTCCATTCAAGCCAAACCTCAGAGTTAGAGGAGGTTCAAAGCTACAGCAGTTCAGCACACACTCTTCAGTTGCTGCTTTTTTTGGGGGGGGGGGATTTAATTTAGGCTTCTTGTGTGGAGAATCCAGCTGGAAAAAAAACTAATGTTTTTTCTTCCTATGGAGCGACCTCTCACTGATGAGATTTTTTTTCTTTGGGCTCTGCATTAACGCTTTGGCTGAAAGGAATCTGACCCGATCTGTTTCAAGAATGTGCTCTTTCCAGCCATAAACCTGCTATTTGTCAGTTGAGTTTACGTTACCTGTCAGTCACACACTACTAACTGCGTGTGCAGCCAGGATTTACGTGTAATGAAATGAAAGTAATCCTGAGGCACAAGCAGTGTGGCCGAACAGTCTTACCTCTCCTCAACGCCTTGACATATTATCCCGCCACCCCAACAAGCATCACGGCCCTAGGGATGGCATAAATAAAGCTTGTGCTGCCACCAACACCGCATTAGCCGCAACATTTCGCACGCTGTCACAGAATCCTGCTCCAGTCTGGTGGTTTGGATGGAAGAAGGAAGGCAGGAGATGTGGGCGCTCACAGTGGTGCTCGAGTAGGATGATGGAGGGGGAGGAGTGATGGACAGAGACAGAGGTGGGGATGGTGGGGGGAGGTGGCTCTAGGGAAAGGTAAAGTGGATGCCTCTCCTCATCCATATTTCATGCTTTTCCCCTTGGAGGCCTCATTCATAAACGTATAGCCAACAGTGTTATTCCCTTTTATCTTTAATCATCGCCTTGACCCACTTTAAAACCTCTCACACATTGTCTTGGGCAGCTGTGATGGATATTAAAAAACAAGATCCTGAAAAGATGATAACGAGCGCATCCTAACAGCATCTGCTAAATACTTATTGTATAAACTAGCACCTTTGCACTTACTGACATCTTGCAAATCAATTTGTCTAATCTTTTGGCTTCCCACCATATTCGTTGCGGGGGAGCCTCGTTTCCATGGCGATGTGTCTGTGATTGACTCTATAATAAAGCAAGCTTGCAGGAAATTAAAATTGATATGAGGTGGCCTCCCAATGGTGACGATTTATTAATGCAAATATCACCCGACACTTGCAACCTACAGCTGCTAGATGCTGCGCTCCCACTCTCCTGTTTCACCAAGCCTGTCATTATCTCCCATTCTGTTTCCCTTCAAGGCTGAAAAACCATTCTAGTAACTTAAAATCATTATTCACTGTTGCTTGAGAGACATCCAGGCTTCACATGGCTTTAGCTCCAAACTTGTATTTCACTGGCACCTCAGCTCAGTATTACTGACATTAGAGTGAGGAAGAGCAGAAGGTAGCATTCAGGAAACATGAAGCAAGGGGGAAATGGCACAGGCTTGAGAGTGGAAGGAAAATAGAACAAAAAAGAAAGAAAGAAACAGTTTTAGAATGCAATATAGAGTAGCTTTGGTAATCCTGAACATGAACAATAGCAGTAAACTTAATAAGAGATTAACTATATGTCCAAAAAAGTTCACAAACCCCATCTGATTTATAAATTACTCTTTTTATGTGCACCTATTGCTGACCCAGGCATTCATTTATGCACACACACACAGCTTGTATGGTTGCATGCAAAAACACTCCTGGTCAAATGACCTTTAGTTGAAAAGTTGAAAACCTTTAGTTGAATGCATCCTCAACAGATACAATTTACATGGCATTTTTCTGAAATTAGCATCCATGCTTTTCAGTGCAACATATCTGTAAAACCATTGTGTACAAACTGTGCCGTAAATTGCACAGGCCATATTATTTTCCATCTATATGAAAAGTTTAGCAAGTAAACAGAAAAGGTGCATGGACATTTGCAGAGGTGCGTTTTCTGTAGAAAACATGTCTTAAGGCCAGACCTTTGCATCACCTATAAAATCTCAGAAGAGCGCTGCCAAAAAAATGGGACGCTCCAGCACAGCCTACGTTCCTCACCTTCAAATACCTTTTGGATGAGTTGGAGTGGTGTTTGTGATCCAGAACTCTACGCTCTACATCAGCTTCACACCTCACTCTTGCTCTTGAGTCTGAATACTATCAAATCCTCACAGCAATGTTCCAGTACCAATGAAAAAGCCTTACCAAAAAGTGGAGGGTGATACTGCATAAAAACTGGACAAAGTAACTATTAATACCCTTGATTTTGAAAGAAATCTAAGGGTCTAAGCATTGTAGCTCATAATAGGAGTCATGCATTCTTCAGGTGTCATTTTAGCTTCTCTGCCCAGTCCTGACTCATCACATTGAGGAATTTACTATCACAGACAGATACAAATCTGGTTTTGTTCTTTGGCTCCAAGCCTGACGTAGTTCTCACATTGTCATTGTAAATGACAGTCACATTTATTAGGTGTTCACTCTACATCATGATGGTATTAATCTCATGAGTGTCAATATTACAGGTCTATCATGAGAGCTGAACACCAGGCCATTACACTATAATTGGGTGGGTAGCTAAGATTCTTTTCATGCAAATGTAAGAATGAGGATGTGACACAGCTTACCTGCTGAGGAATCTTACTCATCATGTTCCTGAGTGAACCTGTGTCTATCAACAAGTCAATCATGCACTCTTTGCTATGACAGTCAGTGACAAAAGGCTCTTGTGAACAAGTTTTAATGCCCATGAAGAATGGCTCAATTGATTTCCTCTTAAATTCAACCGGCTTCAAGGTGAACATACTCGTTTAAGTGTGTAGCACAAGCAGGGCTGCGTTAAGAGCTTAAACTACTGGTTGGATTGGCTGAATTGCAGCGCAAGTAAATCTTCATTAGTGTCTCCAGCTTTTTTCCCCCCGAACCTTTGTATGGGAAAAGAAGTTTGCATATTTTCACTAGAGCAGAACATGAGGGCATTCAACACCTGACAGAGCTGTGACTCCTCGCACCCTCATCTCTGCCTGCGCTTCCTTATCTCTGCGGAAACGTGGGTTCCTACTGGGCCTAAAGTTCACAAAGGACAAAAAGATTCATCTTCGGACAGTGCATGCCCACCCAACACGTTCTCTATGTATCCGGGAGGTGTTTAATGAATGCATATACAGAGGTCACCACACCGAGCGAGGTGTTAAATGAAAGCATTCAAGTTAATGCCGGATTGCGTCATCATGGTTAAAGAAAACACCTTCACCTTCAAGGAAGCAAAGTATTTCTCTTCATGCTCCACTTTCACTCTCTTTCAAGAGCAAGTGTTGGGACTGGCCCTGAGATTACATCGGCCTCTGATCATGAATAGGGTCCGTTAGCACAGTCAAGCATAATGGTTTAAAAAAGGTCATGATTGGTTAATAGTGAATATACTGTTCTAAATGTATTCAGAAACATATTCCAGGACAAACGTATTTAGGATACACTTTGAATGTCTAGATAAGGCACAAAGGCCCCTATGACATTTTCACTCAGTTCACACCGTTACTTGTTCCTGTTTGGCAGTTTAGTCATGTAATTCTACTTTTAATATAATTAAAAAAAATTACTTCTCATTTGAATGCTTTGAAATTCTCATATGCCTCACAATCCCTCAAGCAGAACTTATGACATGAGCAAAAAGAACTCTTAAACAGGAAACCCTGATAAAAAGTTTATTACATAAAAAAACCTGACTTACAAAACAGAAATATGAGTTTTTCAAGATTTTACAACTTCACTGATTTTGCACTTGACCTGTTCGGATAAAGTTGAACAGTTTAATGTGTAAAAGTGGGTGATTTTGACATCTGCAAAAGCAGCACTGTTTTCTTTCAAAGAGGATTTTTTCAGTCCATGTTACATTTAGAAAAGTTAAAATATATACTCCTACAATTGAAAATGTAAGATTATTCTGAATACTGCCCTTTTCAACTGCAACACAGGCTGGATACAGTCGCAATCCTGCTGCTTACACAAGATTTATAAGTAGTTAGCAGAGATGCAGAAACTTGGATTCACTTACATAAATACTAAAAAGAAAAAAAAACAGCAGGCACTTAAAAAAGGGGCCAAAATGTTCTTTGGAGCGATATCCTAAAAGTACCACTGAGTTTTCTGAAGACGAATTAAAGAGTCAGATTTATAAGAGTCTAAAGAACCCTAAAATAAAAGGTTTATGCTCCAATGTTGGTATACCATTTTCATTACACTATGTGTATGTGCTTTTAAGACGGTGTAATGAAAGTAGTTTACCACAGAAGAAGGTCCTTCACACTCCATTGAAAAGTCCTATTGGCACCTTTATTATTTTTTGAGTGTACACCGCCTCAGAGCTGCAATTCAAGAATCTCACTCAAATCACACTGCATTGTGCTTGAAAGGGCTGAAGAGGTGCCAGGACTGTTCTGGAACAGAAATGAGCATGAGCAGATCAGCTGGTGGATTGTAGTTGGAGAGCAGGAGCAAGTTAAATTGTACTCTGATGCACTCTGGCACACCCCTGGCCATTCCCTCCCATTCTCCCTCCACAGGAGCAGGTGCAGATAGCCTCACACAATAATCTTTACAATTAGCGCGTTTACAATGGGCCCAATCAACCTTGACACCAGTGCTAGGAAGGAACCATTCCATGGCTCAGATCAGCCTGGGCAGGACTGAAAGTGCATGGAAGTGCAAGACAACAATTTGCCTGAGCAAGGTGCATATATGGGCTAGATATGTTTCCATTTAAACCATTTTAAAAAAGGTAGATAATCATTCTGGATTTTATGCAGTGTCTCTTTTTACAATTATTATGGATTAAGCCCACTGGGACGACCAGGGGTACTGTTTTTAATGTCACAATGTGTTCCACAATACCATGAATGATACTCATACATGTGAATAAACCTCAGGTTAATATATTTACAAATCCTAATTAGTGCTACTGTGCTGCCTTTGAGAAAACCTTCACAAATCCTGCTATGGCATGCTTGATGGGAAGCAGAGGTAATTGTACAATGTTTATGAATTGTGCAGGTAATTTGCAATTGGCCCTACTTGAAAATGTTTATGAGCCACGCTTCGCCAAAAGAGGCACTTGGTTTCCATTTCCAGTGAAGAGCGGAGAGGCAGAGACATGCCTATGCTATTGTGTGTCAATAACGAATGCATTTAGCTGAGCTGAGTGATGAGCCCCTTATTATCATCGCATTAATTCAAGAGAGATTTACCAACCACAGCACCTATTACACAATTAATAGAGATCTAATTCAGTTATTGGGAACGGCATTTCTCATTTCGCATTCGCTGCGATTATCTGTCATTTTTTCCCCCCTGAGATTAATTCTTCTCAACAAACTACACTATGTACACTCTTTTAGTAAGATACTGCAATGAGAATCACAACAAAATGAAACTATTCGGGTGTGTCTTTTTTATCTGCATCATTCTTGGGTGATTTTTATCAAGGGACAGTTATACAGTTATGCCCTATCTAAATCTCACAAGTTTTCTAGATATCTCCTCCACGCGTCTAACCCCCTCCCCCATCACAAACCAAGCACAGCTAAGTCTAGCAGGAGAGGACGTCCGTCCGGTGAATGACATCATACTGGCCTCAAGTAGCCGCAGCTTCTGAACCGTCTGTATCAAACGCCACATGTTTTGGCTGTCCCAGAAACAGCAAGGCCACCGAGTCATCCAGGATATCCTACAACAGAGTCGGGATGATTGCTCCCCTGTTTGCTTTGCTTGTTTTTATCCTAATCCATTCCAAGCCCCACATCCGTCCCACAGTTCAGAGAGGGTTTAGTAAGTCAAAGGGTATACAGTGCCCTCCTTGCACTTCGGCCTAAGTGCCAAAAGACTAAGAGCTAAAGGAGAGCTGTGGACTCTCTTGGACACAGTGGTGCAGGGAAGAGTGCTCTGAGATACATCATAAATATCTGCAGCCTCTACAGATAAGCAAAGAGAAGTCTGTGTTCTCACAGTAGGTTCTTCATCCCACTCTAAATCAGGTCCTGGATAAACCCCCGCCCCCCCATCCTGCAAAGTACCACTACTAGAACAAGGCTGGAGCCATCAAAGAATTCAAGCTGGGCCAAGAATCTGCTACAGTGATTTCAGATGTTTGTAATTCTTTTCGTTGGCAAACCTGGTGATGGGAATGCAATCAGTAACTCAAATTCAGTGCTGAGAAAAATACAAGAGCTAGATTGACCACTATGAGATACTTGCACCATTTGCATACAGAGAATTTGCTCATATCCCAGATCACGTCTCAGCAGAACCCCTTGACTGGCCACTTTCGATTACCCTTGTCGCTGAGGCAAAAAAGGTCCAACAGGACAGTGAGCGGGGCAGCTGGCTCAGGTTGCTCTGTCCCCCCTGTCCAGGGACCCTGTTCTCATTTGCATACAGATGGACAGTGTGGTGGAATCATATTATGTGTCCTTTCTCCTTTTTGTCTGTGCAGGTCACAACTCCAGCGGTGGGTACAATGCTCAGTGCACTTCAAAGGGCCGGTCACACCTGGGAGTGCCAGGAGAAAAGGGGCGGCCACCCATAGCCGACCGCACAGATGGCCTTTCACGCTGGAGCACAATGGACAAGCTGTAAGTGGTCCACGTGTCGGATTACACATGAAAGTGCACAGTGATCCCCCGCCCAACTTCGTGTGACATGGTGCGCGAGCAGAGCTCATCACTATTTCATCATACTGTCATTTACATGGGAGAAAACATATCATGTGATATTTGACAGAGGGGGTGATCAGCAGGTCTTGTTTGTTTGTGGTAGTGCCATAGGTATGTCCCTTCTCTTTAAGGATCGGAAGGTGTTTTCACTTGCTAAAGAATTGAAAATTAATTTGAGGTAAGTAGATGGGGGGCAAGGATATGCAAGCTTATGTAAGAATACATGCTTTGCTACCAGGAAGAGAACAAAGCATTTGTTCTGGAGGTCGTTGGAGGTTAGCAGATGCTTTCACTGACATGGAGGCAGCCAAGCAGACAGAAAGACATGCATCTCATTGAACAACACCGTGAGGGGGTGTTCTGTGACCTGTTGCCATCTCGTTCCCTGGCAACAAGTCCTCCAAAGCAGCAACGTTTGTGCTATAGAATTTTTGAGGAATGCAGTAGGTGGATAGAAGTGAAGACGGACAAAATCCACTTCTTTCAAGGAAATGTGCCTCCGGATCTTCGGTAACATCAAGCCAGGGCAGCTTACCCCAAGAATCGCATCCTACTGGGAGCATCTACTTCATTCATAAACATGATCAGGCTGCTCGCAGTGCGGTGGTCCCTACCACAAAGATTTGGCATTCAGGCAGAAAGAAAACTGCAGCGCTAGCTTACCAGGAGATTTTTTAGTGTGGGCGATCCTTGGCCATGGGCTCCGGTGTGATCCTCCGATGAGACACGCAAAACACACAAGGCATGTCAAGACGACCTGAAGGTGTGATTTAGGGCTGGTGAAACACTAAACACTCACTTCCATGCCTTTCTGTGAGGGCTATGCTTGCAGTCCTGATAAGTCAGGTGGTACATGAAGGAGGAAAAGAGAGAACGAACAGTCTTCAGCCCACCCACAGTCAAAGCTATTAACTCCCACACATGGACAAGCCATAGCCAAGGAAACACCAAGGAGGTAAAGTAGTGGCAGCTATAAATGACAAATCCAAAATAAATTGATATAAATCAGTAATTTGAAATGAATAAATAAGGCAAGCAAGCTCATGAGGGATTGACAGATGGTAAGCCCTTCTATAACTATAAAAAGACTACAGACAGATTTCATGCCGCAGGCGAAGTTTGGATGGTTAGCACTGCTAGAAAATAATAAGCAGGTATGACAGTCCCATGACACTTGCAGTGTCGTTATGCACAGTTTGCAAGAATTCATTACTGGCAGGGCGCCCTGGCTTCCCTGTCAACATTCAGTTCCAGTGGAACAGCCTCTCCCCTCCTCCTTCCTGCATATCTCACAAGATCTTTACTTTCACCCACTTGCTTCTCTGCATTAGTATAGGGACCTATACAGATATAATATTACTTACAGGGTAATACATACTACATATGGAAACGGTACAACCAGGTACATTGTGTTTGAAATTTTAAATAAAAAAGCCTGCATTAAATATCGAATAAAACCAAAAGCCTAGTCCTGAACTATCTTCTAAAGCATCTGTCAGCCTTCAGCCTGACAAAGCTGATTAATTAACAAACAAGTAAGGAATAATTTCTCTTTAATATACAATACAGCTGACGTACCCAAAACCTCATCAGTCCAGAAGTTCCAAACTATGACTGTGAAACGAGGATGTGAGTAATAGAGGCTATAGAATGCCAAATGCCAAGTCAAGGATTACTTCAATCCTACCAAACACACAGAGCTGATGTCCTGGCCCGCTTGTTGAAACACAACCAGCCACAACACCTCTTTGGCATGCTTATAAAGCACTGCATCCCTTGACAACTTCACTACTTTAAGAACTAGAATAACAATGAAAAGCCTAGGCCATTCAAGGTCGGCGTCCTCTTACTGCTCCTGGCTATTCCCATGGCGGTGTGCTGCTACTAGCTGGAGGGGGCCTACAAATTGGTTGTGTTACTTTACTGCCAGCCTTTCAGAAGGAATAACTCCTCACCAGTAACCCATTTCAGTTCTAGAGGAAGAACATGTCAGTTCAACACAGAACATGTTCAAATGCTCCTGTGCCATTAATGTAAATAAATGATCTGTCTGAAACATTATCTGTCATGTTTTGAGTAGTACTAAGGCAGCGCTAGGGGTGACGATGATGGATCGGGGCTGGGCTTTCAGCAAAACCGCAAGCTTGAGGGCAAAGAACCAGCGCTAACTTTAGAACTTCACATTCAAAATTAATGCGAACCCGTTTTAATCTATTTTACGTGTTTGCCACTGGCATTTCATTTGAATGACTGTGCTACTGAGAGCCTTCGCCACTTTTCCAAAAGGATAGCTTAGTGTGTGTTTCTAAACACATGAAAACCCCCCCAAAAAAACCACTACGTCAGAAATTACAACTCGGATATTTTTAGGTGCACTCATTGGTGACATACTCGCATATCTTGTGTAATGTCAATAGTAAAGCATAACCAGCTGAATGGGACACTCTGGAGCAACAATAAAATGAATGAACCAAAGGTCACCATGTTCAATCCTGTGTCAGCTAGAGGGGTATAAACCCTCCAATACTGGGCTGTGGGACTGGGTTCTCTGGGCTAATGGAGCTGCATCCACTACCTTTGGGATAAGTAGTGTGGCACTGAGGAGTAAAATTTGTGATCCAGAACGAGATTGTGGCAGAATGCAATCAAATACTCACAGCAATGTTCCATCTAGAGTAAATCTTCCTCACGAAAGAAGAGGCTGTTACTGGAGTAGCTGGGGAGGGGCAAACTCTGTGTTAACACAGTGTATTTCACAAGAAATGTTGGATGAGAAGGTGGCATATAGTATATCAAGCCAAAACAGAGTAGTTCAATTACAGAAACCAAGCAAGCATACTTTGTTGCCACCACAGACCGCTGTGGGTGTGAGGGTCCCTGGACAAATCAAACTAATGGCAGGCTCACAAAGAGCAACATCTGGAATATTTCGAATTTAAGTACTTAATTCTAAGCCTATTACTCTAATGCCAATGGCAGTGAGACAAGGCTGCAGACACAGGGGGTAGAGTTGGACAACACTTCTGATTGTGGGGGTGATAATTAGAAAGGCAGTCACAGGTCTGGCAGGCTGCCTTTGGCACGGTTTGGAGTATTCAGGGAAGGTTTACGGACTATGGAGTTACCTCAAAAGAAAAAATAAAAACTATGCATATTTCAACCATATTTGACTAAAACTGAAACTTATTGAAATTTACTGGATACTCGTCGGATATTAAACCTATTTATACACAACTTATTAAATACACTTATAAGTCAAATTTGTGAGTAATTAATGTATAAATGTCACTAACCATTTTAATGTCTATATAGTAATAAGCATCGTTCATTCCTAATGACCTCAAGGACACGTTGTAAACTGGGTCATAACTTGAAGCAGGCAGAGTTAAAGGCTCCGAATAGGAGTCTTCCACCCTCCCTCATGCGTGCTCATTGTGTACCTTGTTGTGTGCAGTGTGGTTGCTATGGTAAAGCAGTAGTAGTTGTACTTAGTTACTTGATGCTATTATTTGTGCACCTTCTCCCCAGCCACCTGTCCCTCCCCCACAATCCTTCGCTCCGAATACCCGTCGGTAACACTGTCTAATGATTACCGATGCACCTAATAGAAAAGGGGTGAACACAAACATTGCCTTGACAACTCACCCTTTCTGCAGTGTCTTAGACGAAAAGTTCAGAGCTGTTTCTGACCCTCAGGATAGCTCCAGAGGAAGAGGGCGGGCACCTGTTAAGACGTTCAAAAGACGTTCCCTTTCTCTATAAAAGATGATTTTCCTATCTACTGGTGAAACAAGTCTTCGGTCAGACATGAGCATTCAGAAGATTTTTGTCCTGCCTGAAGGACCAATTGAAAACTGTGCATTAACATTCATAGTAAAATTCAGACAAGGGATGAGCAAACATCAGCTAGATCCCCCAGTAATGGAAACAGCCTGAACAAAGTCAGTCAGTCTATGGCCTTAGGCTGCTTTATTCATTTACACCGAATCCAGATCAATATATTACAGAGTGTGCACATGCAAGACTTCATATTTGAAATATATATATGTATATAAATGTTTACCCATTAGAATTACACACACATATATATATTTCAAATGCATAAA
>JBBPCX010000160.1:8705357-8726425 GCA_037974365.1 Hydrocynus forskahlii
TTCCACAAACCTGGCTTGCCAGCATCTCAGTACAAAGCCTACCCACTTGAGGTCTTTCTTCAAACATAGTCTTCATAAGGCTACTCAAAGACAACCCTTAGACAACCATAATTATCATCATCCTCATTATTATTATTATTAGGCCATATATTTTCATAATATTATGATAATATCCTATTTCTTTGTGTGTTTGTGGGAGGGGGGGGTGTCAAGAGGCTTAAGATGAGAACCACTGCTCTAAACGGAACACAGACCGAATCATGATACGCCTAGAAGTGCCCGCCCCTACAAGGCAGATTACAAAAGAAACTACAGTTCGCACTCAGAAGCCAGGAGATACAGGCCTAAACACAGTCACGCACATGCACGCGCGTGCACACACACACACACACACACACACACACACACACAATTAAAGAGTCTGGAAGGGAAGCCCATTATCTGTAAACAGTCTGATTCATTTGAGCCCGTGCTCCTGATTAAGAGGGCCAGGTTCCATTTTAAGCGTCTCTATCTCACTGCCACAGTTTTTTTCTCCTCCCTCCTGCCCCTTCCTACCCAGCCCCTTCTGCAACAGGAAGAAGTGGTGTTCCCATCACCCTGTCTCCGTCCATCTGCTGAGAGGGCCTGAGCTCAGCTGACCCGAGCCGGCTCTGCAGCTGCCAGGTCATGGTGCTAGCTCATCTCATCCCAGTGGAGATTCTGTTAAGGCCATCCTCTGCTACAGTATATAAACCACCAACACGGCAGAGCGGTGAAGCCAGACCAAGACGATAAAATGATCATCATACTTTTAGCTTTTATTCTATTGGTTATGCTGCTTTTACTTCCTTCTCTTGTTCTATCCACTCGCCGCCATGATATCTTTCCTACTTGTGGTTATCTTATGTCTGGGATCATTTTAATGAAGTGGTTATGTGATTTTACTCCTCAGTCCAGCCCTAAAGAGCTGGACGATTACTACTTTGGTACACTACTTGTTAGGAAGAATCATCAAGCTAGCCATTCACTCACAACAGCACAGTCCTGAGTAACACTTAAACAACTATGACAGGCCTAACTGTGATAAGATTTTTGGTCATATCATCCAGTCCTAGATAAGGTCAAGCATCAGTCTAAGCTTGCAAGGTCCACCTGGTCCTCCAAGCTCTCTTTCACAAGGAGACTTGAAGATCCTTATCCTCTCTCTCTCTTTCACCTTCCTTCATTTTTTCACCCTAAGGCTCAAGTCCTGCTCATGAAAGACAATTGACACCAATTCCCTGTGCTTCTTACCTCCAAAGGACCAAGGGAGTGCTCACAAAGGACTGCAGCAGTGGCACTAATGACCTGAACAGATGCTCCTCTTAATGGCTTTACCTTTCAACTGCAGCCCCCTGCACACCCCCATCCCACGGCCTCTCACACTCACATCCAACACCCACCAAAACTAACTCATACATCATCAGACCAAACAATCTGGCAAAACAACACATCAAGCTGCCAAATGGCAAAGAGAAACGGTTCAATTCATATCACTGCAACAGACGTAAAGGCTCAAAGGCACTCCAGCAAAAGAGAGCAGGTTCTCTGTTATAATAATAGAAAGCACACTGCTATTTACAGTCTTAACAAGCCACTGATTTCCACTGACTACAGGCACCGCCACATAGCTGTGTTTAGTTCCGTTAAGCCTGTTCTCACAGGCATAGTCCATACTTTTCTCTCTATAGAATAAAGGCCTCATAATTGCCATATGTGAGAAAGTAATAAATCTCGTTCTATTCTCAATACTTACGTTCCCACCGTTTGTGGAAGATAAAATCTCCTGACAGTCCCTTATGAAAATAAAACATGTCTATCAGTACTGATATACGCCTTCTACAGAGAGGCCTAACCCTAACACTGACGTTCAAAAAGCTTACGTGAACCCAGTATGAGAGGCCAGGCGTGATCTCAGGACGGCAGTGGAAAATTCTAGACGCAATAGGAGACTACTTTTAAGTGCAATCGCCCAAGGGCCACATTGGGTGGAGTGGGCCTTTTGTGAGAATCAGAAGCTCAGTTTTACTGCTGCTGAACACTGTACCCTGTCTGGAGGACTCAACAGTAGCTCTAACTAAAAGTACGCTAGCCAACTTCCTTTTCTAGCAGAGAGGTGAGAGATTCCAGACATGTAAACTCCTCTCTCTTCAGGTTGTATAATTACAGGTTTGCATAAAAGACTTGATTTACACTCGCAACAATACAAAGAAACCACACAGTAAAAAAAAGACAGTATGGCTGCACTACAGGAATTGGCAGTTTAACCGTTTTCTTTATAGTAATGTTTAATCCCAACGACAAAATATGTGGTACTGTCATAAACCTTATCATTTGAGTTTAATGGCTGGGTGATTTATACTTATATACTTATTTAAATACCACCATCCTGCTTCACACAACATAAGCTGCTTATGTCCTGACTTTCCTTTGCTGCACACGCTCATTCAAAATGTATTTCAAAATACTGTATAACAATTTAAAATGAGCTTTTGAATGCATTTACAGATTGGGCACAGTTGTAGATAGTTTAAGCCTGAGATCCATCTCAATAGCAACTGGTCTTTGACTATATTTAGCCTTAATTTATATCAAACCAGAGTAACAAGTAAGTTGTTGCACAGGGCATAACAACTTTAAAGGCTTACTTCACAAGGGCCGGTTTGTCAACATAACATCAGATCAAAAATCAAGACGAGTGGCTGCCTGAGTGCAACTGGAGGGAAGTGAAATTTTATCATTTTTAAACGAATGTAAACTAAAAATGGTATTAAATTTCCACCATAACAATTTTTGAGCATGTGCACCTCCAATGGAAAACCTGAACTTAATGCAATACTGCACAGATCTAGCTCCAGTGATACGTTTTTAAAGGAAACGTATCATTATTTCCTAATAATACACGTTCCTAACAATACACTAACACCTCTACCTTATAAACACAGTGCTGTAAAGAGTAAGAGGCCATACGCAGGCATCCATCAGTAGATCTGGACAGTCAGCTTCAGCGGATGATATGGTTTTGGACTGGCATTAACTTATGGCGCCTCCATAACATCATTATAAACTCTATTCATTTGCATATAAGGGTAATATTTTGGCAATAATTTGCAACCCAAGTTAATAACAGTTAATAATTAAGTTAGCCAGCTGAGCCAGTTCAATAACGCAGGCAAGCAGCTGCAGTACACCAGACTAACTACTGCAGGTCTACAACTGAAAATCTAAAACTGCTGCTGGCACTCTGGGTGATGCAGTTTCCATCACATTAGTGTAAAAGTGTTTTTGGGGCCGTTTAAAAGAAAGGCAGATCTCAATCACATGCGTGACTGATGAAGCGAGCCTTCAGGGATAGGATTTAAAAGATAATGAAGTGAGACTGAACTATGCCAATGGGCAAAGACAAGGGTTTTGTATCACCTCGATCTGTGGGATGAGCAAAATAACCTCTAGCTGCATACTCACCTGTCATGAGTTTGCATGAAGTCCCAGGACTTCTTTGTTCCATTCTGTAAAGAAGAAAAAAAAGGTCTAAATATAACACCTGAGCACACAAATTGCTATCATTCACCTTATAGACATAAATGCAATTGTACTGGTTCTATTGCTATAAAATTCCAATAAAGGAGTGCAGGCTCTCAATAAGCTATATGAGGCAACAGTGACCGCCTCCAATCAATCAAGTTTAAAATAAAAAGTAGCTAGTAGGTTGAATATATTTGCATAAGGCCAAAGCACCCAAGATCAAAAACAGAATTTTACCAGTAAAACCTCTGGGTCTATATATTGTGACGAGAAACATTTGGTGACCTTTATGCTCTCACAGCACACACTTCAATTAAGTTTCATGGAACTGTTAAGTAAATGTGCATGACGCATAATGCTTTTTATTAAAGCTGGTGTTTTAAAGGACAACTTAAGCTTACTGTGGGCAAAAACTTACAATGAGAAAATGTAAATGTCAAAGCAGTCGTACTTAATGTGAGTGGGTTTCGTAAAAAAAAAAAAAAAAAAACGTTTACACTGCTGCTTTTTACAGTGAATGTAATCAGATGCGCACTCTCACTTTCTGTCTTACGCAGCTGAAACCTCTGGCGTGTCTGATTACTTCAACGCCCTGAGATAGGGATTCTGCAAAACATGTGGCTCACAAGAGCAGACATGTAGGAAAAGATTTTAGCTGCGGTTCCGGGCCTGAGGCCGAGAGTGTGTGCACGAGTGATCGAGTGGGTGTGTATTTGTGTCCACAAACACGCCTGAGATGAAGCACATGCAAAGCTGTCTGATGTTTATATAAATACACCTCGGACATAAATACATGGAGGTACAAATCATTAAACTGTAGTGCAAACATCCGAAAGATGGAAGCGAGAACGTGGCTGAGTGCAACCACTTCATTTCACAAACTTCACAGCAGTGAGTAAATGTGCCCTGATATACTGAGGTAACCAAAAACTACATCGATGTTACTTAGAGAGAGGACACGGGAAGAGTTACAAATATCTGTCGACTGAAAGTTTTTTTTCTTAGGATGTCTACTGTAACCCTAGAACCGTATGGCAAATGGCTGT
This sequence comes from Hydrocynus forskahlii, assembly GCA_037974365.1. Classification (NCBI taxonomy): domain Eukaryota; kingdom Metazoa; phylum Chordata; class Actinopteri; order Characiformes; family Alestidae; genus Hydrocynus; species Hydrocynus forskahlii. The sequence goes on from JBBPCX010000160.1 coordinate 8,709,950, forward strand.
AAAATTTGGCACATGGATTGGGGACAGTTCCCTGATTCTTTTCATCAAGTTCCTTACGGGTAAAATTTGTAGGATGCATTTACACCTATAACTTTCAACATGTTGAAATGCAGCTGTGGCCTAGTGATTAGGGAGCTGCCCCTGTGATCAGAAGGCTGTGGGTTCAAATCCCAGGACTGCCAGTGGCACCTTAGTGGAGGGATTTGAACCCATGGGTGTGTTCATGTATGACAAATGGACACAAGAGATTTTCAAAAGTCAGTGGATTTCTTGGAATCCAATTTCCACCATAACGGAACTTTCACAGGCCACAATTTTGCCCAATCATCCCCAAAATGAACACAAATGACCTTCAAACCAAGTTATCTGATGAATTGTATTTTTCAAAACAGGTTCAGGGATCACTGAAAACTGGAAATCAGTGTGGAAACCACCAAACAGGAGGGGAGATAATAACTCAAAACTAGAATTGATACGTGAACTTGAGGCCCCATGCCAGGAAAGCAAGTCTGTGTCATCTGACCATTGACATAAATTGACATAAAACTTGCCTTCACTGCTTATAGCCACACTTTTAACAAGGCTGCCATGGGCTGTTCTGTTTGTATCTATGTTTTGTTAATGTTTTTGTTCTTATGTTTGTATTAGTCTAGTATACCATATCTGTAGAGTATCACATCTTGTTATAAAAGGGTCTTCCTCATTTTCAGTTCCCCACATTTAGAAATAACAGTGAAGGCATCAAAGCTTTAAATATGACCATGAATGCATATAGAGTTATAACAACAAAAGTGTTAGAACTAAATTGTATATTTTACAGGATAAAAAAGAGATTGAATTTTCATTGTTCCTTTTTTTTTTAATTAAAAAAAAACAAAACAATGAAAAATAAACTTTTCCTACAAAATTCAGCAATATTTGGAGGAATCCTCCTGTGTCTTCCAGAATATGGTAAGGAATTAATTTCAGGAATGTAGGTATTCTAGAAGACCTGTTTCTGAAAGTAGAGAAATGCTGCTTTTTGAGAAGAAAAAAAAACCAATACAAAAAACAAAACAAAAACAGGCCTCTAAAGGTCTACTGTGCCCAGTGTGATCTCAGACAACACACAGCATTTGTGTGAATGTTGTTTTAAGTATAAAGCGCCACAGTAAACAAGCATTACAGTGATATATGACATGACGTGATTGTATGGGTGGAGCTCAGCCTTCATTAGAGTGGCTGAATTTATAGGTAGACCACTAGAATGAACATGAATGAGCTTAAAATATCACTATGAAACCAAATGTCTTAATTTTACCCCTTAAAATGATCTTAATTTTGGCCTTAATTTCCAGATTAAGGCTGATTACTGAATTTTCCCATTAATTTTTCAAATTTGTCCCTTAAATAATAAAACCTCCTGAATTAACGCATTAATTTAAGATTTCTCACTTATGCCTTAAATCTAATTTTAAGGTTAAATGGTGTTGGTTTCAAAAATGATTTGCCACTTTATTCAAATTAAGGAGTTTGGTGTATTTTCAGGGGTCTATTAAGGTAGGGTTTAGCACATTTGAAGTACATTGTGCTTCGTAGTGTGTGTTGAGGTGTATCATGACAACAGATTATGAAGGACAATGTCAATTATTTATTGATCTAGTGCCAACGTTTTGTTGGAGGTAACAATCGATCGGTACCATCAACATCAAAATCAAAATCGGCTTAACCTGTCTGTCACACCGAGAATCAAAAGCGAGAACAATTTGTTTTGTGCAACGAGTTCCCTTTGATGTCAGCTTGGGATTAATGTGCCGGTAAATCTGAACTAAAAACACAATAGTGGTCGCACTACTTTTAATCATTCTTCAGACCGTAAGAATGAAAACGGCCGGGTTGGGTATGAGGTCAGCAGGGTAAGAATAATAAAACATCATCAATTAGGACAAGAGCAACCACTGAAACCACAATGTATCTCTAAATCAACAGACACTTTGCTATTCAAAAAATGCAGTTCCTCGTCCTGGCCTGACCCGACCTACACAAAGCAATAGCAGCGGCGGGCGCGCTAGGTTAATGAACAGCGAACCTCCATTAACGGAAACGTTCATGCTTAACCAGAGGCGCTGAACTAAAACAGCAGCGTGGGGAGAGTGATCCTGCATGCTGCCTCAGTAACTGAAGCACGGCCAGCGAGCCCAACACAGTTATATTAGCTTCAGGCCGCGCCACCGCACGTGCTAATGGCGGGGCTTTTTGGCTCCAAAATGTGGCACTTTTCGAGGGAAAAACGGAGGCGGGACGATTCACATATGAGTGAGCTGTTAGTGCACTGTCTCATTAAGCACAGACATGACCAGAATCCCTGAACCAGCCATACCCTCAGCTCCTCATGAGGGGAACAGGGCCAACTGCCATGTGTGCAGCAGAAAATAGGCCTAAACCAAGTTAGGAACCTATCAAGTGGGGCGAATGTAGCCCAATTTTAACCCCAAATTGTCCCCTAAGACAAATTCTGGCAATGCTGAAGGGGAAAGTCAATCTTCCAAGCTTTCCAGGCTAGCTAAAGAATGACTGGAGCCCATCGTAAATGTACAAACAAGCTTACTCCAGCCTCAGCTGCCAGCGCTCCATGATAAAGGCAACATTTGGGGAATTTGCGTACTCATTAGCAGCTGAAACTCTTGAACATACACCATTGATACCAAAAAGAAAGAGAAATGATGGATGTTAATAGTGAAATGCAGTCTGTTAGGACTTTACTAGTGTTTACTCAACTCAATTTCTATCTGCAACTTGTGCTGACTACCATGAACAACTATCTTGTGAAGAACTAAACTCGCTGACTACATGTACCCACCTAGAACAGCAACCAATGGGTCAGTCCAGGCTGAATAACGCTGGGGTATTCCTTCAAGAGTTCACTCATAACACTGTTTTATTCATTGAAGCACATAATGCCCTTCTGATAATGCATTATATTAGTAAAAAAACGTTGTTTTAACAAGTTTAAAACTAGTGCACATTGCCTTTGCTTGAGCTAACTCATGCTAGTGTTACCAAAGAAGCCCTGTGTTTTTATTCGCTTCAGAAAAGAAGGTGGTGAAGAATCAAGAAGTGTAATAAAAACTCCTTCTAATGCACGCCAGGGCAGAGGTTTGCGCCCTGTTCCTCAATACTTCAAAGTGATCCAAACATTTTTGTGTAGGCGTGAAATCCATCATTTTCTCCCATGGGGCAAGGAGAGTGGGGATCAAAACGGGCCCTTCTGTGGCAAGTGCGTACTTGAGCACATAGTTGTGGAGGTGTAAGTGGGCATGTTTAGATAGGTGAAGAGGATACAGGATAACTGGTACGCTTCCAAGTGGACACCTCAAGGTCGCATATCTACATGTAAGCCCCCCTCCGTAACACAAGCACATGTGCACACAAGACGACGGCCTCTTGTGCAACGGACCTGCATTTTTGTATCATTCATACTTGGTTGGTTTGGCAATCCAGACACAAATTTGCACAATTTTCCCCTTACCCCAATCAGCCAAGGCATGCACGTGTCCTTCTTTGGAAACGTATACCCCACCAATTAGCATTGTGCAAAAGTGCATGGGGAAATCATTACACTCCCCTCAAACCATGTGGAGTTAAGTAATCACAAATAGACTTGCTTGCTTGGTTTCTAACACTGCATGTCATTCTTATTCTCTGTAAAAATAAACAAACCAAAAAAAAGGTTTATTGCATAGCTAAAAACAGTAACAGCAACCACCTTGAATTTCGTCTGCACTTTTGGCCAAGGCGAAAACTGTTCACATTCGATTTCTTTCTAAACTATGGCTTTAAGCCTGCAATATGGTAGGAGGCCTTACTTCACTGTGGAATCAGATTACACAGAACGCAAAGCGAAGATTCGGGGGCGGCACGTCAGCCGTCACCTTCCTTAAAACCCTGAGTGTCTTGACAGCTGGCCAGAGGGGCCTCAATGGAGGGGAACCTCTGCAAGTTCATACAGATGCGTAATCGGGAGGAGGGCGCGGTGCTGACACAACAAGCCCAGAAAGTGCAAGTGCTGCAGAGGCACTCATCCACACGCATGCTCTTACAGGAACACCGCAATCCAGGAGAGGCCTTGAGGGTGTGTAGAAAACAGTTTTAAAGTATTGTAAGTGGCTTGCACACACAAACGCGTGTGTGCGCGTGCACACACACACACATACACACACGCACACGCCACAAACCTCTGGTCTACGGCTGTCCTCTATAATTACTGCCATAAGATCCTGCAGCATCATCAAACAACGGTAGTGTCGAACAAGCAACTTTGCCTCCGGCCCCCTCAACCCCACCTCCCTCACTAAGGATCAGCACCAGCGCTACTGTGCAAAGAGTGAGTTCATGACATGCTCATCATCATTAAAGCCTGCCCTTATCTGGCTGCCTTGTAAAATTGTTGTGAGATGAGCACATCTGGTATGTTGACTGTTTCATAATACAGTGGGAGGTGCAATGGGAGATTCAACAGGACACATTTATTAAATGCACTATATTCAAGATCAGACAACTTAGAAAAAAGATGATTGATTTGTTTGCAGGGTGGTTCCTGGCACACTGAACACATCTTTTAAACCAACAAAACCACACATACAGACAGAAACTGACAAATTTAGGCTTCGAGGTTGTAGTTAATACTGTTTTTAGATACACAATGTACGATTGCACATTTCTACAGATACCAGTATGCCATTCAGTGTCAGGAGCCACATAAGCACGTGAAATTTGACACCAGTGCACGACAATGCTAACTGTTGCTCATAAGCTCCCTTTACAGGTTAGTTAAGTCTTGTAGCTTGAGTGTGAAGACGGAAACAAGTTCAGCCACTAAAAAACAAAACAAAAAAAAAAACAGACTTGGGTTGACTGAAGACATTAAACAGACCGCAACTATCGTGATGGCCATCCAGCTGGATGATTTAATGAGCGATGTATGCAAGTCTTGCAATTTGAAGTACATTGTGCTTCGTAGTGTGTGTTGAGGTGTAGTGTCCTGTATCAGTCAGTCATTAATGCAGGTTTCTTTGAGGTTCTTTGTTACCTGCTGTGCTAAAAATAGCTATTACAGATACTGCACTTCAAGATCTCTGATGGCTCCTCAATTCCTCCAACAACACTACTGTCAATTGCCTAAGGCTATGGGGTGTGGTCAGATGATGGTATAGCGCACATGATCTCAAGTCTAGCAAGAGAAATACTGTGTTCATTTCACTTTTGGGTCAAATAAACAACCAGTTAGACAAAGAATTTAGAAAGTGCCGCATAACTTCTTCAAAGAGGCATTTAAATCCCAAAAGTTTCAAAAGTTTACACTATGAGAGAGCAGAAGTTGGGATATTCTTCTGTGCTATTCAGAAAAGCTGAGCTCACTCAAAACCAGCAAACAAAAAAAAAAAAAAACTTCAGAGGCCTTATGCCAAAATCAACTCTTAACCAGCCAACAAGGTTTAGCCTATGGGCCTAAAGAAGAGTTTCCCAATGTTCTGGCAGCATCACTATCGCAACACGATGAGCCAAAAAATGTAAATTAATTTTTGTTGTTGTCGTTCATGCCACACAAATATTTGAAATGTTTAGCTGCTAGGCCTGCATTTTTCCCCCAGTTACGTGACTGAACTTGATTTTAAAAGCTCAAAAAAAGGAGACAATAAGGCTTTCAAGGAGCACATTACTGATATAACCTACAATGACTGTATGACAATGAATTTAAAGAATTCACACAATTGGGAATTCTCATAGCCTCATAGACGGCTGCGCATAAACAATTCGTTTGTCAAGTATTCAGTGGACTTGACCTAAACTGATTGCAATATATAACCAAAAGTGTATCTTATTATGCTAGAATGCTTTGGAAAAGGAATGATCCTTGATCACTGGTCTTTTCAAGCTCCATTCAAACTCCCCTACAAGAGGCCAAGCACTGCGCTGGGATTCAAGGCTCGTGCACAGATGGCGGGGGCTCCTCATTATCAGGGCCACTCAATAGGTCAGCAAGGAAAGTCCTGTGGGACCCTGGGAATCACCAGTAACACGGATTACGATAGAGATTATAGGGCCAATGGGGGGATGCTGGACCAGTAATGAAAGTGCGCTGCTGGCCCTCCTTGCAATAAAGGCTCAGAAGTGAATGTGGATAGAGAGGCAGGCCTTGTTCTTTTGGGTGTTTAAAGTCTAATTACCATTAGCTGCTAGTTTATAATGCCATGACCCTGGCAGCTGTGGGGAATTCAATTGCTGTCATGCTGCCGTTTACAATCGGGTCCTTTTAATTCCCACCATGTGCTGTACAACTTCCCAGGATTTAAAGCACTCATCTCCTTCCATCATCACCAGGCAATCACACTCTGCCCATATTACCAATGTGTATTCATGGGGACAGAGATGCTCACTGAGTGTGTGACTGTGGAGTGCAGGTGGCAGTTAACCCCCTACAGAGATTATAAATGAGAGGAAAGATGGAGGCAGTTAGCAGCTACAACCAGTGCATTCTAAAGTACCATGGTCATTGTTTGTTTGACTTAATAGTATTTAACTCGACAACAGTCAAATTGGAACGTTTCCCATTAACTCAAATGCAGCGGGCTGAGGCATACTTAGAAAGAAGCTTCTAATCTCACATGTTATACTTGTATAATGTATATGACAAAGAAAGAATTTTGAAGCTTGAATAACCAGGAATGTTAGATATAAGATGCAAGAAAGTACACGTCTAAGTCCACACAGCAATACCAAGCCTTTTTACGCCCAGAAAAAGTCATTTGTTTCATCTGTGCATCGCATTTTTGGTAAATATTATTCATTGGACTTGTTTGAGACGTCACCTGATGAGACGTGATGTCAACACAGCATTACCAGAGCCATTAGTGATGCAAAAGGAAACAGACAGTGATAGGTTATCCTGAGTGCAGAAGCTAATCTACCTCACAAGAGGTACACTATATGGACAAAAGTTTTGGGACACATCTGTTTTTCAGGGTTTGGGCTAGGCCCCTTACTTCCAGTGAAGGGTAATCTTAATGCTTCAGCATACCAAGACATTTTGGACAATGTCATGCTTCCAACTTTGTGGACACAGTTTGGAGAAGAACCTTTTCTGTGCCAGCATGACTGTGCCCTAGTGCATAAAGCAAGCTCCATACAGACATGGCTGGATGTGTTCAGTGTGGAAGATCTTGACTGGCCCGCACAGAGCCCTGACCTCAACCACATCCAACACCTTTGGGATAAACTGGAACAGAAATTGCGAGCCAGGTCTTCATGTCCAACATCAGTGCCTGAGGTCATTAATGGTCTACAGAATGAACGGGCACAAATACCCACAGAAACTCTAAAATCTTGCAGAAAGTCTTTCAAGAAGAGTGGAAGCAGTTACAGCTGCAAAGACCCAACTTCATATAAAGTCTTATGTATCTGAATGCAATGCTCGCTGGTATAATGTTAGGCATCCAAATACTTTTGTCCATTTGGTATTTCTTTCTGGCTTATTTGAAAAACTGAACTGTCTCAGACTGTGACTGTCTACATAGTGGGAGAGGATCAAGGGTCTGCTGTGTGTTTGTTGTTCACTTTAAACACTATGGTGGTTTTAGACATGCACTGTAAGCCTAATCTAGACATCACCTGGAGATGTATATGAGAATGCAAATGTCAGAATCAGTTGGACAAGAAATGAAACAGACTTTACCCTGCCAGCTCTCCAATAACATTTGACTCAGACCATGTGTGCACAGAGCAGGTCACCATCCAGGGAATGCACAACAAGTGGGCAGTACTGTTTCAATCATGCTGGTTCGAAACTGGAAGAAAAACATCCAAGGATGAAGAGGAAAGATAATTTACACAAAACTCATATAATGCAAAAACTAACTGGAGGGACAACAAGAGTCAGGGACTTCTGTCAGTCAATATTAAATGCCAGGAACAGCAAGAGACTGGGCTGTTTATGACCAAATTATGAACCAGCTACGTTGCCACAATTTCCACACCTTTTTGCCTTCAACATGCTCTACCCTGAGGCTGCCCCCCACCTAAACCAAATGGAGTATCTCCAGTAGATAAGGACATGTAAGATACGGACAAACTCCTGTTGTGTGCCACGTGTAAAAGTTAAGTAAAGTGGACCCTTATAATCACACGTGAACACAACACACCGTACAGGACACAGTGTGTACAATGTGAAATTCTTTCTCTGCATTTAACCCATTTACCAAGTGAAGCAGGGGGGCTGCCACTGATGAGGGACGCCCAGAGAGCAGTGTGTGGAGACGGTACCTTGTTCAAGGGTACCTCAGTGACGACACTAGCAGTGTTGGGATTCGAACCCACAAACTTCGGATTGCAGGGGCAACACCCAAACACTAGGCCACAGCAATTCCGGACAATATCCGGACCTGATTCTCCAGACATTTTCCAAAAAACGTCTAAAAATTGCCAGCCATATAGCTAAACGGCATAATGGTGGTGTGGTTGTATTGTATCTGTGCTCATTCATTGCATGCTGCTATAAAAATTACCTTAAATCTAATTTCAACCAGTATATTTTTGTACCACTCAGCACTAGGGTTGCAAAGGGGCAGAAAATTCCTGGCAAATTTCCAGTAAATTTCTAGAAACTTTCCATGGAAACTTTAGGAAATATCAACATTAGCTGGTGTGAAATGCCTTCACACACTGGATGGTGTACATGGCATTTTTCTGTTGAATAAGACAAAAAAATGTGTAAAAAATGCAATGGAATGCAGATATGTGGATAGCTGAAAAAATGGAACGTCTTCAAAATATTTTACAATTGATGTATAAAATCTTGTATGATTACATAAAATCATCTAGCAGCATCACATTTACAGTAGCTAAGCTAGCGTCTTTAATGAAATTGTGCTAGCTAGCTTACATTTAGCTACTGTATGAATACATTTTGATTTAATAGCTGCTAGTTAAACTTTCACACCATAGGTCAAATATTACCTACCTCGTAATATCAAAACTTACTTGACTTTAGGTAGCCATTGGGCTCAAATGTGTGGCTTTTATAGTCTGTGTCTGTGCTGTGGGCCCAAAAAAGCAGCTTCAGTAGCTCTAGAAATTCTAGACGTTCTGAATCCTAGAAATCATTGTGCATGTGATGGAAGAATGCACAATGCATGCAGGAGGTGTGGCCTCAATAGCCCCACAGTAAGTAGTGTGCTATGTGCCTGTGATAGAGGAATAGCATATAACTGTATATGTATTAGCTTTGATTATGCTACAGTATATATTGTACCAACTATATTTTATGTTCCCACATTTCAAGTTTATTCCCTTTAATTCCCATTAATTCCCATAAATCCAACTTTCCCAGAATTTTGCAATCCTGCTCAGCACTAAAGAAACTACACAGCAAAAGGTGGGACTTCAACTGAACAACTCAGGCACTTACACTGACAACCATAAAACAAACAAATAAATGTTTTTTCTCGACTTTCAGACAACACATGCCATGGCGTCATCAAAAGTAACTTAATATTTCCGCTCGACACGCAATATTTCATAGCTATACATCACTTATACCCTCCATACACAGATTAATGGAGTTGTGCTCCAGCACTACTTCAGCATAAACAATCCTGATCACCAAGGTAAAGAAAATAAGACCATAATTACATCAAGTAGCAACCAGTGTAACTAAACCTACCAGCCGTCAAACAAAGGCCTCACTGTGTAAACAACCAGAGGACACTTCCTGACAAGGGCACGAGCTCTCTCTGCACACAATCAGTGGAGACACTCGTGCACACTGGAGCACTGAAGGGTTCGAGGAGAAGTAACAAAATGAGCAATAAACATTAATTAAGGAGCGTTTTCATTACAGTCCAGTCCAAACAACATGAGTGTATATTTGTGTGTATGTAAAAGACATTGTGAGGCCTGGATGATGGTAGCTCATTTAGTTTGAAAGGGCTTTGTCTGTTTTTTCTCCCTAGCTCCGGCACTCCAGAGTACACAGGCAGAGCTGAAAGGAAAGAAAGAATAGAGCTTGACCTCTTTGTCTCCATCTGCTGTCTCTACTCAACACCCCCCATCCCCCCCCCCCCCAACAACACCACCTCCACTCTCCTTTCTGCCTTGTCCCACAGGTGGAGATGTTAATGTTAACCCTAAAGCCTCCAACCACTGTTCTGTGTGAGCAAGGAGCTTAATGTCCCCGCCCAGCCCTCCCATGGTCCCACTGCGGTCTCCAGCACTGCTGAACGATTTATACAGAGGCTTGACGGATGGCAAAACAAAGCTGATCAATCTATTGATGTGGCAGCTAAATATATCCCAGGCCTCTTCCGAAGCCACGGTAACCTTCTATTTTAGAGGACATTTTGTTCCTCTCAGGGCTGGCTCTGCCTTAACTTGGGAAAAGCTGCATATCAGAACATTGCACCCCATCTAACTGGAGACAACACTGTACTTTATATTACCACATGAGTGATTTATGAATCTTTTCAGAGCCGCAAACATCATTGTTCCCACGAACAATCCACAATCTCGCAGGGAAGTGATACACAGGACGCAAATACAATGCCCTGAATGGCGGCCGAAAAACTCCCGGCCACAGGGCCGAGGCTACTCCGACACAGTGGGAAAATGTGCTCAGCCCCAGTCGCCACCCAACTCTCACCATTATGGTGCTCATAGATCTCAGCCAGGCTAAGGAAGTGGTTTGAGGTTACCAGCAAACGAAGGCCATACAATGTTGGGAAACTGACATGGCTTTTCTAATCACTGGCTCCCATAAGATGGGTGGCAGTGCAACTGCGCTACTGGTGGCACGTTCCCACTGCAAATCTCCTGAGAGATCCGGAGTAATAACTAGGACGCACGATGCCACAAAAGGATGTCTCTAATAACAAAACAGAACACACGGCTAGCAAAAATAGACATCTGTCTGCATGAGACGATGAACCAGCAAATGAAAGTGGCAGGGGCTCTTCAGAGCCTCAACAAGCTGGCCTCCAAAACAAAGGAGTCTGAAGAGCAAGTGTGCATCTCAGCTTTCCGTCCCCGCAGCTGACGAGCAGAGCATCCACGAGGACTACAAGCCCCACCACTGGAAGAGGTCAAAGGTCATCACTGACCCCACTGGCCACCTGTCCATCGTCTCTCCAAGGCAACTTAACAAGGCTCAGCGGAGCAGCCAGTCGAGATTGTGAAGCCCCATCCCGGATCATTCTGTTCAGCTGAAGCATCTTGCTCTTTCTTAACAGATGTCCTGATCCAAGGCATATTTTAACGGTTCCGTGTCACTGCTATTAAGTCCAATCAAAACTTGAACTTTAAGACCATTTTATCTCACTGCACTTATGCTGCTGTCTCAGGGGTGACGTTGGCTGATATTACACACAGTCTGCAGCAGTAAGGCACACTATGAGAAAACAAGTGGATTAAATGTCTACAGCGTGAAACTATTTCTAAGTGGAAAATGAGGACCTAAACATTCCGTCATAATACCTGCAGAAGCAGTGTTTCAGCTGCGGTTAAGCCAGTCTTATTCAGTGCAAACACTGCTGAACTTGCTGCATGTAAAACGAGCATGCAGAGCAATTAAATTAAGCTATTATGCTCTTACTCTCAGCAGGAAGAGTAATGGCATGTTCAAAGCCAGGAGAAAAGAGTACTTGTTCAAGCAACATGTTCAAGCAACTTCAAATAAGAATGCAGTGTATTCAATGCACCATAAAGTGGTCATTAAAGAAAAAGCTGTCATCTGTCCAGGGACAATAAATGAAAATTAGTCTGTAAGGCTAACTTTGGCTCATTTACAGTTCTGCCCACACTCTTTATTAATGAGCATGGACACAGAAAAATAAATTTAAAATGAACAAAAAAAAACCACCCTGCTAAATATTGGATAGCTCCCTCTCCTGCTGCCAAAGCGCTGACTCATCAGGGCATGGAGAGCACAAAACCTCTGAAGGTGTGCGGTGGTCTCTGGCACTAAGACAAAAGCAGCAGATCCTTTAAGTCCCAAAAGTTGTGAGGTGGGGCCTCCAAGGATCAGCCTATTTTGTCTAGTACATCCCACCGATGCTTGATCGGATTGAGATCTGGGGAATTTGAAGACCAAGTCAACACAGTCATGTTCCTCAAATAATTCCTGAACAATTTTTTCAGTGTGGCAGAGCACATTATCCAGCTGAAAGAGGCCCCTGCACATAGGGCATTAGTGTACCACAAAGGGGTGAACTTGGTCTTCAACAGCGCAGGCTTAGAAGCAGCAAGCCGTTTGTTCGGACACCTTTCTATTCTAGCAAGCATTCACTTTTTCAGTAATTTATGCTACAGCAGCACTTGTGTGGGTTCGGACAAGGCTGGCCTTCCCTCCCCTCACTGTGTCCATGACCCTACCACTGGTTCACCGCTTGTCCTTCTTAGGTAGGTACTAACCACTGCATACCAGAAACACCCTACAAGAACTGCAGTTTTGGAGTTGCTTTTACCCAGTCGTCTGACCCTTGTCAAAGTTTCTCAGATTCTGACGCCCGCCCATTTTTCAGCTTCCAACATTGACTTCAAGAACTGACTGTTAACTTGCTGCATAATATTTCCCACCTCTTGACAAGTATGATTGTAACAAGATAGTCCATGATATTCACTTCACTTCTTTTTTTTCTTAGCAAGCTGAAGTCAAAATTTAGCCACAAGACCCATACATGTGAGAAAATGGACGCACAAGAAGTAGAGGTGTTAAATGAACATTCCTATATAATGGGCCAAAAACATTTGCTGTTACATACAAACATATTCTGTGTACAGAAATAAGAGTTGTTGGATTAAACAGGTGAAGGGTAACGTCTTGCCAGAAGCGTCCAGAATGAGAACAGCTCATTATGAAAGGTTTATTACAGAATTAATTTATTATGAGAAAGCACTGCTTTGTAAATAACTGTGTCAGAGCAGAATTAGTTTTTCATTTATCCATAATCTAATGGATGGATAAAGGCCTGTGGGGCTGCAGGCTTTTATTGCAATCAATTACGCTGAGGCACACCTTCTTCTACTCGATGAATCGGTTGGTCTCAGTCTTCAAACAGTTGATTAGTTACGAGATGTCCTGCTTGGTTGCAATGAAAATCTGCAGCCACTCCGGCCCTTTGTGGATCAGATTGGTGACTCCAGTTCTAATGACTGCTATTACTCTTGCCAGGCGGTAATTTAACTGGCGCTATCCTGTCAGTTCATATCCAGCACGCTGGGAGGCGATGGGTAGGCTAAAGTGATTTTTGTTTAATTCAGGTCAGCCTCACACTCAAACTTTAATGATGTAGTCTGGGTTGAGCTCAGGTTGGTTGTTTTAGAAATTGGAACAGTTCTCACTTAAAGTGCAGCTATATGACAGTCAAAATTTCAAACACTGGCTGCGATCTGGGACCAGCAGATTACTCAATATTAAATGACTCAGCCTAGGGCAAAAGAACTTGACTGGAAACGTCTTTTTACATCTCAGATTGTTTTAGAGGGGAAGGGTGAAGCTCCCGTAAGAGAAGTGGGCTAAACACCGGGCCAGCAAAGCAGCCTTTATGAGAAGTGCACAGAGGCCGCTCTCACCTTTATCTTGATCATTGGGCTTTAATGCATTCATCACCTCTCTCCTGCACATCTGTCTCCTGCAAATCCCATTTCCTGTGCCTATTGAGTGCGCCCAGTGGCCTGGTGCTGGGCCGATGGCTGCCACACGTTTCCCATGGCCTCCTCACCCCTCTGCTCGCTCCAGCCTGCCTGGTCCTATTGTTCTTCGTCTGTTCTTCCCCACCCGATGCGCACCGTTGTCCACCCACCAGTCCCTTGCCCTAATCCAGCTACTCCCCCTCTCTCTGCAACATGCTGTCCTTTGATATCCCTTCTCCCTGGCTCGCACTCCCGCGGCTAAAGCAGTAGGTTGGCAGCTGGAGCAGTTGACCATGTTGGCTCAGCTGCTGGCTCACGGAACACAAGCAACTCGCAACTCAGCCCAAGAAAAACCTCAGTAAGCGGAGTGTGAACGGTTGATTATCGGACAAGTCAACTGTTTTGCAGCTTAATCCACTGAAGGTCCTTGACGGGTGAGCATTTGATAAGAGCACCTGATGTACAAACCACCGTCAGCAACTCTTGCTTTGTGTGTGTGCCTAGACTGCTCAATGGGAATATATCCACAATTTATCAGGTAGGTGATGCTGGTTAATACTGGACTGACTGATGTTAACTCTTAAATAAAGCCCATCAACAACACAACAAAAAAAGAAAACACTGAAGAGCTTCAGACCCATAGCTTTGTATGGGCTCGTGTGACCACCCTAGTACATGCACAGTGTAGAGCAGGGGACATGCATGTGAGCTAAGAAAATGAAAACACAGCCAAGAAAGAGCCATAAAAAGGCTGCTTGGCAATGAATTTTCATCGCAAGGGAACCAAAAGCTAACTGCCACAGCTTTAGCATTTTACACGCTTTGCACATGTGACAAATGGCATGAAAACACCTCAGAGGAAGAAGTTTAAGCCTCAGGATGGACCTAATGAGGGCATGGTTGCCATAAGAGAAGCGAGTGAGGCAGTAACAGTACAGGAAGGTACAGGTTGGCAGCAGCCTTCTCTTGGTACAGAGTGCCAGCAGGGACGTGTGGGTGGCACAGCGCAATGACTCAATGATGCAGCTGCTGCTGTTGCTGCAAAAGCCAGGAGGAGGGGAGATTTATAGATGCCACTTATCATCCATACTCTCTAAAGAAACTTAGGTAGGTTAAGTTAGACTACGAGATGTCTTCACATCCAGACAAGTATTGCCATTGAACAACTTTCTGATTCAAATATTCAGCACTTTGAACAGTTTTAATGTTCCCAGGTAGCTCAGCGTACTACCACACCCAAGAACAGCCACATCCAAATCAACTGACAACAAAACTACCTACACACCATTTGAACAAACTCTTAGGAACGCACCAACACAGCGATTGGAGGCTAATGTCGAAAACGGTTTTATCGATGTATATGCAGTTCTGGAAAAAAACAATTTATTTTTAAATCAGCGTTTCTATGAGTATGACAACCATTCCATGCCAATGTCTGTTAAATTCCCACACAAGCACCTTATTCTGCTTCATGAGGTACTGATTAGTGATCACCTGAATCAAACACTCTCTTGCAATGTGACCAGTTGGATGGCAAAACACTACTAGAAGTACATCAGAGGTAATTATTGCCATTTTGTTTAAGAGTGAACAAGTTCTGTAAACACTGCATGATTTCACTTATTTTGATGTTTTGTCATTTCCTTTGAAATTCTTAAAGAACAATATTTTTATTTGAAAATGACAAGAAATATTGTCAGCAGTTCTTAGGCCAAGCTGTTCAGTTCAATACTTGCACAGATAAAAGACAAAACCAAGCGGGCACCATGTGAGCTAAGAGTGGTCCGAGAATGACTTGCAAGTGCGACATGCGTCACCTCGACAACCCCGCATTACGACAGTGAATGATAGTCGCATGAGCATCTGGTGTGATTGCACCATGCATTCCACCCATACCAGTAGCAAGCAGCGGATGTGGATGACTAAGACATTCTGCTGTGGACAATGGGCCTAGGATTGGGGATTGCCACTTTAACTTAACAGCAAGAGGAAGCCTTACGGCATGGTAAAAAAAAATGCACAGATTGCCCAGCACAGATGCAGTGGAACAATTGGGAAGGAAACACCCACAGGTTCCTCCATGAAAACCAAGGTCTAAGCGCATGTCAGAACAACAGAAGGAAAAATGACACCAACTCGGAAAACGTCTATGGATCTTCTGAAATATCTTCTGCAGCGCTGTCAACCCACAGAACAGACAGGGCAAATGAAATGTCAGAAACAAGTCAGTCGTGACAAGATAACAAAGGATGTACAGAAAGTAACAAGCAAGATCTGGTAAAAATAGGAATTGCCATCAGGAACTGGGAATAAGACAGCAAGCCTTTAATGCTCCATTGGTTAACACACAGCAGCTGACTCCTATTCTAACTGAACACACTGACCACATACAGACAAATGGCTGCAGGTCCTGAAAAAATATATATTTTCTGTATGTTTTTGCTTGGTCTCGATTGGAAATTTCTGCAAAACTTCTGTAACTTAAACAAAATCAAAACTGCTAAGAACCAATTGTTAAAAGCATTAGATCTACTTCGAAAGGTCACATGACATGGTTCAGAATATATCACCTGGTGTTTGAGACTTTTTTTTTTTTTTACAATAGATGTGATAAATAGGTTTTAGGTTATAACCTTTTTAAATACAAACCTGATAGACAGGCTTGTCCAAACATTCTTAAATAAAAAACAACTTAAAGGATCTGCTGCCAACATCTTTGTGGCACTTTTAGAAGTCTTGTGGACTCCATGCCTCGAGGGGGACCTACACAATGTTAGGCAGGTGGTTATGGTTGATTTAAATATCTACCTATCTATC
>JBBPCX010000160.1:8726525-8748760 GCA_037974365.1 Hydrocynus forskahlii
ACACACCTACACACTCATATGGTATATAATTACAAATATAAACTAAAGACATATGTAGGTTTACTGTAGACTTAACCTCTAGTTCCTACCACCACTGTAACCGAATCAGTACACTTGTCAACAATGCATCATCTTGCAGGAATCCAATCTAATGAATTTACATCTCAGAGATGAAATTGTGCCGAAATGAAGCAATTTTCTGCATGCAAATGGTACTTATATTTCACATCCCTGCAGGTGTTTTTATTTCCCAGTGCAATGATGTGAGGATGAGGATGATGTGAGCTAGACCAGCTAGAATGGGAAGCATGTGCATTGTGCAGAAAGGGATGGAGCTGCTCAGCCTTGTGGTTCCTAAAACTCTAAAAGCAGCTAAAAAAAGCACTCGATTTCGACATGGTCCCTGCAAGGCGCCCTGCAGGATCATGCGGTCCAGGAGAAACGGAGGGTCACAGTGAGAGCTGCTGGTGGATGGGGGCTGGGCTGCTAACAACAGACAGCCGGAGCTAGGACCGCGGACACGGCTCGAGTGGCCTTTTCTCTGGGACTCACCTGGCTATAATGCACCGTGAACGGTTTCAAATAATTCGAGCTGTTGCACGGGACCACCTGGATGTTATTAATCTGCTCCATCGTGTCAGTGAGAGCTGCCCACCGGCGCTTCCCCCCAAACGCTCAGCAGAGAAATACAGCAGCCTACGGAGCAGGAGACGGGCTGAGTACGGAAGCCTGTGAGGAGCACAGTACAGGCGCCTGCTCTCGCGCATGTAATGTAAAGTGGCCCCTTATAGTCACACTTCACACCGCTTGCAATTCTTTCACATACATTCACAAAGGAGAAGTAATGTGGGAACAGTGTGTGGGGATGGTACTTTTCTTGGTGGTTTCCAGAAGTTTGTAAAGTGGTTCCTTTCCAGAAGTTTTTAAAGTCACGCGTGAACACACCACAACACAGCACACAGTGTGAAATTCTTTCTCTGCATTTAACCCATTGTTTCCTGCTCTCCTGCTGGACAACCGCTCCTTTTTTAGCTTTGCTTTTAGCTTCGCGTTTATTTACCTTTACCTTCTATTTGATTACTTTTGTCTTTCTTCAACAATTAAGCACGTTTTATTTTACTTTACTTTCTGATTTTACTTTATTGAGCAGAGTCAGCGGGCTATTAAAAGACCCCCACGGCCTCCACACACCGCAACTCAAGACATCACACTTCTCCAGAGATTCACACTGCTAGAAGCCAGGATCCTGAGAGTTCCGGCGGCGACCACAAACACTAAAGTTGAGGTTAGCAGAGCGGAGAGTCTAACAGAACTTCCGGGATCCATTCTGAGAGCTGTCCTGTGCAACCTGTATATGCTTCCTCTGGGTCAAATTCTTAAAGAGAATGATGCGTCTTATCATAACTATGCAGATGACACTCAGATCTATCTGGCTCTCTCACCAAGTGAGTTTAGTCCAATAGATTAATTGTGTCAGTGCCTTGAGAAAGTACATAACTAGATGCATCAAAACTTTCGGCAATAAAATAAAGACAAAACAGAAATGATCCTGTTTGGAAAGAAAGAGAGGAGATCAATTCTTAGTGCCCATCTGGAGTCTAGAGCACTTGATGAATCTAGAAACATCCACCCATGTAAAAAAACCTTGGTGTGATCATGGATGGAGACCTTAGTGTTGGTGATCACATCAAAGCTGTCACAATATCAGCATTCTGGCACCTCAAAAACATTGCTAAGGCTGGAGACTTTGTGTCCAGCAAGACTTAGGGAAACTAAGTCCATCAGACAATTACAGCTCATTCAAAATGCTGTTGGCGGAATCCTAACTAACACCAAGAAAAGAGAACACATTACTCCAATTCTCATGTCCTCGTACTGGCTCCTAGTACAGTATAGAATTGATTTCAAAGCGTTACTCTTTCTGTGCAAGTCACTCAATGGTTTGGGTCCTACATAAATCTCTGATGTGTTTGAAGTATATATTCCTGGTAGGTCTCTTAGATCTGCAGGGGTTGGTCAGCTAGTGGTGAGAAGATCTGAAGCTAAACCTGGTGAAATGGTGTTTAGTCACTATGTAGTAAAGTAAAGGGTTTTTCGGGGGGGGTTTGTAGGCTTGTAGTGAGAATTGTCTTGCAGAGAAACACCTTAGAAATGAGAAATGTGAAGCCGTTTGAGGAAAAAGGGGGAGTAGAGTTTGGTTTCCCGCACAGGGACACATTTTCCCGCCCAGGTTTGTCATGCTGCTAATTACTGCCAGCCTCCTCCCGCCCAAACATGAGCTCAACTAAACCTAGACAATGATTTTCTAGCTCATGCAAAAATGCACCTTCCCTGGTATCCTAAAGTTTGTAGACACCTCCTCATCCAATGCGTGCTCCAAAATCATTTGTATGAATAGGGTTTTCTGCTTTTGATGGCTTGGGGGTTTGGGAGCTGCCCCTGCAATCTGAAGGCTGTGGGTTCGAATCCCATGACTGTCAGTGGTAGATTCCCTTGATCAAGGTTCACTGCTCCCCTGGGCAGCAAACTGCTTCACAACGGGTCAAAAGCAGAGAAAGAATTTCACACTGTTCACACTGTGTGCTGTGTTGTGGTGAGTTCACACGTGACCACAAGGGTCACTTAACTTTTTTGGTAAGGTTTTACACTAGATGCAACACTTCTTTGGATTTGTTTGCACTCAGCCTCAGTAGCACCACTGAGGTCAGGTACTGATGTTGGATAAATTGCTCTGGATCACAAACTTCAACTCATGGGATGAAGCTCCATCACTCCAGAAGCTGCTCCACAGGCTAAAACTGAGGGGCTTCATACACTACTAGTTGATTCTTGTCATAGAGTGTAGTGACTTTAGACTCATATGCCTCTGCCCCTGAGTGACCCACTCTCCTGCCAGTGCTTTTCCAAGGAGATAACTCAAGCTGTGTCAGCAACGGGTGCACCTTAAAGTAGATGATTTTACTGATTAGTAGGGGTGCCTGGATCCTGATGTAGACCCCTGCACTAAGACAAATTCCTTGCGCATCTTGTACTTGGACAACACTAAAGAAGATTCTGATTCCACAGAAGGGTTTTTCACAGAACAGGATTTCTCAGTAAGCTGGTAATCTTGCTGGTAAGCCGGCAAAAGTGACGGCTTTTGAATAAGAATGTCTCTCACTTCTCTTATTGCTCAGGCTTGACTTTTGGCTTATTCTTGAGAAATCCTGAGAAATCCTGGTTCTGGCTATTTGATTTCCATATCAACATACCATCATTTGGAGCATGTAAATGTCTGCAGTCATGAAGTATTTACTGTTAGACACATTTTTAGCTTTGAGTTTAAAGTTAGAAATCCCTCATTCTCTTTCAATTCAATTCACTTTTTTTATATAGTGCTTTTTACAACCAAGTTGTCACAAAGCAACTTTACAGAATACAGGTCCGAGCCCCTAGTGAGTAAGCCAAAGTGCGACAGAGTCACTGCATATTTTACTGCACGTTGTACTGTATAAGACTGAGTATATGACGGATACAATTTGATTTGATATACTAATGATACTGGAGGTCCATGATTTAGGCCACAAGGGTCCAAAACTGAAGAATAGTGGTCTTACATAGAGACAAAAGAGCCTATGCTGGGTGTACTAAGAACTTTGTTCTATAGGTGGCTCAGTACTGGTTGTTTTTTGAGGAAAAGTACTTCAATTTCATTACTTCCATTGCTCATTGTAGTCACCATTTTTGCTAAAGCTAAAATATCTTTATTTAAACATGGTAAAACATACTCAAAGCATAGTAAATTTGGATCCCATCGTTTTTCAAAACCACATGTCCCATAAGTGTCATTTTTCCAACTCCTCCCAGGAAGAGGGTTGGCAACCACTGTGATGTAACACCATTAATCCAAAGGGGATAAAAAGGGGAACGACAGTTTTACAGCAGGGATGATTTTGTTGTTATCTTTGTTGTTTTGTTTTTGTACCAGATAGCACCCTGCTTATCTTTTAGTGAATCCTGCACAGCGACTTTTGAATTTTTCTTTTTAACCAGTTTATTGCTGCAATTTATTTGCCATGAGGTTGAAAAACTCAGAATGTAAAAAATAACTAAATAAATAAATGAAAAGGGGGGCTGGTGGGGTGTGGAGTGTTTATGTGCAGGGATAAGCTGCATGTCATGGTGACTCCAGCATGCTTATCTGAACATACGCCTCAGCTAGTCTACATCAAACCCAGCTGAAGAGGCTTAACTGCTCTTCCTCAAGCTAGGCTTACTGAGTAGTCTCTAATTCATTCAGCCATTATAGTCCCCCCCCCCAACTTCGCTCGCTCTCTCTCTCCCTGGAAATTGAAGATCTTGCTAGACAGCTATTTTGAGATTCACATGTTGTTAACCACTAGCTCCTCTATCCCACAAATGTTGCTTGGATTTGTTGTGATGCAGTGCACTGCGGCTTAATAGGTGAAGAATTTCATTCAGCCGTGGCGGCACACACCAAGACACTTTGTGGTGGGGTCCCTCTGAGAGAGAGAGAGCTGAAAATAGGCTTAAAATGGCCCAGTTTCTGCCAGAGAACATTAAAGGTAGAAATCAAAATACAAAAACTTGAATGAAGTATTCGGTCCATTGTTTTGCCCGAAGGTAAATCTAATGAGCTTATATAAGCTCCAGACTGCAAAGATGAAAGCACGGATGAAGGTGACACACCTTGTTTTATATTTGGTAAGCCCTTGAAATGAAGTGATTAAATACAACCCCCGCCCCCTCCCCTTCAGCAGGGTGGTCTGTGACAGGTTAAGAGTTTCATTGTTGATGGAAGATCACTGACATGATTTCAGGAAGTGGGGCGACAGCTAATTGCTTTTTGAGGACATTGCTTAGGGACCTTTTTTGACTGTGAGGTCAAGGTCACAGACACCGGCAGCATGTAATTAGACCATGGTCCCTCAGGGTCACATGAGAAAATGCGGGTACTCCTTCTCTCTAGATCTGTGCATCCTTTCAAACCAAATTCCATTCTATTATAAATGCTTGGATTCTTGAATTCAGTGATAGTCATAGTTATTCTGTGCCAATGTAAATGTCGATTCCCGTTACTGTTACTAAAGACTGGTACTACAAAGTTCCTAAATGGTTCATGGTTTGGATATACATGGTTGAGTAACAAACCTCTTATTGGGATAGAACTTGATCATTATCTGGAGGTTTAAAAAGGTTCTTCAAAATGGTTCTTTTGGCACCTATATTTCAAGAGTTATTATTAAAAGACCTACCTTTCTGTCTGTTTCTCTATGTTATTATGTCTTTATGTACAGAAAAAAGTGTTATGCAGGTTAATGTTTTGCTCATCAAGGTACAAACAATGTAAATGTAGCCTCAAAGATCCAACATGAGCCTTGATGTGCAGTTCTGTTCCTTTCCACAAGCTGGAACATAAGACAGAAGATGTGTTAGCAAAATATAACTGCAGTCTGTTCTGAATAAATGGTACTGAAGGTGTACACTTGTGGGTGCTACCTAAGTTTGTGAGAGTGTACCTATTCAGCTGGCAAGTAGTAAACAGTAAAATCAAATGGTCCTTGGTTTAATCTCTTTAATCTGTCTGTCAGTCCATCCATCCATCCATCCATCCATCTACTCATCTAATAGCCTACCAACCTACTCTGCTGGAAACAGACAACACTGTTAAAAATGTAATTGTTTTTTTTTTTTAGAAGAACTGTAGAGGTTCTTTAAACTTCAAAAAGATTCTTCACACCAATTGTGTAGCTTCTATCACCAATATTTTGTGAGTAATTCAGAAAAGTGTTTCTTCAGTGGCTTCAGAAGAACCCTTCTCTGTATGAGCGTTTACTTTTGAGATGTTTTACCACATTTTTAACTGTTTTTCATCTTTTTTTTCTGAATGCCTGTCTCTATGACCAGTTTCAGCTCTTGTTCCAAGATATCAGTCTTTGAATCATTACAGGCTATCTGTTTTAGGACTGATTACAGAACAGTGCTCATTATATTCCCCACCCTCACTCAATCATGGCCAGCTACCAGCCATAACTTGAAGACTTTTCTTTCCCACACAAAGTGTTTCCACCCATCCTCCAGCTCCCTATGACCTTCTCAGCTGTAAGCAAGTTTTTATTTAATCCTAATGAGATCTTTTGATGAGGGCTGAGTGAAAGTGGCTTGATAAGAGCAGCAAGGAAATTAAGCCGGTACAAACCTGGGGTGTGCCACCTTCCCTACGTCTTAGGGCTGACTGAACCCTGCCTATAATAATACAAATCAATGCAGTCACAACACTGAGCAACACTGGCTGAGGCCTGGAAGTGTTGAGAGGAGGGGAAGGTGTGTCACTGCCAGGATGCCCAACCTCAGTGTTCGACAAGTGTGGAACAGGGATGATGTCACCCAGCCTGCAGCATGGCATTCCCTCCCAAACATTCCCCAGGCCCCAATCTTCTTGAGCCAGTTTCCTCTTCAGCGCTCAGCAACTCCCACCCTCTATGCATGGGCAGGATGTAACACTTTTGCTCGCTGATTTACATCTAAATAAACACTGCCAGACGAAACAATGTGCATCTGGAGGGGAACATGCAGGTCTTTCTTCTCCGCCCAGTCGATTGATATTGGCCCGATTGGCCCGGGCTGCTAGCTCTGATAAGCAATGTGGGAGGAAAGTGTTGGCCCCAATAGCCGGATAGTTCTGGAGACACAGAGTGGTCCACGCTGTCTCCAAGATGGAGGAGAAGTTCTTCCAGAGGTCAGCGGAACTGCGGGGAGGACAACAGAAAGAAGAAAAGTGGGAAATTCATTTAGTGTCATGCAGACCTTCTTCACCTGGTCATGTCATTTAAATTGCATTTAGAGTGTATCCTGATGAAAATTGAATCACATGTAATTGCACGTGGTAATCAAATATGACTCCTGTTAGTCCGGTAAATTGAAGTTTGATGGCTATATTGCAATTTATAACAAGCCAATCAATTATGAGTGACATCTGGAGGAAAACTATGCGTGGCAAAGCGTAACAGATTTGGAACATTTATGTTCGCCACAGGCTGTGACACCTGCAATTGTCAAAAACGCAGTATAGTGTCCCTTATTGTCACACATGAACACACCACAGCATACAGTGTGAACAATGTGAAGTTCTCTCTCTGCATTTAACCCATTCCACCATGTGAAGTGGTGGGCAGCCATCGACGCAGCACCAGGGGAGCAGTGTGTGGGGACAGTGCCTTGCTCAAGGGTACCTTAGTGGTGCCACTGTCAGTCCTGGGATCCAAACCCACAACCTTCTGATTACAGGGGCAAATCTCTAACCACTAGGCCACCAGCTGCCCCATGACACTCACTAAAGAATGATAACAACTCCAGAGGTTTACTGACTTGGTCTACTAAAATTTGGTACTGACTAAATTACTTCAGCATCATGAGCAACATCGTTCAGTACCAAATTTTAGTAAGTCATTTAAGTAAGGCATTAGTAAGGCATTCTAATTGAAATAGCAGCAGTTTAATCAGTATCCAGTGCTTCTCAAAATGAAGCTTGTTAAAAAATCTAAAGCTGGCAGTTTGGCGAGATGATTTTCTGCTTGCATGTTATTTACATCTGCACTTCTTGATTAGTCTATAGTCTTTTGCAGTCAGTAAATATACCAACTTCCTGCAACTCACAACCATTTGAAGTTTAGACCAAACCTACTTTGAAATTTAAAAGAATTTGAAACAAAGATGTAAGTGGGAAGGGGTTGTGTTTTTTTCTGTTTGTTTTTTTTAACAGAAACAGAAACACAGGTCTTTGTTATAGGACAATTTACTAGTGTTGGCTCTGAAGAGCAGCATTTATATGTTATTAATGGATAAATAATGAAAATATTTTATTTTGCCCAAAAGATTCAAAGGTATTCAACAAAACAAGAAGAAAAAAATCAATCTATTATGCTATTAATAGAACCAATAAATGAGCGCAATAAGTAATCCTATACAATGTCTCCTAAACCCATAGAAGAAATGTCCTTCAGGATCAGGTACTAAAGTCAAAGCTTTAGTATTCCATTAAAAACTTTTGAACAATGTCCAGTCCTACTCAAGATGCAGGAAATGACCAGATGAAAATGTTTTCATAGACAATGAAGACAGTTTGCACCTGCTCACACCAGTATGCTAATGGTCTACATATTCACTGTATTGCAGATATGCTAAATCCTCATCCTGGCTCAAGAGGTCAAAGAAAGAGCGATGATGAGTGATCCATTGAATGCTAAGGAATGTTGCATAGGGTCGATAGGCTGTTTGATAGGTTTAATAGTTTGTGGCTTGGCCAGTTACTGTGTTGCCGCTGAACTGGGCACGCATCACTGTAGAAGTCTATTTAGGGGAACGTGAGTTTGTGCACAGTTTGGGAGCACAGACTGATTGAAGAGGTGACAGACTGTTACAATTTTGGAAACACAGTGTTCCTTTTAAAGGAAGAAGAAAAATAGACTCAGGCTTAACCTTTTTGGCCCAATCAGCTGCGAGCCTCTCTATAAGCCTCCCTGTATCTTATCTGACCATCACTTTGGCTATAGGCCTCCAGCAGCGTGCTAAGCTCGGACCCCTGTGAATGCCTAAAGGCGATACAGTCCATCCACCCATCCTTTCACTCCAAATTAGCCTCCACAGCGCTGCAACACAAGCCAGGCCACAGGCAGGCTTTTCCACATACCAGGGTCATCAAAACACTCCCCATCTTTTTTTCTAGTTCTATCTTTTTCCCCGTCTCTTGCAGCAGTCTACTCGTCGTGAGCTTATCAGATAGGGTCAAGGAGGGATTTGGCCATGGCCATGGATAAAAGACGGCAGGCCTCTGGGAATGCACTTAGCTGAGGTGCCTGCTGTGTTTCTGTTGGCGCTCCCAGGGTGTCCAGGCCAACACTGTGTCCACAACAGGCCAAGGTCCCGACGGCCAGTCGCCACACCAAGATGTCAGCAAATGAGGTCAAAATATTCCACCATTGATCAGTGTAATGTTCAGACTTTGGGATGTCCATCTTCCTCAAGGCTTGATGTTTAACATGCATCATTTCTTTATGCGCCCAAGACCGAGTGAAAACCCAATGTTTGATTTTTTATACACCTCAAAACATTTTAAACTCAAAACATGTAATAGACCTGTTTATGTGGTTTCTGACACTGTAGGGAAAACTGTTACATGTAAAAATGACCAAAAAAATATGGCGTTCCAGGCAAATGTTGACTGAAGGTAAATAAAATAGTTTTTAAAAGGATAGATATCACAATGATTTTTTGCCGATTTTCTTAGAAATATTCCTCAGAGGTTTTGTAGAGAATTGCCATTCAGACATTACCTATGCATATACTTGTTCATTTCACAAAAAACATAACTCTAGTCTGTAAGTATTGTTAGAATTAACGATACTTAACAATACTTACAGACTAGATCTATTCTGTTATTACAGTATATCTATTCTGTTACTACAACAATAACTTAATTCTGTTCTGTATTTTACAGAACAGAATTAAGCTATTTTTATAACAACAGAATTAAATCATTTTGTAGTACACAATAAAGCATAAATCAATTGTTGAATATAATTTTCTTGTAAAATGTTTTAGAATAGGGCTAGAAATTAGCATATACAAAATAATGAAAAGGGGTATTCTAGAAGCTTAGATTTAATAATTACATTTTTAGGGCCTTAGAACTGCATTACCCATCGAGATGTCCAATATCACACATCATTTGTATCATTTGTCATTGTGCAAAGGAAATACACACATTTCAATCAGCAGGAAACATGTTATTCAATGATTTTACAAAATTCAGTTTTGCCAAGTGTGGGTATAACTAAATCCCCATTAAAACTGTTCAGTTTTGAACAACACCATTACAACACCATTAGATTTCTACTGGACAGAAATGTTTGATATATTTTTAGATCACAGTAAAAAGGAAGACATAGTATGGATACCACACATCTAAAAAATGGTTAGTGGGACCAAAACTGTTATTTCATCATTTCTACCTCATTATTTCATAGGTAAATGATTTCCTATACATGATGCTTGTTTTGGTTTATTCGTTTATTGTGGAGTGATAAGGATAACCCAAATAAGGACAACTTTCTTTCCATTAACTGTCTGAGAAAAATCCCAACACCAACATTTAAAAATGCAGCTGGAATTGTCAGTGCTCAAAGAGCCGTACATAATCATGAGGTATTATGACTTATTCTGTGGTACTGCATTGATTTTGCTGAGGCATTAGGTTTGTACAAACACAGTAAACATAGCATTGTAGTGCCTGTACAGTAAGGACTGTGAGTTACAAGGGTTTTTTGTGGGGGGAGAGATTGTGGGGGCTAATGTACGTGATAGCATGCGGGCAGGTGTGGGGCGTGCAGCAGGAGGGCGGGCTAAGAATGGAAATCGCCTGTCACATCAAACAGGGCCCCGTCCCTCCTCTGTTTCCAGGTAGGGCCTAAATAAAGGCAACCTGATCCATGTGGAACTTGCCTCTCGTGAATAGGCCTTCAAAGCAGCGGGCCTGCTGTCCGTCCAAGGCCTTTGTAATGGAAACCTCTGCTGTTATTTTGCCCCGCGCGTTTTTTGGCTGGGCTATTATTGTTCTCCCGGGCCCGGATGCGTTACCCAGACGAGGGCAGAAATTCCCACTTTCGGTTCTTTATTCCGTGCGAGAATGGCCCACGCCCCACCCAGGGTCCATTCTGTCTGAAGCTACTGACGCCCATTCATCTTAGCAGGTCATAAATAGATGTAAGAAGGAGCCTAGCTGGAGCCAGAGAAGTCCACTCTTGAAAATAAACTTCAAAAGTGGTTAATGGCTTGTATGTGTATGGTTCTACAAAAAACTTTCAATTGATAAGAACCTGTAGATTGTATGGTTGTAGGAAAAACTTTCCATTGATAAGAATTGTGTAAAGTTTCAAAACACACATACATTACTTTTTTAATAATTATCTAATTATCTTATAATGATGATTCCTTAGGGAACCAAAAGTAGTTCCATAATATTGCACTTTTTGGGCACCTTTCTGTCTTGAACTGCAGTCCAGTGCAGGTTTATGTGCTGGTATGGTAGCGTGGGTCTATATTTTTGGTGAGGGAGCGAAGCGGCAGACAGAAGTGACAGCAGTCCGTGGGGATTAGAGTCCTGACAAGCTGAACTTTGATCTCTCTCTTTACTGTGAGACAGCTGCCCTCTCCCTCCCTGCTTCGAACCACTACATTTGACTGCCTTGAAACTTATATCTGCATGAGGCTCTGCATGCAGGCATGGCCACTCAAACCACTGGGGCAGTCAACTCTGGGCCACAAACAGGAGGCTATGTTTCATGCTTATAGCTGTGTGTTTGTGCGATGGCTTGTGTCCCACATCACCATGGGAATGCACGTTCCCCCTGCTAATTACGCGCCTCAATGGGCCTACAGAGACACTGTTAATGACACGTAACCCAATCTCAAAAACTTGAGCTGCTCCATGGAGGGTGTAGCCTGCATCCGTGAAGGGGAGGGGGTGGTTACTGAGGAGGAAGAGGAGGAGAAGGGCTGGAGTGGAAAAAGTGACCCACGAGAGAGAAACATACAGAAACGGTGTTTGTGACACACTAAACCAACTGTTCAAACATACAGGCATGACAGAGGCATGTCAGCCCTGTCTCTAATTCCAGAGGCCATTATGTCTCCCCGTTTGGGGTGGGGGAAGCTGCAAGTGTAGTCGTCTAGAGGGCTGCACAGTAGTTGAGTATATGAACTGGGGGTTTTAGGGACAATGACAGAGGGGCCTCGCTTGCAGCTGGTCTCATTAACTGCAGCCTAAGAATAATAATTACCACTTTTGTCATGGCAGTGGTATGTTAATGACACACTCTGCTGTGGTCACCTGATCAGCTTCAGGAGAAGCACTCTGTTCACACAGAGTCAGGGTCTTCATCATGTAGAATGGCCTATGAAGAGGCTGCAAAAATGCTGAAGTTTCAAGATGGGTAAGAATGCAACACGATGCATTACCCTGAAAGTGAATCCAGAGTATATATATATATATATATATATATATATATATATATATATACACACACTCTGGATTCCCCCCACACCTATGCGGAAACTGCAGATATCCTCTGCATTTTTTTTGCTTTTGTAACATCCGGGCCTCATCTGCCACGCCCCCTCGTCCTCCTGCGGGTTGTTTATGTTTGGGCGCAGCGGTTAGCAAGGCAATCAGACACCTGAACAGAATGAGCCTTCGCTGCTCAGCGCTGCACCCAAACATAAACAACAGGTGGATGAGGGGGTGCGGCGGACGAGTCACCTGTACTCAGGGACGGGAGGTTTGAAAGTAGCCAATCCGAGAATGTTATTTATTTCTCCTTGCTGCTGATTGGCTGCTGCCCTGTGACACATCCCTCGCAGCTACAGTCCAGAATTTCCCCTCGAGAGTTCTCATGTTTTTCGTTTTGTTCTTCCTAAAGCCCTGCATTTTAATTACTGTAAATTAAATTAATTTATTACTGTATTTACCTGCTTATACCAAGGAAAACAACAGTGCACACCAAAGCTGTGTTCCTGTTTTGGGAGATGTTAATGTTTGGTTGGTGGTTAGGGAAAGGTTTCAATGTACTGAGACATGTTAGAATGAATAATTTCGTGAACATACACGATTGTGTAAGTTTGCCAAGCAACTGCACCAAAAATTCAGAATTATGAATGTGTTCCTTAGAGTTAGTTGAAAGTGCTGAGACCAAGTTATTGCTGACTGAACTATTGAACTAAAACTATTTGGTTTTATGATTCCTAAATCATGTTCTGTTGTTTTTGCACCTGCCAGAACGTTGTCCACTAGAGTGCTTGCAGCAAAAGGCTAATTATTACAGTTTAAATCCTTCTGATTCTGATTTCCCGTAATAATTTTCCAAAAATTGATGGGCATATGGTTTTATTCTGCTTAGTTTATAAAATCTACACCTCTAAGCTGCTTCCTTACATACATCTACCTTGTGTCTACACTAATTTTTTGTTTTATCAGCTCCACCAACCATATAGTTGCACTTTATAGTGGAATAGATCAAACACAGCAGCGCTGTTGGGATTTTATATTTTTGGTTCATGGACTATTCTCAGTCCATTCTCAGCAGCACACACACATTTTCATGCAACCACCATGTCAGTGTCACTGCTGTGCTCAGAATCATCCACCACCCACCTGCTCACTGGTGGTCCTGTGCAATCCTGTGACCATTGATGAATGGCGGAAAGGGGGAATACCAAATAATGCAGAGAAACAGATGGACTGCAGTCTGTCATTTTGAACTACAAAGTGCACATATATGATGGTAAGTGGAGCTGATAAAATAGGTCAATGAGTCTCAGTACAGTTTGAAGAATCCATGAAGCACTAAATTTGTAGCTCAGAAGTGAAGGTCAGAGATTTATAGCCTCGAGAGCATTTCTTGGCTTGCTGCCGTAGTGCATATGGCTTAGAAATGGCAGGTGTCATCTCAATCTGCATGCATGTTGTTCCTTCTCCACCAGGAGAATGAAGCATCAACAGATTGTGTATGTTCATTAACGGCACAAGTGCTAAACAGACACAGGGATGATCCAGGGGTAACAGATCCACTGTTACTTGCGAGGGGGTTGCATTCATTATCAGTGTAAAGGAGCAGGTTCACACTTTGGCTGATCTACCGGCTTTCATTTTCACCTTTAGCTCAGGGAGAGCAAAAACACCATCCTCCAGAGCTATAAAAATATCCCCAAAAGCTAAAAAAAGGAGAACAAGAGGGTAAATTTCTCAAGGGGAAAGGGTGATGGTGCCTGGTGTCACACCATAAGAATGTGATAATTGAGAAGAGCAAAGTCCTTCTCATTTTTATGTCATGAAGATGACATGGAGGACCACTTTGGATGTCGTATCCATCTAACTGCATACAAACTGGTCGAAGATGAATTTATTTTCAGTCATGTTTCCAATTTTCCTTATTTGGGTCTCATGCCCCTGATACAACTAGTCACTAAGGTCATTTAAGTGGATGGCTGGCCAGCACTGTCACAGTCATGCATATGTGGTGCCTGTGGTCCAGTGTTATAGATGCTAGTGCTCTCCTAAGGAGGTGGGCACAGAGACTGAGAGAAGACTCTTTAAGGACAACAGCAAACAAGGTGAAACATCATGGTTCTTCACGTCTGTTCTTAAAGCAGAATTTTGGGAGTGCCTGTGCCCTATATATTTAGGTGTTTTCTCAAGTATAACACACCCACTTTATCTCAGGATATATGTCAACTATCTGAATGCCTGGGTCTGGTGTGTTAAGAGTAGGAAGAAACACCAAAATATGCAAGACAAGTTCAGGACCAGGGTTGAGATCCACTACTCTAAAGTGATGCTCTTCATTTACTTCTCTAAAATGGACTTTATGCCTCCTTTATAGTATAAGAAACACTGAGTGAATCTTACAGTATGAAGGATAAGTGACCTCTATTGGCCAGTTAGTTGAACTTGAGTCTCTTCTAAACCATGAAATTGTTAATCTAAAACAATGATATGACTCACAGACCACACACACACTATCTAAGAGAACATCTTTGAGCTAAGCAAACTCACATCTGTAGCCTTCTCAAAACCATGCAACCACAAATCAATCATTTGTGCATAAAACAAAAGCAGCTCTAAATCTATCCAGCCCTTCCTAAGAATATCCCGTGAGGTACAGTAGCACAGAGCCCTTCGTAAGATGCCAAGAGTGCAACAATTCAGCAGTCCAGACAGCCCTCCTCGCAAGGCCTTGATAAAAAGGCAGCACGGCCAAGGTCTATTGTACAAAGTCGGCCCATTTGGTCATGCAGAGCTTTTGATTCCCCAGCTCTCCCATGGGTGCGTACAGTATGCCGGTGCTCCGATGGCCATAAATAAAGGCCAGGGGTTTCGGATAACTCCCCTGGGGGGCTCCTTCTCTTCCTGTGCCACCCGCTTCAGAAGGGCAATATTATTCTGCCCCCAGGCCTGAAGAATGACTCCATTGTGCTGAAAGCAGAATGCGGCCTTCCTCCGGGCCCACTTACTGCCGCCTGTGCTTTATTTAAAACCGCGCTGCCATTATCTAAACCTCCACCGTACGCGCCCCTGCTGTCACTCGCAGCACGCTATGCTAGCCCTGATAAGGGTGGCGCTCTTAGCAAACGGGGCGCAGTACAGGGACCAAAGGGTGGCCAAAGGGGAAATGTCAACAAAGAGCAGTGTATTAAAACCGCTCAACAAGCTTGATCGTTTCCCATGGCGATAGTCAAAATCATCACCCCCCCGTTCCAGAAAAAATGTCTGCCGTCATCCCCTTTCAGAATCAAGGGTGTCTGTCAGTGGCTAGCATTCTCCATTGTTGTATTGTTCGCAATCTTATAGACCAATAAAAGCAATGGGCTGAACGCATTAATAAAATGTAAAAAAAATGGGTGCAATGGGTGTAACTTTGTGTAAGTAGAACATTCAGCTTTTTCAACAGCTGCAGTAGAAGACTATTAGTCACCCACTGTGTACAAAAGTAATTAAACTTATTGTAAATCATGCTCATCCACGGCTGGTTTAAGAGTGATGACTGCCTGTATTTGTGCCCGAAGGGTAGCATTCAAATCTTTTGTTCAGTCTTGGGCAGGTTTCCTATACACTGCCACACCTGTGTGTGCCCACAAGTCAGTAAGGGGTCAGACTGCCTGCCCATGCCTGTCCGACATTCTTCATACAATCAAGCCACAGCTCTGATAATCCCAAAAGGAATTACTTTGTAAAGCAAGGATAGACCTTGATCAAAGTCAAGTCCTACTTTTGGTTTCTAAAAAGCGTGCACACACTTGCACTGAGTGTTCATATGGACAAAATGAGTTTCGAAGAAGCCATTGCTACTTTTCCCCACATTTACAGCAATGGGTACTTCTAACACACATACACACACAAACTACAGGCAAGAAGTTTGGGCCCACCCTCAGACTTTTTATAAAAATAGACAATATTCTGAAATAATTGAAACCAATGTAACGGACCGTTTTTCGATGTGTAATGCAGTCGAATTTAAAGCTTATGTAGGAGTTTCATCAAAATAACCGCCCCTTGCCTTTATCACAGCAGTGCAGATCCGCGGCATACTTTCCAGCAATTTTTGGAAATAACTTGTGTCTAAACCCTTCCAGCACCTTTCCAAGCATACAAACAGTTCTGTCTCATTTCCTGGACGCTCGATACGAACTTGTCGGTCTAGCTCGTCCCATGACAGCTCAATGGGAGAAAGATCTGGAGACCGTGGAGGCCAAGACAATTCTCAAAAGTTTTTCCTTTTCTTCGGACTGAATATAATTTTGCCACAATTTGGAAGAATGCTTCGGATCATTATGCTGTTGAAGAATGACATTTTGTCCAGTGATATGTAAGCAAGAAAGAATTGTGTGATGTTGAAGAAATGAGTCATACTTGGTGGAGCTGAACATGGTACACAATTACAGAAAAACTGTTCACATGCAATATTTATCAGCCACCCTCTACCCCACCCATCTATGGAATTGTTTCCTTTTATGGACCACAGTCTTGGGTTTTCTGTTTCTCCCTCTCTCTATTTCCATTTTCTCATCTTTTCTGGAGTTAATGAGACTTTTGAGGCATCTACCTTTTACTCTGATATTTAACTCAGAAGGTGAAACGATAGTGCTACCAGTGATTTGTTTACTACTTTAAAGTCAAAACATGATATTAAAGTGAAATCCAAATGTAGCTTAGTTCATGTCCTCAAATCATTTATAAGACCAAATTCCTGTTTACTTTCTTTCATTCCATCTTATTTTATTCGATTGTCGTGACTTGTTGAAGACGGAGGTAGGCCAGGTCGATGGAGGAGGGAGAGGGACTGAGAGACAATAGGTCAGACAGAGACATTACTTCAGATGCCACAGGGCAGGATTCATCAGTGTTTAATAGAACCCAAAGGAAATGCATCGTGAGGAAAGGAGAGACGGGGGACCACTTCCTCGATGAATAATCTTCTTAATATGTGCTTGTGGAAAAAAACAGAGATAAGAATGGCAAAACTCCAGGTAAGTTTACAACATGCGGACAGGATGGAATGATGCCATTGTGAGTTTAGGCGCGGCAAAAGGGAGGACCCAGTCAGAAGCGCACAAGCACGGGCAGCTTGTGGGATGTGTTGTCTCATGCCACCCTGAGTGCAGGAGGAAGGGAGCGAAACACTGAAAAAGGAAAGAGAGAGGACACGGCGGACAGTTTACTCTGGAGCGGAACTTTCTTTCACTCGGGGATTAGCGCTGAAGAAACTGACGGGGCCTAATCCTCCGGCACGTTCCAATCACCGAGTGCTTTCACCTAACAAAGCTGCACCACAGCAACCTGGAATAATCATTAACAACCCCATCTGTCAATCAAGGCCGACCGAGGGGGAGCAAAAGGGCATGTTAAAGGTTAACACACTGCTCGCGCTAGCTATTAACACAAAAGGGGGAGGAAAAAAGGCCTCCTAAACGCGACACCTGTACCTAAGATCTTCTTAAGCTTCAGCAGTGAAAACATTACCTAATTTCAGCCTGTCACCTCTCTGTGAAAATTTTTCCATCATAAACTTGTTGTCCCCTGACTGTGCGCCAAAGCAGGCCAGGAGAGACTGCTGTGTGCCTTAAGCATCTGAATCATTTTTCCCTCATCACACTCCACAGCCTTGAACATGTTACTGAATGCAAACAATGGAATGCCACGCGCACTGGGGCCTGAATGCTCGGAAGCAAATTTGCAGGGAACTGTGCCAGCTTCCATCATGCAGAACATTTTATGAAATCATCACACTGTCTTTATCTTTAACTGTAAAGTACTTTTTGCTCAATGGAAATATAAGACTGTATGACTGAAGGGATAAAAAACCCCACCAAAGTCACATCACCATATACCCTGAAAGTACTTTGAATTTCTTTTTTCAACGAACTGCATTTGGTGTTCTGACAAGCAAAGATTAATCATGTGCAGCTATATATGTAAATCTTATCTGTTTTCCCCACAGCAAAATGATTGTACTGCGGTATGCACAGAACGCTGTAATCCATAAAATTTTAAGACAAAATGAACCTGAGGTTGAGCTGAACGTATTTTTTTCATGTGTTATCCAAAAATGCCCCAAAGTCTGTCTTACAGCTTAATGGGACTATAAATCTCATCAAATGATATGCTGTTTAACTTGTTTATTAAAGTTGTCATGGACACCTGCACTGAAGACTGCACTTTTAACTCTTGCAACTTTGCCCGCAGCTTCAGCAGTGGTACCGATGCTTCATAACAGCCTAATGGCAGAGGTGGGCAGAGAAGCCTGAACCCATATGTAAATTAGAGTATTACTACTGAAACAGTCTAATGATTCTACTGACTTTTGTAGAAGCACATAGGAACCAGGTCAAAAATGACAAAAGGCTGAAGTATAATGAAATGTCTTAGTACATCCAGCATATCTCAATTTAGTGACTAAAGTTTGGTGCACTATTGCTCTATATTTGGGATCATCATGGTCTCAGATTAAATTATAAACCTCAAAAGTGAGAGATTTTACTGACATAATGAGATTAAACAGAAAAAGGTGGTGTGTGACTAAAGGTTTAGGATTTCAATGTAAAATTAAAAAGTAAGGCGAGATTTAGTTCCTTAGCTTCCTTACTTGATGTACTTAAGCACCCTGACAACTACTTTAAACCACTATCAGGTACGTACAAATATGCATAAGCAGACTGGAAAATATCACCAGGACAGTACAGATATTCTTAAGCAGATGTAAATGTACCTTCAGGAACGTACTAATCAAATAAAATTTTTCTGAGTTCACCCAGATGAGTGAATTTAACTAGTTACAGTGCATCCCCTCACACATCATAGAAAAAGAAAATTACACTTGCTCCTAGGTGATTTTTAGTGTTAGTGGTTATTAACCTGGTCTGTATCAGTAAAAAAAGAGTTTGAAAAAGACAATTGATCATTGCATTTTATCATTACTCACCAATGCCATCCGTGACTACAGGCCATTGCAATGGTTCTCAACCTTTTCAACATTAAGGCCCACCTCTCTAGGCCAATCGGCCACATTAGATGATATTAAATAACCAATTGCGGACCAATGGCCTGTTTTGATTTTAGATTTGAGGCCCAATCGAAAGCCTTTGCGGCCCATCAGTGGTCCGCGGCCCAGTCATTGAGAAACCCGGGCTTAGACCACATCTTACTTCCCCTGAAAGCAGAAGGTCAATTGATCAATTTGACAGCCGTCATAAAGTGGCTGTATAAATGTTGTAAATAAAAACAAATGCATAAGAATCAATGACAGAGAGAGAGATAGAGAGAGAGAGAGAGAGAGAGAGAGAGAGAGATCAAGGGGACCTATTTAAATGGTACAGCAGTAGCTTGGATTAACCCCCTGCCCTTGACATCATGTTTGTGCTTAAAGAAACATCTCTTTGTATCTCTCTTGTGATGCCCTGCAGGCGGGTTAAAGTCATTAACATTAGAACGAAGCCTGAAAGAATCAGCTTCTTGAAAATAGAGATATCGTTGCCCTCTCTCACTGGAAGCACAACTAAAAATTTGCTTGCAGTTGCTTTAGAGCTATTAATAACTGAGGTTCATTTTAATCATTCGATGTACTTTGTGAAGACCTTTGTGAATGCTATTTAACCCACTAAATGGCTTATCCAGGCATATTTTTCAATAATTTCATTGAAAACAATGCAATCCGTTAGTTTTAAGTAATAGGAGAGAGAAATGGAAGCATTGGCGGTTCCTAGACATTTCAGAGCTTTAATAAAACTTCAATAAAATGCTTTCATGTCATTACTTCTCTTCAGTGGACTATCAAGCCTAATGAACAAATAAAAGCTGCTCAGGATTCCCAGCGCACAGTTAAATAAACCATAGTGCAGGTTAGATGAGGGCAGCATGTTAAATAAATAACCAATTGTCTCTAGAGAAACATTACATTGAAAGCAGCTTTTCTGGCCTTGGAATTTTATTGATGTGCAGTAGAAGGTTATCTCAACTGATGTCACTGACCAACTTATCAGAGGATATTCGTTGCTCAGTTTTGAAGACATGATAAAAGTGTCACAGTGAAAAGGGTCAAGCAGTCAGTTTCTCTCTGCAGAAAGTGCTGGAAATTCAGGAGTCTGCAATCCTTACTCTGTGAGACAACAGCGCCCCCTGGCTGTGAGACTGCATAATGCAAACTTTCCTTATTCTGAAAAACTATTAAGGAGTGCTGAAGATCATGACCCAATGTGTGTGTCCGTTTTCAAATGAACTGTGCTCCAGCTGATTAATATTATGGTAGTAGTATTTGTTTAACTAGGATTACCTTATAATGCACTGCTGGTGCTGGTTTAAACAAAGACGTGAGAAAGTTGTACAATTGAAAAAAGAACATATTCCATGGATAAAAAAATGGTGCTGTTGTCCTTGCCCTGATGTCATTGTCTTAGGTACTGTTACAATAAGGTCCTGCCTTGTATATAGCGTGCCAGTCTAGTTCAGACATCATACAAAGCTAAACATAGGTCAGCAACTAAACAAAGGGGCTTTGTGCAGATTTCCCACGTTTCTGTTCAGAAAGCCACATGAGAGCCGCCAGGCCACTGACTGCATGTGACTTTTATCTGCTTTTTAACCCAAATTCCTGTGATTACACGCAGATCCACATGCTGGCACTACTCGCCGAAACCTGAAGAACATCATTCAGCCGGGGAAACGTACTCATACACATCAGCCATATTATTAAATCCACCTATCTAATATAATGTAGATTCCCCTCATGTCACCAAAATGTGTGTTAGGATACATCCTGCTGATAGAGGCCATTGCCACCAAGGAACACAGTTCCCTTGACTTGGTCTGTAAAATGTTTAGGTTGGTGGTACATGTCAACGTAACATCCACATGAATACCAGAACCCAGGTTTTCCCAGAGAGCATCACACTGCTTCTACTGGCTTGCCTTGTTCACATCAAGTCAAGTCAAGTAGGTTTTTACTGTAATTTCTACCATATACACACAGTACATAGTAAAAATGAAACAACGTTCCTCCAGGAAGACAAGACACTACAACGTTCAGTGCAACTGACAACAGCTATGCTGTGGAGAAATACAATATTTTGACATGTGCAAAAAAAAAAATTCAGAACAGCAATAAATATGATATGAATAAATATAATTGTGCAGTTTGTAGCAGCAACATGACAGAGAATGTTGTGTTTTATACAGAATGTGCAGTATAAAAAAAGAATATTTTACCAGGTAATTGAAGTCTGAGTTGTTCAGGGGGGTAGGATGAGGGAGGGGAGGGGAATGTTGGTGGTGTGTGTGTGTGTGTGTGTGTGTGTGTGTGTGTGTGTGTGTGTTTATGTTTCAGTTCCAGTTGAGGAGTCTGATGACCTGAGGGAAGAAACTGTTCCCCATTCTGGCAGTGGAGGCCCGTATGTGACATTACCTTTTTGCAGATGGGAGGAGGGAGAAGAGAGTGTGTGAGGGGTCATCCTCAATGCTGGTGGCTTTGCAGATGCAGTGTGTGAGGTAAATGTCTGTGACAGAGGGGAGACAGACTCCAATAATCTTCTCAGCCGTTCTCACAATCTTTTGTAGGGTCTTGCGGTCTGAAACATTGCAAATCCCGTACCAGGCTGTAATGCAGTTACAAAGAATGCTCTCTATGGTCCCTCTGTAGACCATGGTGAGGATTGGGCATGGAAGGTGGAAGTAGAGACGCTGCTGGACCTTCTTGGTGATGGAGCTGGTGTTGAGGGTCCATGTGAGGTTCTCCAAGGAATTTGGTGCTCTGGACAGTCTCCACCGAGGAGCCGCCGATGCTCAGCGGAGGAGTGATCATGTTGCGCCCTCCTAAAGTCAACAACCATCTCTTTTGTTTTCTCCACGTTCAGGGAAAGGTTGTTGACTCTGCATCAGTCAGTCAGCCGTTGCACCTCCTCTCTGTATGCTGCCTCATTGTTCCCGCTGATCAAACCAACCACAGTCGTGTCATGTGGTTCGAGCTGTGCAGTGCTGCACAGTCGTGGGTCAGCAGAGTGAACAGTAGAGGGCTGATCACACAGCCCTGGGGGAGCCCTGTGTTCAGCGTGGTGGTACTGGAGATGTTGCTCCCGATCCTGACTGACTGAGGTCTCCCAGTCAGGAAGTCCAGGACCCAGTTGCAGAGGGAGGT
>JBBPCX010000160.1:8748860-8768745 GCA_037974365.1 Hydrocynus forskahlii
AGAGAGAGAGAGAGAGAGAGAGAGAGGGACAGAGAGAGAGAGAGAGAGAGAGAGAGAGAGAGAGAGAGAGAGAGAGATAGAGAGACAGACAGAGAGAGAGTTGTTTTCTAAGCTGGTTTCATTGAAACTGGTGTTCATATCAGGTCTTTTCTAGCTGCGGGCCGGAAATCCAGTATGATCATGATCAGCAGATGGAGAAAGCTTGAATGAATTAAATCAGTCTTATACACACAGGAGTCACTGGAAAGAGTGCCAGCTGTGACCCTATGATGCCTTGTGTAGAGACAAAACTTTTCATGGGACAAGGGGATTGTATTTTTCAGTATTATTTTTCAGAATTATAAGAAAGTATTAAAGTGGTCACTGAGGTGTGAAGGTCAGTTTTAGGAATTAACAATGGATTTCTTGACATGAAAAAATACACAGCCATGGAAAAAATATGAGACGCTTTCCTTTTTTTTCTGTTCACTGTTTGTACAATTTGCAGCAGTGTGTGTATGTATGTAAAAAGTACAGGTTGCTATTCTTTTTTGAACTATTGCAGTGTGAGCTGTGTAAAAATAAGAAATGCCTCCATATGTGTTGTGAGTGCAGTAGTGTTTGTAGAGCAGCTTTTCTATGTGCTGTATTCCAGCAGCTTCACTCCTGATTCAGTTTCTGATGGATGAAACAGAGTCACACATGCACACACTCTGCTCTTAACATCACAATTTTAATTGTTGCAATTGTAAGATAATGTAAGAGCGTTGTGTAGTTTAACATTTCCAAGGTATAATACATTATTTACATGCCTTATTTTTACATTTTCTCCAACCATGAATCAAGTGTGGTCAATAGTGTATAAAACAATAGTTAAACATGCACATTTTACACAGACACACTCCCATACATTGCAAAAGCAATAACCAGAAAAAATGTACATTTTATCATCCCCATTCAACATTCATTCAGAATGATTCACAAACACACATACTATATGTAAGTGTTCTCACATTTTTGTTTCTAAAGGCATTTAGCTCTTTCATTTCTAGTACACACACATCCAGACTGCACCACTGCATATGCAGCTGTGTCAGCTTGTGACAGAAGCCAGTTATATTTTCTCTGTTTGCTCTCTACCAGTATTGCTGTGGAACTCAGTGTCAAGACATATAAATACTTATTACATAGTATAGATACATATCACCTAGAAAACTGCACTTGTATACATGTATACGTACATACACTACTCTACAGCTGATGGCAGTGCTGGCGTCAAGGGGGGGCATTCGAAGGCATTGCCCCCCGTAGCGAGTCGCCACGCCCCCAACCCCCCACACACACACACACACTATAGTGTGGCTCATATGAATATAGTTCACGATCGATAGTGCCCCCCATAGTCAGTTAGATGCCAGCCCTGGCTGATGGCCTTTTTGTGAGGGAGTTGGTCCTGCAATCGGAAGGTTGTGTGTTCGAATCACTGAGGTACCCTTGGGCAAGGTACCATCCCCCCACGCTGCTCCTTCACACACTGCTCCCTCACACTGCTCCCGGGGTCCACTGTCAGCAGCCCACTGCTTCACTTATGTGAATGGGTTAAATGCTACATGCTACAGATACACACCACATACTACAGATGCATACTACATACTATTAACTACAGACACGCACTACAAAATACAGATGCATAATGTTTACTACAGACTCTGCATAATAAAGATGCATACTACACTTGCGTAGTACATACTACAGATACAAACTACATACTACAGATACAAACTACATACTACAGATACAAACTACATACTACAGATACAAACTTCATACTACAGATACAAACTACATACTACAGATACAAACTTCATACTACAGATGCATACTACTTACTATGGACACATGCTACACATAAACATGTGCTGCAGCTGGTAGCCAAGTGGTTAGGGCGTTCACCCTGTGATCATGAAGTTGTGGGTTTGACTCCCAAGACTGCTAATGGTTGCTTTCACTACATGTAGTGAAAGTGACCATTCTGTCATACATGCACACAGTGTGAACAGCACAAAATTCTTCCTCTGCATCTACAGAAACTGTATATTAATTGCTATGCAATAATGTATAGTACATTCTAGAAATGCCAAAAAAATTTTTTAATGCAGGTGCATACTACACATAAATGCACATTATACATTACACATTATGTGCGATGTAATAATGCAAAGTACATTCTATAAATGCATACTAAATGCTAAATTTATTCTATAGATACACACTACGCGCTACAAAATAAGGCACGCTACACGCTATATAGCCATGCGACAACAAAGGCTGGGCTGCATACAGCATTTTTCAAAGCACCTGGGGCAATGTCCCATACTTTTTTTTTTTTTGAGTTTTTTTATTTTATTGGATATAGTCCATTTATTCAAAAAAAAAACAACATTCCTCTCAACAGCACACATGAAAATTAAAGTTAGCTATCTGGGATTTTAAAATAATTTAATGCTAAATTTTGTAGAAATTATCTACTGGAACATAGCCAAGAACCTCCTACTTTGAGGGGTCATCTGATGACATGCAAAATAATCAATTCAGTTAAAATGTGCTACAACAAAAACACATTTGAATGAAACTGAACTCATATTGCAATGCTATTATTCCACACAAGTTTTTTTTTTCAATCCAGGAAGTTTTTTTCAATGTATTTTTTCTAAATGGCTGATTATTACATCATGCACCACAAACAATAGTTTGCTTCCCATCAGATGGATGAAACCATTGCACCAAAGTGCAAGCACACAGAAAGCTGCTCAGAGTGTGACTGATAACATCATGAAAGTTTTGTCCAGCTACGTGTTAAATATGTATTAGACATTTTTCCTCTATGATAAGAGCACCTGGGTCCGATTCTAGACTAGATCTAGCATCATCTTCTTTCAGCACGTGTGGTCGACAATTCGGTAAACATTTCTTTTGCACTGTTCCCCTGTACCCACTAGGTGGAGAAGTAACACTTTCATTTGAGAACCAACAACAGGCACTTACCGACTTTCAGCAAATATCTGTTAAATGAAAATATCTGTTAAATGAAACCGTAATACTTGAATGTAAGACCTTCTGTTAAATCTAACTCTCAACCTAAATCTAACTCTAACATTAACTTCAACCTGACTATTTCAGTGTCTGTAGAAAAGGGACTATCAAAAGTGACAGGTGGAACAAACACCTTGCTTTATCCCTTTTGGTGACATTGAACAAAAACTGTGAAGAGAAACAAGTATTCAGATACAGTTTTTCAGGGCGTATATCCACTTGTTTTTATGCTTAAATATGCGATATGGACAAAAGTATTGGGACCTTTTTTTTCAGGGTTTGGGCTAGATACTGTACTTCCAGTGAAGGGCATTCTTAAAGCTTCAGCAAACGAACACGTTGTGGACAACGTCATGCTTTCAACTGGACACAGTTTTGGGAAGGTCCTTTTCTAATCCAGCATGACTGTGCCCCAGTGCACAAAGCAAGGTCCATAAAGACGTGGTTGGATGTGTTCAGTGTGGAAGAACTTGACTGGCCACACACAGCCCTGACCTCAACCCCTTCCCACACCTTTGGGATGAACTGGATCGGAGATTGTGAGCCAGGCCTTCTTGTCTAGCATCAGTGCCTGACCTCATTAATGTTCCACAGAATGAATGGGCACACATTCCCACAGAAACTTCAAAATATTGTGGAAAGCCTTCCAAGAAGAGTGGAGGGAAAGCGGGGACCAACTTTATATTAAAGTCTATGTATTTGAATGCAGTGTCATTAAAGTCTCTGTTGGTGCAATGGTCAGGGGTCCCAATATGTTTGTCTATATGGCAGCTGGGAGCCTAGTGGTTAGGGTGTGCGCCCTGCAATCAGGATCTTGTGGGTTAGATTCCCAGGACAGCTAAGTACCTCTGAGGTACCCTAGAGCAAGGTACCGCCATCACACACTGCTCCCCGGGCACTGTGTTCCTGGCTGCCTGCTGCTTCACTTGGTGAATGGGTTAAATGCAGAGGAAGAATTTTGTGTTGTTCACACTGTGTGTGCTGTGGTGTGTTCACGTATGACAGAATGGTCACTTTCATATAGTGTATGAACAAAAAGTATGTATTCAAAAGCATAAAGAAAAACATTGCCAGGAGTAGTATTTAGACTCAAAAATGAAAATGAACATTAGTACTTCATTGCTGATGGAAATTACCCTTCACTAGTACTGGTGAAATATTTTTGCTCTTTTTTTTTTTTTGCAAATCA
Organism: Hydrocynus forskahlii; assembly: GCA_037974365.1. NCBI lineage: Eukaryota > Metazoa > Chordata > Actinopteri > Characiformes > Alestidae > Hydrocynus > Hydrocynus forskahlii. The sequence continues at coordinate 8,753,122 of JBBPCX010000160.1, forward strand.
GTTTCAATTCGTCATGGTTATAAGGGGTCCTCTGATGGACTTATGAGTCCTCCACAAAGGGGCCAAAGTCAGAAGGTTGAAACCAGTATTTATTTACTTTGGTTGTATTTCTGAGATCACTGTCTTGGCCGTTATTACATTCTCCTATGGCATGCCCTGTAACATCAATCCACTCATCTTTTCTTTGACGTGGAATGCCTCAGTATTGCTTGCAAAGAAGTAGCCCTATATTATAAAGTTCCCCCCTCTGTAGTTCACTGTTCTCAGGATCATTTGTGCGAAACTTCTGTCTCTAAATATGACTGGAGTTCCACTTTTGGTTCATCTGATCAGAAAAAATTCTAAATTTACCTAAACGCTGAGGCGGACAACTTCAACTTCATTACTTAAGTGAAGGCACTAGTCAAATGTTACTCCAATACAAGTGAAAGTCATACAGTCAAATTTCACTTAAATCAAAGTACTGAAGTACTTGCTTCCAAAAATACTTAAGTATTAAAAGTACATATTTCACTGCATTGTGATTTATTGCCACCACACTTACAATACCTAATGCATCTAACTTGCTTGTAAAAGATGTAGCATAAGGATTAAGGTGGACTGTTAGACGGCAAGTTTTTGTATGCTGTAATATAGTTTGTTTTAGGCAAACATGGCACACATTTAAAACAATATGAATTTTTTATCTTTTCTGTAAACTTAAACATCGACTCTAAATATGGCCATGGATGCGGGCATGAAGGGTTGCTGTCTCCGTCTCCGTCCATTCTCCCCAGAGATGTTCACAAGTCATTTTTACCAAGTCCAAGTCAAGTCTCAAGTCTTTGTGCTCAGGTCCAAGTCAAGTCTCAAGTCTTTGTTTGTGCGACTTAAGTGTGACTTGAGTCCGAGTCCGAGTCTGAGTCCAAGTCTCAGACTTGAGTCCCCATCTCTGATTCTCCTGCCACCAACTGACCATGTTTAAGAACTGCTGGTGTTGCAGTGTTGCAGCGTACAGACGTGATGTAGCACTATTGGTGATTTCTGATAGGCTGTCATCTGCTAAAAAAACAATCACATTTTAGAAAAGTGAGACAATAACACCCACTTTCAGACCTGAAGGTAATGAGTAACGAGAACCTTGATAGAATTGTAGTGAAGTGAAGAGTACGGTTTTGTCTTTCAAATGTAGTGAAGTTTCCAAAAAAAGACTACACAACTAAAGTACAGATACTCAAAAACTGTACTTAAGTACAGTACTCAAGTAAATGTACTTCGTTACTGTCCACCTCTGCTTAAACGCTTGTATGCAAAATGTAGAATTTTTGTGCTTTTTTAAGCAGAGTAGTTTTGTTTGGGATTTAGGATGCGAGGTGACTGCAGTGTAGATCACTGCTTACCATTCTTCATGAAACTGTTTTTCCATCAGGTCAACGTGAACGCCGGCCTGCCTTCCTTATTATTGATCTGAGAGCGTGAAATCTTGAATGGCCTATTTTGGAATGATTAGATGTAGTTCCACAAACTTTCCACCTTCATATTATCTAATCAATTGTTCTGACAGGGATGTTTATCTGTTCCATTGCAGCCATAATGTTTAAGCCATTGACAGTAACATTGATTATTTCATTATAGTGGCATCTGTTGAGGGTCAAGTTCTTGAAGCTGATGTCTTGGAAGCAGGAAAATGTGCAAGCGCAAAGATCTGAGTGACTTTAATAAGGGCCAAACTGTGATAGCCAAATAACTGGGTCGAACATTTCCAAAATGCCAGGTCTTGTGGGGTGTTCCAGGTTAGCACCTACCAAAAGAGGTGTAAGAGAACACAACTGGAGAGCCGTTTACAGGGTCATGTGCATTTATTGGCTTGTTGATGCACGTCGGGAGCCTGTCTGGTTCAGTCCCACAGAAGCACAAACTGCTGAAAAAGTTAATGCTGGCTATGATAGAAAGGTGTCAGAACACTGTGTCTTGGGCGGTGTAGCTACAGACCAGTCAGAGTACCCATGCTGACCCCTGTCCACCCAAAGTGCCTACAATAGGCGTGTGAGCATCAGAATTAGACCATGGAGCATTGGAGCAAGGAAGCCTGGTCTGGTGAATCATGTTTTCTTTTACATAATTTGCACTGTATAAAATTATTCTTTTACATAATTTTACATAATGTGCACTATGGGAAGAAGGTAAGCTGATGGAGGCAGTGTGATCCTCTGGGCAATTATCTGCTGGAAATCCTTCAATCCTAGCATTCATGTGGGTGTTACTTTGATTCATACCACCTACCTAAACACTGTTACAGACTAAGTACGACTCTTTCATGGCAACGGTATTCCTAACGGCAGTTATGTTTAGCAGGATAATGTGCACTGACACTCTGTAAAAAAATTTCTGGAATTGTTCCAGATCTTAGTCTGACTGAGCATCTGTGGGATGTGCTGGACAATCTACTCTAATCTGTGGAGGCCCCATCCCACAACTTACAAGACTTAAAGGATCTGCCGTTAATGCCTTGTTGCCAGATGCCACAGCAGAGCTACAGAGGTGTTGGCGGCACAATGGGGAGCTACATATGGCAGGGAGTATTTGTATATATAAGTCGAATTAACGCATTAGTTTTGATCAATTAATCTGAAAAAAATAACATGTTAAAAAAAATACGCTGATTAATTACACCATATGACTTTAACCTGGTCTGGTTCTGGCCACAGGTGCTCTGTAAAATGAAGGATGCAGAGGAGAACGCGCTGCTTGGCATAGTGAGTGGAAAGTTTACGCTTAAAAAACGGGCACACGAAACGGTTAACAAGAGTATCGTTCTCTACAATTAATGCAATAAGGAATTTTTGTATAATCGGAGTACATCAGGTCTAAACTATCACATCAACACAAAGCGTTTAGACGCTAACGCGGCGGTCTGAACCAGAACACCCCCTGATCTCAGCACCAGGCGCTCTGACCCAAACTGAGCGCGTCTACCTGTGACCCACTAACTAACTTCTTGCCGCTGAGTTTATTTTGAGATGCTTTGTATGCTGGACACCGGATCTATTACAGGGGGTCCTCAAGTTACAACGAAGATCCGTTCCTTCGACAATGATGTAACCCGAATTTTGGTCGAAACACACCCTAGCCAAAGTTAATAACTTATCCGAACACAGTTGTAAAATCTATAATGACAACTAAGAAAAGAAATGACAAAAAAAAAAATGACAAAAAGGCCAAAAAGTCACCAAACAAAGCAACACAAACGGAACACTGGCGCTTAGATAAGCATACTCCCTCAGTCATACGGTACGATTCTGCATCTTCTATGTATTCTGTGTATTCCACTGCCGCACACCGCTAAAGTAGCTTGCCCATGTGAGCGTCATAAACTTGAAATGATGTATGTCGAGACTCTCGTAACTCAAGGACCCCCTATATATTAGAGGGTGACTTGGACAGTGCAAAAATAGTTATTAAATAAAAGAGACGTTGAAAGTCTTTAATGTTGATTATTCTTTCACTCATATGCCAACATTCATTTAAATATGTAGATACTTTTACAGCAAAAATGTGTGTGGTTAATTTAGATGAATTAAGACCTTGTAATTAATTAGATTCATTTTTAAATTGCGTGACATGCCTAATGTGTGTGTGTGTATATATGTATATATATATATATGTGTGCGTGTGTGTGTGTGTGTGTGTGTGTGTGTGTGTGTGTGTGTGTGTGTAAACATATATATACATATATACATATATATGATATGTATATTTCATTTCTTTTGGTGCGGAACTCCGCATATTTTGGTGCGGAACTCCGCAAGTAAAAAGTCCAAACACAATATGCATGTAAATTTAAAGTGGATATATACTGCTGAATGCATAAAATAACAAAACCAAAAGTGTCTGATTGCTTGTTGCCCTTCACTGCATATGTACCATACAGTGTGCGTGATCTTGGATAATAACCAGCTGTTTGGCAAAACACTAATGAACATTTCTAAAATTATAATTTATGTGCATGTAATTTCATTTAATTTGTGACTTATTTAAAATGTATGCTCATTCTTTAGAGACAGATGAAACTTGCACTGCTGTTCACAATGCCAGATGATGCAATGTATTATTTTGCATAATGTTATTTGCAATATATTATTTTGCATAAGCACAGAACACATGAGACTGTAACAATGTGTTGATGACTCCAGACTTCAATGTAACCTCTATACCTAACTGATATGCCATGCCAAGAGCTGGGCAGAAGGCAGCAATGAGTGAAACAGAACATTAGAGCCATAATTAACTGCCCTCAGCGACCAATCAGGCCTCCTGTGGAGTTCAGAGCATCCAATCAGCCACCCTACTGTGGTCCGCTTGGCCAATCAAGCTCCCTGCTGAGATCAGAGCTGTCTTTGAAAGTCCGAAAGGAACTACGTGCTCTGTTGCACCCTGCTTTCTTGCTAATGGCATCCCATTCACTGTTGACACCGACTGATTACTGTATTAGAGCAGTAGCTTCAAACAATAGGCTGTTTTTTTCTCCAAGTTCTTTGAAAGTGACTCCACTGCCATATCAAGGTTGCTAGATTGTACACATGCATCTCATTAATCGAAATGTGAGGAGGAATTCATTAGCAGATCTATTTTTTGTTATAAATACATGCTGAATCATTTACATTAAACATCACGTTGGTTTGTAGTCCCAGTTTCCAGTCAAAACAGCAAAAAAACCATAGAAACCCTATATGGCAGGAGTTTGCTTTTTTCCACAGGCATATCATTTGCCCTCAGTTCAATACTTAAGTTTTTCATTCTTTTGGATCCATACATCTTTACAGTATTTATGATGATTTGGGTTAAAGGTTACTATTTTTCTCAGCAAAAACACATCACACTTCCCAAAATAAGAGAAACTAGGGCAGGATTGTTGTTGCAAAAACAAAATAAAACAGGCAAGTGCTCCTCCTCAGCTGGTTGTCTTTTAGGCTTTTGCTCAGAAAAAGTAAATCTGACAGCTTTGCTGACTGTTTAAATATAAATGAGTGAACTAGGCTTAACTGTCTAGTTGTGAAGATATCTAGGACATGCAATCAGAAACGTTCCTTACGTGTAATATTCGCTGTGCTTTTATACTGTATGGACAAAAGTATTGGGACACAACTGTTTTTCACCTAGGCGTCTTACTTCCAGTGAAGGGCAGTCTTAATGCTTCAGCTCACCAAGACATTTTGGACAACTTTGTGGACACAGTTTTAGGAAGAACCTTCTCTATTCCAGCATGACTGTGCTCCAGTGCACAAAGCAAGCTCCATAAAGACATGGTTGGATGGGTTTGGTGTGGAAGAATCTGACTGGTGTAATGTCACGCACCATGGCTTGGAGAGGCCACTGTTGAGTTTTTGTTTCAGAGACTTTTATTTTGGTATCTGGGTATGTGTGGGTCTGATGTCACGTTGGTCAGCTGTCCTGTGGTTTAGTTTATTGATTGTGTTAGGTGATTGGTTTCTGGTCTTGTCTGTTATGTTTTTAAGTTCTTTGAGTGCTTAACTGAGTTGCTGGTTATCCCTCACAAATACCCTCACGATACCCGTTCCCCTTGTGTCCTTGTTTTATGTCTACTTTGAGTTTAAAGCGCCATCAAGCCTCTTTGGTTTTTGTTATTGTGTAGAGTCTGTGTTTTTTGTAAATAAAAATCCATCTATGAAACCATCCTCCCTTGCGCCTCGCCTCACTACCTCTCAGCCATGAGATGTGACATGGAGATTGTGAGCCAGACCTTCTCATCCAACATCAGCGCCTGACCTCATAAATGCTCTAGAGAATGAATGGCTGCCAGTTCCCACAGAAACTCCAAAATCTAGTGGAAAGCCTGTTATAGCTGCAAAGGGGGGAACAACTTCATATTAAAGTCTATGTATTTGAATGCAATGTCATTAAGGCTCCATTTAGTGTAATGGCAGGGCATCCCAATACTTTTGCCCATATACTGTATCACTTGTATGGTATATTGGTTAGTGACTAGCTTAAGCTTTCTTTGGACAAATAAAATCACCTCCAAATTATTTATATAAATAATATGAAAACAGTACTTGACTCATGAATCTGCATACCTTTTTTTCCACCAAATGCCTACTTATGTAATTATTCAGTGTGTAAGATGTCCTAGTTCTGTTATGAAGCTGTTATTCTTGGTTGATTTCCAATGATAATCTGCAAATGTGTTAGGTAATTTAAATATGGATAATTATACAGACAGATAGATAGAACACACAAATTAACAGATCAAATGTATTAGAAATGGGCCATAAACAGTCAAGATGAAAAAGCCATTTTCTAAACTGATATTTAAATTTTTTTCTAAAATCTCCCGTACAATTTCCTTAAAACTGGTTGCCTTAATATTTTGAGTTCACTGGTGCTGAAATAGTACGACAAGACAATTATCTGTGTTTTACATTCTGTACACTTATTATTTGAACTCAACTAGATTACATTATAGGTGATCGGTTATCTGGTGACTGAAGTTCACAGCATATTATTTACAGCATTTTTATACTCACTAAACCATTCATTGACCCTTCATACTCTGGATGGGGTCATTGCCATCCTGGAAGAGACAACTCTCATCAGGACAGAAATGTTTCATGACACGATAAAGATGATCAGTCCGAATAAATTCACAATACACAGGCGAAATGCTCCCCACAGTATGACAGAACCACCAGACTTCCTCACTGTAGTGGTCAAGCATTGAGGCCTCGCCCACGTATGGAGAATATGATGAAGGATGACTCATTTCACCATACCGTTTCTTTCCATGTCTCTGTAGACCAGTGCCCGTGGTTTTTACACCATTAAAGTTTCTATTGTGCTTTCATCTTTGTATGGAAGAGTTAATGCTTTGAATTCCTCTAATATACTTCTTCGTCTAGTCCTGGCAGGCACAGTCTGCTCTATGTCACCTAAGAAACAGCCGGTCTATTACCTCTCTTCACTTATTACACTGATGCAATACCATCACACTGAATGTGCACTTCTACCATCATTTCTACCAAAAAGTCTGTTTACTGATGTCTTTCCCAAAGATCTAATTCAGCTATCACTTCATTCACTGTTCCTATTGAAATACAAACCAGCTGAGTAATCTTTATGATTTAAGCTCCTTACACAATAATAGTAAAGTGGCCTTTAAAGTCAGGACACCACACAGTATGAACAATGTGAAAGTCCTCGGTGAAGCAGTGGGTTGCTAGCGACGCAGCGCCTAGGGAGCAGCGTGTCTGGGAGCAGTGTGTGTGGACGATATCTCAGAATTCGAACCCATGACTGTCCGATCACAGGGGCAACTCCCTAACCACCAGGCCGCCAGCCAAACCCCCTCTTTAAAAGTCACTTCTTCTGAAACCAAGGTCAACTGGTTATGTCTTAAAGAGGATGACAGGATGTTAACTGCTAGTACACCTGTCTGGAAGCTTCTGCACTTATTATGCCACTCATTTATTCATTTGTTTTCTCTGATTTATCACCACAGACAGATTATACTGCACAAATCTGTGAAATCTGTTCCCTATTACACGCCAGCTAATTACTATTACCAGTAAAAACAAAAATCACACTCCCACTGGAAAAACCACCTAAGCAGGACAGTCATGAAGTTTGATGTACCAGAGAGCCAGAGAGGGCATGAAAGGAAAAGTAAAAGGTTTCCAGGGTGAGCAGTGTGCCGTACTTGCCAGAGGCAAACAGGGCTGCAGTGACTGTATGTAGCAGCGCTGAGTGGGAGGTAAGAGTGTGTGTGGGTGGCTGAGGGAAACTGTTCCAGAGCAGCAGTTATTTACACTCCACTCTGCAGTGCTGACAACACAGTGAGGTGATTTTATTACACAAGCACGCGATATGCAGCACTATATCAGCTAGTGTGTACAACAGATTTCATTGCATGGAAACATTGCATAACCTACTTGTTTTTGAAGCTCTCACAGTTACAGCACCATGCCATAATTCAGGGCTTATATAAAGAAATTCATTTTTATTTCAGGACACATAAAGGTATCAAAGATATAGATACAAAGATAAAGATATTTATATTCAGAGGATGGATACAAGTAATACATGTATAAGAAATATTGGGCCACTCGCTGCTAGTGTATATTCTTGCCAAGCTGTACAGTTGACCCTACACAGGAATTGCAATGTAATTGCTCGAAAGAGCTTGTCGGACCTGAACTCCCACCCTTCAGTGCTCCGGTGCCCACTGGAGATGCACTTTTATGCAAGGTATTGGTGTTGCTTATTCAAGACAAAATGCAATAAATGGTGCATTTTGAGAAGATATGCAGCACAGCAGTGTTGTATTAGGGTGCAATTTGTCTGCTTTGTCCATTTACTATGATATTTCTTTGACCCCTCTTTTCATTCATTACTTATGATTTCTTTGCTTTTTGTACAATTCTTAGTAAACCCACCATGTGTGCAAAGCTCAGGATGACCAGGTTTTTTTTGGCAGAGGCTAGAAATAACATGTCCAAGCCTGGTGTGTCACTCATGTCACTCTGGGCAAAACAAAAGAGTGCTTTGCAGTTTCACAACCTATATAAAACAACACCAGGGTTATTATTGTTAAAGAAACCTCTCACAATGAAAAAGAATGGCAAAGTATAACATCATCTGCAGAACAAAAGAAAACAAAAGGACTAAAAACATTAGTACTGGATTGAAAAAATTAGTATTGCACTGGCCTTTAATGCCCAAACCTCTTTGAATAAATCTCACAGTCTTGCTGACTGTGGTCCTCTGCGGTGCTAATTTAGAATCACCAAAACAGCAAAACTGCAAATCAATAAAAAAAAAAACACGTACTACTGAGAACCATATGAAGATGCTATTAGTGCTGCTGTGTTTGCACCTCTTAAAAATAAGGACCACACAGACCTCTTTGCATGAGGCCGTAAAAGATCCAACTTTACTCTGTGTGGAGGCCTTTAAACTTTAACTTTAAAAAGGTTCTTCACACTCACACATGTCCTTTACAGAAATGGTTCCTTATGGATCCTAATGGTTCCTTATGTCCCACAAAAAAATTCTCTCTGGCATTGTTATTTTCAAGAGAGCAGCAGGAAGAAAACAGGTTGTCTAATATGCAAGCCTGGCAAGTTGTGCTTCAGTGGAATGGAGGGACCTGCTTTGATGGTAGACGGAGATGCAGATGAATGCTGACAATGTTTAATACACTCACACACTCACACACTCACACACATACACATACTCACACACACTCACACACACACACACACACTCACACACTCACACACTCACACAAATGCACCTTGTCTCTCACACATAAACCACACAAACCCACAAGCTTCTAAAAGAAGATAAAATGCAAACAAAGCATCAGAAGCAGTGGCGAACACAGCAGAACAGTGTTCTTGGAGCTTGTGAAGAAAGAAACAGTCTCGCTCCAACAGCGTGTACACTCACTGCAGGCAATAGGAGGTGCGGTGTGTCAGGAGTGAGTGTCAGGAGAGTCAGAACTCCACAAAGACTTCACAGGTGCTTCTCTATCTTCACTACAGATGAAACAACATCCAGATGCATCTCAGTGATAATATGAAAATCCCGTAGCAGGGATGCTAACTCTGCACTCGCAGTGACTCCATTTGCCCTTCAGTTCACTAAGCTCCATCTACACCCTGCATATTTAATTTCTCACACGTTGGTTTGTTTACTCTTGCTCAGGCCTCAGGGTGAGTTCACTAATACATGAAGGATAGCTGCTTTCAAAAAGCAGTCATTAAGGTGATAAATAATAGAAGCAGTATGGTCACTATCATTAACCTCATTAAGTCTTTCAGGATGATTACTTTGACCAACTAGCCTGTCTGACACTCAGGCAAGCTTATACCAAACCTAAACAAAGAGTTCAACACTTTGCTATGTGCCATTCACTTCCTGCACAACAGTGCAAAGGAATATTTTAAATGAAATTTTTTGTGTTAAACATATTCACTCAGCCAAGAAAAAAGTTTGCTTCTTATGTTTTGCGCTGGAGCTACCAGGCTAATGGAGCAAACAAGTAATTCTCAGACTTCATTAGTGTATTTATGTATATAAATTCAGACTTCATTAGTGTATTTATGTATGTATAAAGCATACTTTCCTCAAATTGTATCAAGTTGTCAAGTAGCCATAACCAGACTCACTTATGTGCTTTCTGACATTGTATTACATACTCTTGCAAATAGAAACAGACAAAAGTACAGAGGTCCTTGAGTTACACCACAGATCCATTCCTTTGACAGTGATGTAACCCGAATTTTGGTGTAAGTCAAAACACACCTTTGCCAATCCTAACACAGTTGTAAAATCATAAAAACAACTAAGCCACAGAAAAAAGAAAAGGAAAACTCCCTCACTCATACACAGCATTACTGCATATTCTTCCGCTGTGCGGATCCAAATTAGTTCGACCACGTAGTCTGTAAATACAAGGCTAACGGTGTAAGCTGAGTGGCAGTGAGAGTGAGCATCGTAAACTCGAAACATATGTCGAGCGTGTTGTACCCTGAGGACTCCCTGTGTGTCACATAGCTAAAACAGGCAGCTTGAGGCTAGTGGCGGGCGAAATGAACTCACATTTATATCACTGTATTTTCTACTGTTCAAGATATGGTATCACAATATAAATATAATTTATCATAGTAACAATAATATTAACAGAACATTAATAGAACAAAAGTAAAATGAGAGTTTCATAACAGGGAGCCAAATAATAATAATAATAATAACAACAACAACAATGTGCAATCATCATCATTGATTATAATAATGATGACGATTATTGTTGTTATTATTATTATTTGGTTCCCTGATATGCAACTCGACTTTACTTTTTTTTTTTTATCCATCAGCTTCAAGTCGGTTTCTGCCAGCTTTGCACACTAACTGTTTCTAATTTCATTCATTTCTTCCTGGCTGATTTGCTCCAGGTTGTTCAGGTTAGTGATGCATGTGGACCACAATTTTTTAACAGACCTGCACTTTAACTTATCCAGTGTAGGACATTTGACATCCTTGTGTTGCTTTGGCCCTGTGCTTGTGATCACTGTACTACTGAAAGGCAATGTTTCTGCCAAGCTTTTTATCAGACGGAAGCAGACTGTCTTCTTTAGGCAGTGCCTGGATGGTATGATGCAGTTTCCATTACCTTAGAATGCTCTTTGGTCTTCAATTTCATAGTTTCCTTCAGATTCACAGTCTGACAGTATTTAAATTAGGGGACTCTTTGGTCCAGAACTTTTAGTTCACAGGTAGAGGCCATTTGTTTTGTAAGCCAGTTGTGTCCTCATCCATTTTTTATAAATAACAGTATGTTACCGGGTGCCAGAAACCACAACAAGATCTAGGGCAAGATACGTAGTTTACACACTGTTTATTGGTCTGGTGTAAGATTCAATTACTTGTTGACTACATTAGCCTTGTAGCTCCAGAAGCAAACATGGCAAGTGATAGTTGTTCGACAGCTGTCAGGGGCATGGAATGGACTCTGTGTAAATGTGATTTATCACTTTACTAGCGCTTTAACCATTCAGTCAATTGAGGGGATTCTGACCCATGCACACAAATATATTCCTCCCTCTTCATCCCTAGGTGGGTACCTAATGGTATGCGTCAAATGTGAATGCATTAACCCCGTCTGGTTCGTGCAGCTCTCCACCTCCCAGGGGTGTAATTGACTATTTCTTAACGAGCTGCTCCTTTTAAGTCAACGTGATAACGATCTCCAGCCCCGAGTTAATTATGCATGGAGTAAGCAACCTTGAATACCTCCTCATTGGGAGATTCTGCTTTAATTTCCTATTTTTGCTTAATTGGTGCTTGTCTGGCACAATCCGTCCCGCCCGGGGTGCTTACACGTTTGTTTGATTGTTGGCAGCTCTTTATTCTGATGCAGTCTGAGGAAAGTAGGGTACGAAAGAGCCAGGAGGGGTACTTAGAGGCTGCCCCGCAATTGACTGCTCTTTAAAAATGGCAAGGGGACGTGTTTGTTTTATCTTTATTTTTCAACTGCATCTACTCTTTCAGGATAAATGCAGCATATGTGTGTAATAGTGCACTCAGTGCTGCATTAGGCCTAATGCACTGCTCTCGGAGTTGTGTCTACATGGTGAAAATTGCTGTTTACAACATCGGCTTCAGCAGCATCAGTATTGTTTCCCTTCACTCAAATCCAAAGTAATAGCTCCTGGGTATGCAGCAGCATTAGCGTCAATTAAAGATAATCAGCACAAAGCCATGACAGACGGCCTTTTTCAGAAGTACCCTTGCATTTCCAGATAAGCGTTGTCAGAGGAGTGAATTCGTGTTGACAGATGTACGAGTTGGGTTAATGTTGTGTGCGGGGGGGGTTCTTTTATGTCAGGTAGACTGTGGCAAGGCCTCCTAGGGGACACGTGAGCATGCAAAAATATCCCTATTTAGCTAACTGAGTCCTTAGAGTTTAATTACCGCACGAGGTGCACAGAGCAGGCCAACACAGACACAAACAAACACAACAAACACTCAAACCACAGATACAGACAAACACAGATGCATCCAGGCCCGCAATCACACAGAAACACACATTTTAAATATATATATATTTTATAGGAAGGCGTTAATACAGTGTTGTAATATGTGATGTAGCTGCTCTATTAAAAGAAGAACAGCTGCAATGATGCTCGGGACATCCATAAAAATGACTCTTCTCTGTATTCTTATATCATTCACTAAATGCCGGACTCCTCTAAAGTTTATGTTACTCACATAACTTAGAACATGAATTCGCAAAAAGAACAGTGATAAACCAACAAGACCAAGAGAACAGTGCTACTGCTCAGTGCACTAAACATGAAAATGTGTGTCAAAATCTGCTAGTTTGCTTTTCAATGATTTCATGTGTGACATAAAAATTTGTCCCAAACAAAAAGAAAATCTTAAGGGAATAAGGCTTTTTCTGAAAAAGCTCTGCTTTTAAGCGCATTAAAAAGACATGCAGCAGCGCAGTGACTTGAATCTGTTAAAAGAACATATTTATAAACCAGCTTTTTACTGCACTGTTCTGATCTCTGTGCACTCCTATTATTAATGTGTCCTTTTCTTGTACCCATCTACCGTCAGAAGTACTTTAACACATTCGCTTCTGGGTGTTTTTAACATCTACATGTGGAACAAATGAAGTAAAGTCAACACATAAATGTGTTGGCCCTTGAGAACATAAATTTATATTGAAAGGTCAATTATTTCAGTAGGCTTGAGCTAGTTGGGTTAATGTGATGGACAGAAATACAGATTATTTACCCTCTAAGAGAGAAAGTTTCTCTTCAGTTTAGAGTTTTTGGACGAATGATACATCTGCTTTGTTTAAATCAGCACCTGTGTCTGAGCACACTCACACTAATTGTGCTGATTTAGTGAATGTTTGTCATTTTTTTTAGAAACCTCTGTTATTTGTAGTTATCCTCATTCTTTGCTCATATCATATTTTTTGCCTAAAAATGTGAGTGTACATAATAGGAAATGCTCAATGACATTGTACGGTGCTTGGAATGCAATGTATGCAATGTATGATTAAAATCCAATCAAGCTTTTGCTCCTACCACACCGATTACATACCAAGCTGATCAAGCACTAATTGTCATCAGTTACAGCTAATTAATTGAATCACTTGAATCAGTTTTAATTATTGGAAAGTGTAATAATGAGTAATTGGAGCAAAAGCTTGGACTTGGTCTCTGATTAACTTTCTTGAGCATTATTAGTTCTGTTGTTTCTTCTGCTTCTTATCATCATCATCATCACCATCATCATCATCATTGTCATCATCATCATTATTATTATTAATATTATTATTATTATTATTATTATTATTATTATTATTATTATTATTATCACCTAAATTAAATCCAATTCCCTTCTAACGTGGGCGAAGGTACCCCGAACACAAGGTGGCACTGTTCCCTCAAAGAGTGACTGTGCACTAACTTTGAGAGGAGAATTGGCGATGGAGCAAAACACTCTTGAATGTGAATGATTAAGGGGAGGATGGGTAGGAAATCCCCTGCTCTGCTAACATCATTCCCTCTGCTAATGAGAAGAAAAGGGTCCTGTGGTGGAAGACAATACAAACGGCGGCTAACATTTCTCGACTCACTCCAATATATTTTGCTATTTCTAAAACTGGCTTCTGTGAAATGCATAGAACTGCATTTTACTGAAAAATGACCCAAGACTGGGGCTTGGATGGGCTAGAAGTACAGAATGTCCTTCAAATGTCCTGCACTGGTTAAGTGAGAGACTGCCTTTGTCACAGGCGAATTAAAGACTGGAGTGACTTTTTATGTGGCCTGTGGGCCAGAGGATGAAAGCCAGGGTGACTCATTGGCTGGTACTTGTTAAGCATGTTCATAATGAAGAGAAGAGCAATCTTGATCCCCCCAGAGCGGCTGATGAAAACATGAAAGTTAACATCACATTATGCTATGGTGTGTGTGTGTGTGTGTGTGTGTGCACGCGTGTGTTTGTTTTCATGCCATTGCAGGACAAAAGGGTCTAGACTTTGAAAGAAAACCAGAGAAAAACAGAGCAGCAATGATAGGATGAACAAAATGGTCCTGGCTCAATGTGCTTTTTACAAAGGGCACATTGTTAAAATAAAATGGCAAAACTATTTTGTTTTGGTTACTGAACTAAACTACTAACTCTGTGCCAGGAACAGTTCTTCTGTGGCATAACTTAATAAAAACCTGTAGATTGATTGTGATGCTTGTTAAATTCTTTTTTCATATGTGTAGGTATACACACATATAGACAAGTGTTATAGCAAGTGTGCTTGTGCTTTGTGAGCAAACGGCAGCAAGAATGGAGTCTGCTGAATACAAATTAGTACTAAACTATGAGCAAAACCTACAGGCCCATCTGAACACAGCAGGGGGTGCAGTAAAAAGGTTGTGTTAGTGGATCCTGACGGCCTCTTTAGCTGTATGTCTCTGGCTGTGCTTCTCCCAGTGGGACACTTCCATATAGGACCATGCTGTCTTTCCCTCTTTCTCCACAGCCTTCCCCCGGAGTTCAGCTTAGTCAATGATGGTGGAAGACTCCCACTGTGTGCCAGTTGCAAATGTATCTCTCTCCTTCTACACATTTCCATAAAACTCTCCCTGCTCTGCCACACACTCAAGCAAGTTAGTCTCCCACCGGACATTTGAGTACTCAGTAAAGGAGCGATACGTTTTCGCAAAATAGCTTTAATTTGTTCCATTACTGGAGAAACAACTCCTCTCAAAAAGTGCATGATGTCACTGTTTGGTACTCGTATGATTCAGTAGAGCATCCCTCTATTATCTAAGGCACTTATCCTATCCAGGGTCTCATGGGGCGTTAATAGTTCAAAAGGCAAAGAAACACACTGGACAGGTCCATCACAGGGCACACACCTAGACAAACACACTCACACCTCGCAGCAATTTGGCTTCTCCATTTCACCTGAGTGAGGAAAGTGGAGCACCTGGCGAAAACCTGAGGGGACTGTAGGAGAGCCCAGTTCCCTCTTGCTGTGAGGGAACTCTGCTACCCACTGCACAAATCTACTGCAGTATCAGATTATTTTATTTATAAATGTAA
>JBBPCX010000160.1:8774631-8789743 GCA_037974365.1 Hydrocynus forskahlii
GAGAGAGAAAAAAGGTGAGAGAGTGATGTGAGAGAAATGAAAGAATGGGAGAGAGGAAGAGGGAAAGAAAGAGATAAGGTAAGAAGACAGAGAGAGAGAAATAGAAAGATAGAATGTAAGGAGAGAAAGAGAGAGAGAATGTGAAAGGAGAAAGAGAGAGAGAGAGAGAGGGAATGTGAGGAGAGAGAAGGTGAAAAATAAAAGAATGGGAGTGAGACAGAGAGAGAAAAAGACATATTTTGGCAGGTTTCAAAGGCCCCAGAGTGACAGTTGTGCTCTCTGTTTGTGCTCTGTGCTCTGGTAGGATGGGATGGGAGGTGGGAGTGGGGGCAATGGGTACAGTAGAGCTTCGCTTTGGGGCTGAAAGCAGGAGGATGCAGAACAGAACAAAAATGTCAGAAAATGGATGAGTCATCGAGCAGAAGGCAGGTGCAACACAAAACGAATCTCCATGAAGGATCTGGCGAAGAACAAAAGCCGGTGCTGAGTGCGGCACCGCAAAACTTTCCGGAGAAGAGCACAGATTCTAAAATAGCCTGTCAGAATAAATGTATACACCTATTCCATATGAATAAAATATATCAACACTGGTATTACCCCATGTAAATGCATCATTTTATACAGATGGCATGTATTGTGCGGCAAATACTATGTATACGTGTGTGACAATAAGACGTGTGCGCGCGCTGTGTTGGGTGCACCTTAGTGCGTAGATCTTGCAGTGAAGCTGTGTGAGTGTTGCAGATGTCACACTGAGAGGCTGTGTGTATGTGTTTTAGAGTTAGTATATGTGTGGGCGTGTGTGTGTCTCAGAGAAAGCTTGTGTATGTGTTGTGCATGCAGCGCAGGGTAATTAGCATCGTTGACATTGTTCTCGCCTGCCGGGCTAATCTGTCTACGAGGGGCTCTATCAGTGCTGTTGTTTACTGAGTGTGCCTGTTAGACTAGCACTCGGCTAGCCTGCCGCTGGCCATCCCATCTCTCCCACTATTGTCCGGCCTGACGCCTGCCCACAAAAGCCAGGCCTCATGTCCTTATTGTTCAAGAACAACCAGCCAAGACAGCCATCAGCAGGCAGCAGGCAGATGGCCCCATTCAGCGGCACTAACAATACAAAGAGCTCAACCCAGAGTACGGGCCCGCAACCCATCACTTCCACAGCTCAGGACTGATTCACACACAGGGAGATGTATAAGTAAATTGTAGCCATGTTTTAAACTAGAGCATGTTAAAATAGGTGCCGGATGACGCAAGCCTCCGCAGTATTGGCAAATGCTATTTCAGAGCAGCTGTCTCAGTGCGTTACAGAATTAGCTAGAGGTGGGCATGAGAACTCAAACCAAAACGGTGAATTGTTGTAGGCTGTTTGAAAAAAAAAGGGAAATTAAAAAAGGCTAATACTTGTCAATGTAACCATTAACCATTAACCCTCTAAAAGGTTTTTTTTAGGCCTTCTTTCATTTTTGATACACTATTCTAATGTAATTATCATCGCTGTTTGAACAAAACCTTGCATCTCCATTTTTTATGCATAATTTATAAACATCAGCTGCTCTTTACAATTCATGGGAACGTTAAAATGAATGGACCAATCGACCAAATCTGTCTCTGGAGATTCTTTAATAATGCATTTTAACGTAAATGATGAATCGAGTGACTTCTGAGCCAAATTCCTGAGAATTAAATGGCAATTTGGTAATTCAGTTTTAATGTTAACAAGGCTTTTCAACATGGTTTGATGTGAAATAATATCTTGTAAATAAACACTTACTAACTTGCCAACTTCTTTTTTTTCAGAGTAGCCACGGTATTCGGCCAGTTCCACAGATTTCTCTAGGTCCATTTCACATCAAATCGGTCAGAATTATCCCGTTTACATCTGAATGATATTATCGTGCAAACATTTGCAAAACTTTTCGTTTGAATGTTTCAGAGAGAACATGTCTCAGAGAGTCATTTTCGAAAAAGCACCCATGGCCCGTGATCAAACATCCGCGCTCAAACACACACGGCTTAGAGTACAACCAGAACTGTGTGTTAAAGGACTGTTGAGTTTATTTTCCCTGGCTTGAGCCTGGTCGCCAGACAACATAATACTATGTAAGCCTTTCAACTTCATCAGTCTGGAGTTGATTCAATCAGTATTTGAGTTCATTCATGCACAAATGTTTCATAAAACTAATTCCCATAGCAGAGGTGGAAAAAATTAGCATTTGCATATATGCGAGTGGTCCCACAGTGGATGTTTTGAGCCGATCAGTTTCAGCTGACCTGACGTAGTCGTGGGGCGGTGTGTGGTGCGTGATGGCTAAAAGAGCTGCCTCTATTGTCTGGGGTGTGCCTTTTGTGAGCACGAATGTGGACAAAGGAATTCTCATTCTTGTAAGCAGTTGCTGGTGTGCTAGGACAGTGAAGGGCATGATTAAAAATATGGTTGGAAGTGTTGCATTCACACTGTGTCGCATGCCTTCAGGGCTGCCGCTGCAGAGTAAGAGTATGCCAACATACAGTGTGTCTGATAGCACTGCATTAATCAACTGCTTGAATTCATCAAAGGAGAGATAATCATTCAGATGGAACTAGGTTAGACTGGCCCGTGGTCCTGCAGGAGCACTGCGGTTCTTCCCCGCTACTGCTCTCTCTTGTTATTTGCGCCCTGAAACCCAGGCTAATTGAATAGTGGCCGGTGGCAGCTGGCGTGGAATGCGGTTGCCGTGCTCCGCGTAGGTCGATCTGCTCGGATCAAAGCGAAGGGAGGAGAGGAATGAGAGGGCAAATGGGGGAATGCTTTAAAAGCCCCCCAAAGGCTCATATGAATGCAAGGCATGCCTCAAGCAGGGCACACTCTGTATTAAGTGAAAAAATGTGTGGGAGAGTGAGGAGTAGATACAAGCAAAAAAAAAAAAAAAAAAACTGTTTTAAGAGTGAACCGCACTCTTAATAATAAAGGTACCCAAAACCCTCTCTTTGCAGCAATACCATGGAACAACTAATTCTGGCTACCTAAAGAGCTTTCCAATGATTTGGAATGGTTATTTAAGAACTCAGTTGAAACCACTCACCTGAAAGTATCTAAAAGTGATTCTCCTATGGTGTTGCTCCAGCGGACACTTTTTTCGGCAAATTCATTTGTGAAAGCACAGCCCAAGTGAAAGCAAAGTACACTCATGGCAAGAAGAGTTCTATATAGTGGAACCTTTTTTGGAGCTGTATAAAACCAATATATGAATGCTCTTTAAGGATTCAAATACAACAGGTTTTACAGGACTATTTACCCATATAAAGAATCTGAAGCAGGCGGTGGCATAGTGGTTCGGGAGTTTCCCCTGCAATCAGAAGGTTGTAGGTTTGAATCCCAGCACTGAGGTTCCCTTGAGCAAGGTATGGTCCCCACTGCTCCCTGGGCACCCCTCATCGATGGCAGCCCCCTGCTTCACTTGGTCAATGGGTTAAATGCATAGAAAGAATTTCACATTGTTCACACTGTATGGTGTGTTCACACATAAATATAAGGGGCCACTTTATTCATGTAATTTCAATTTTCCCTGTTACATATGCAATAATATATGGCAGCAATATAAATGCAACTAAATAGGGCATCTAGTTGCTAAAACACATGGATGTCTACACTATAAAGATCAAGTCTGCTCAACAAGTAAACACGAACAAACTATGGCTTGAGAGCAGTAGGTACACATTGTAAATTTTACATGCAATATCAGTCTGTCCTCTGAAGGATCCTTGTTTGTGTTCATAGATAGTATAGAGAACTAGATTTCCAATGATGTTACTGTATACACAATGAAGAGAAGCCACACTCCCTCTCTGCACTGTAAAATGAACGCTTGTTTATGGGTGAAATGCAAACCTCCTCCCCATAAAATTAGATATAACAAAAATGCTGATGTGCAAGGTGTATTCCTGCAGTCAATTAATGGACTGTGTCATTAAATTTCATGTGTAAAGAGTGTGCACATTTTTATTTTGGGATTAATAAAACCTAATCTCTGCTATCATTATTACTGTCACCATTATTTCATAGGGATAAACAAAGCTAAGTTATAGTTTTAGAGAGTGCAACATTGCACTTAACTTAACACTGGTCTAATGGCACAAACTGAATAAGTCTTTTCAAAAGAAAAATGCCTTATATTACAATCAGTGTAATTTACTGATGTTCAATTTAACATTTACAGCTTTTGTAAAAAAAGACTGGCAAGATCTCGGTAAGCCTCCTTTTTAACACAGCAAGTTATTACAAGCTGACGAAAAAAACATCCCTATTTATTTACCTATTGAACCTGACTGAAATGGGGGCATACACAGCTGCCCTTGCAGTTTAAGGGGTTAAAAACATTTGGAAAAGCTAGATGTTCTTTTGACAGGCAGTGTAAGCGACTTACAAGAAGGATGGAGGAATGACTGGTTGCTGCTAAGGAAGGGAGAGTGGAGGAGGGGAGAGATGTGGAAAGAAGCAGCTGCTCTTTAAGTGGAGGAATCCTCAAAGCCCACACACTGCAGGGGGAGGCCAGGGGTGAGAAAAAGCACCTGCCGTCTCTCTCTCTCTCTCTCTCTCTCTCTCACTCTCTCTCGCTCTCTCTCGCTCTCTCTCTCGCTCTCTCTCTCGCTCTCTCTCGCTCTCTCTCTCGCTCTCTCTCTCGCTCTCTCTCTCGCTCTCTCTCTCTCACAAACAGTAGATAAAATGACACTGACCTAAAGACTTTGGCAAACAGTCTACTAACGAATTCTTGGTTTCAACACCAGCTGACAAACTGCAGCACTTTACCAGCAAGACAAGAACAGGTTTCAGTGTTTGCATTTCAAATAAATGTTAGCTTTATCTGTCTCACATCAACAGCAGCATGACTGTACCATACATACCGACCAGCAGAGTTCACTGGTCACAGGAGCATAAACCTGAGGTCAAAGCCAGTGGTGTGTCCAGAAAACCCAGTTCCTGGTCAGTTCTGAAATCTGGAGAATCTCCAGAAACACTTCAGAAATACAGCAGAATCTCCAGAAACACTGCAGAAACAGTGTTCTGCAGTGTTAATACATTCTAACACAGCTATGTTTTCAAACAATCGATACTAGATTGGACAAGTGGAGGGACAGGAGCTGTGTTCTGCACATCAACACATATTTGTTGCTCAGAACATTTGTAGCAACGCTCCTCGCTCATTACATAGAAAATTCAGGACAGAGTTGAATCTTCTCACAGCTTTATGTGACGGCTTCATTTTCTGCACCACATTGAAGAGTGTGGGTAGTCCAGTTCTAACTGTGTCCATCTCGTCATACCAGCAAAATAAAGCGTCTGTGCACCTTCCATAGGGGTCTACTAGTCAATTTTGACAAAGATGTAGGGCTGCACAATAGAGATAAAATATCAGTACTGCAATTTTACTGCTAATGATGCCTTTCAGTATATTAAAGGGCCCATATCATCACTTTCCTTGAAATACAATCTAAGGTTTCAAAACAGATCATTTTCAAATCATTGTGATGCCACAATAACAACAAATTTACATCTCCTTAATCAGGTAAGTGGGCCTTTTACAAACACCTCACACACAGTAACT
Organism: Hydrocynus forskahlii; assembly: GCA_037974365.1. Lineage (NCBI taxonomy): Eukaryota > Metazoa > Chordata > Actinopteri > Characiformes > Alestidae > Hydrocynus > Hydrocynus forskahlii. The sequence continues at coordinate 8,780,214 of JBBPCX010000160.1, forward strand.
CATATGGAGCTGTGATTGGTCACCATGTCAGAAACACTGTGATCGGTTAGAGGCTCATTTGTGTATTGCAACCTACAACAAACCAGAAGCTACAACAACCCACTAAAAAAGTCTGATAACTCTCTGATCACTAAATTACCCTTCAGAACTCCAGCGGAACTTTTCAGTACGTCCAGCCTCAATCAGCTGAAGAGTGTGAAGCTCCATTCTCCTCTTTTTGGATTTCCCTTTTGCACCAAAATATTTTAATAAAACATTCCAAACCTCATTTCACCTGGAAAATCCAGTGAGCACATTTAACCTCACCCAGAATTCCATAGCTCGAACACACTGAACCTCAATTAAAATTGCACAGTTCAAGCACATTTACCCTCAATCAGAACTCCACAGTTCAAACACATTTAACGTCCATCAGAATTCCAAAGCTCAAGCACGTTTATTGTCAATCAGAATTCCGTAGCTCACTTTTAAACATATTTAATCTCAGTCAGAATCCTGCGGTTCCAACATATTTGACTTTGATCGGGATTCTGTGGCTCTAGCACATTAAACCTGTCTCTTAATTTCATGTCTCAGGTACACTTAACTTCATTCCATAGTTCGAACATATTTAACCTCAATCCAAATTCCATGGCTTCTGTACATTTAACCTGGACTGAAAATCCATGGCTAGAGCATATTTAACCTGGACTGGAATTCTGTGGCTAGAGCACATATAACACTGATTGGAATTACACGGTTCCAGCAAATCTTCAATCAGGAACTCATGGCAAGAACATATTTAACCCAGATAGAATTACGTGACTCCAAAACATTTGACATCAAACAGATCCACTCTCTACACAGCTGTCACTGAACACGGAGGAACGAGTTCTCTCACTGAAATAAAAATCAGCAGTTCACCAGCACAAAAATGAACTGAACTCCCAACTCTAGATCGGACACACCAAAAACTGGGACACTGAACTGAATGAGCTGAACGAACAACTTCAACGCAGAACACAACAGTGTTTGTTTTTACAAACCTCATCAGGAGCCGGAGCGCTGATCTAGAGTTAATTTCTAAATTACAGCTCACAGTAAATCATACTGCATCCTAAACAACGTCCATAAGTCTGATTCACCTTAATGAAGAGCTGGTTGTGGTTAGAGCAGATCCAGAGAACGTGTAAATGTTATAGCTCCTATAACATTTCAGTAAAAACAAACACCGCCTGCTGAACAGTTAAACTGGTACATAAACCCAGGCAAACGTCATAAGCAGCACCACGTAAGTGGGCAGAAGTAGGATATGGGCACTTTAAACACTGGGTGACATAACCATCCTGTATCAGCTTCTTCCACCACTACCAAAAGAAGAGAAGAAAATGGGCCTAACACGCTGGACGCTGCTGTGTAGATCTCCCAGTACTTTGGGGTATTTTAGCCTCTACTTCCACTTCTAGTCAGGTTGTTTTTTCAAAAGGTAGTTTCTCTTTAACTCGAGTGATTACTTGACAGAAACGACACTTTTACTGGAATATGGGTTTAATGTGCTCTATGCACAGTTGGGACACTCACCACTTCACCAACTTTGATGCAACATCTGATCGTGTCCAAGTGGGCCGATGGAACCATGAAACATTTGTTTTTGTTCGGCTGGGTCTCTGTGGTGGGGTTATAAACTGATGGAGTAGTCATGACTGCAGAGTTGGAGAATTCAACCTGAGGGGGCAATAAAATATGATCAAAGTTATGCCTATATAGCCTGAAAGTAGTCTGTATTACACAGTAAAGCCAACTGAACCGCGCTCGAAAGCCCGAAAAGCGGGTAAAAAAAACATTTTTCTAACTCGTCGTTCCACCTTAAATGCTGCGGCCTTTTCCATTGTGGCGCCCAAGCATCTAAGGCGTTTGTAATACATGTTTTAAGGTGGAACGGAAAATTCGACACGACACGAGAAAGCGAAAGCGAAAAAACGACACAAACTAAAAACACTTTACGAGCAAAACAAAGACACAAACCGAGCAGTCGATGTGAAAAGTTAACATAGGCATCGAAAGTGAAATTTACCTTTTGTTTTCTCCCGTTTTGCCAATTTTTGTCCTCTTTTTTGCGTGTGCGTGTATTTTGTTGCGACTCCAGTAACTTCCGTACAAAAAGTCCAACCAACGGTTCAAAGAAAATGGTCTCAGTCCCCCAGGCGCCGCATTCAGACTCCAACCCCCAAAAGGCGTGGCCACCCAGGACTGATCAAATGAGAAGCTCCAACTAAAAATTTACCAAACATTTTTTATCCTAGGACAAAGTTTTGTGGTCAGAGGTCAAAAACACAAAATAGAGCAAAGCAGACATACAACATTGTGTACAAGTCTTTATTTACCCCACAAAGATCCAGACTTTATTTTATTTTTAATGTGGTCTTGAGGAACAGTTCTCCAGGCTTCCTGAAGGACTTTCGAAGACTCATTTTCAGTCCAGTCCCTGAAGCTGACCAGTTTCAGAGGAATGTTCTTGTTTGTTACGACACACAGTGACCTACGTATGAATCATTCAAGCTGAACAACGAGCATCTAACTGAAGTCCTGAACCAGTGAAGAAACAGGAGCAGATGTTTCCAGATGATTAGACTGGTGATTAGTATACTGGTGGTGCTGAATGTTGGGCATCCAAGTGATAAATAAGTTTTTTCAGTGTTTGAGATGTAAACAGTCATCCAGAGTGGGTTTGTTGTGAAATTGTTCATTGTGGAGACTATGACTTCTTTACAGTGGTGGTGAATGGAACCAGACACCTCCAACACAAATCCAGCCGTTTTATCCACTATCAACCCTCAGTGAAGCTCCACACATCTCTGAGTGTTTGTTGATGATGGTAAAATAGTGGAGAATCTGAACTAAATCACTTTTCTTCAGGGACAATTTTGGCCCACAACACCCTGGATGTATCACTTCACCATCAATGGGTTTAGTTTTAGCACCAAAAGCTTCTCAGAACTCACAGCAGCTGGGTGTCTAACCATGAAGTTTTTTTTAATCCGCTTTGGAACCCAGATCATACTGCAGATGTCACACTTTTGTCCTAAGTTGGCAGCTACCCCTAAAGGGACCTTAGGATGCTCTGAAAGAAACGAGCTCCTTCGGACCAAAACAAGCGGAGAAAAGGCTGAACGTCAGAAGTGACAAGACAAGGAAGAGTGAAGAACACGGGCCGCTGGATGTAGCGTAACAGCAAGGGTGAAACAGACACACCATTATAACAATATCTGAATAAAAAAACTGTAAAATATGCCTATACTGTTCAGCAGTGTGTAAAATAATTGCTCTGTCATGTCTTTATATTCAGTGTGCTTTAAAGTTAACAGTAATTTCACTAAGCTAATTAAGCAAAATGTTATACCAAACAGAGATGCGCTAATCATGAGTTTTTTCACAGCCACAGCTCATTTGTGCAAGCCACAGACTTTGAACCATGGTGGACGATTTTGACTGGGCCAAAAGGTGGAGATACTGATCTGCGGTGGAGGAGTTTGATGGGGCCAAAAGTTGGGGACACAGAGCCATGATGGAAAAGTTTGACTGGAACAAAAACTGGGGACACTGAGCAGTGGTGCAGGAGTTTGATTGGGCCAAAAGTTGGGGACATTAAGCCCTGGTGGAGGAGCTTGACTAGGCCAAGAGGTGGGAACACTGAGCTGCGGCCGAGGGGTTTGACTGGGCTATAAGCCAATGACACGGAGTCGTGGTGGAGTTTGACTGGGCTGTGAGCCGGGGACATTGAACCACTATGAAGGAGTGCTACTGGGCTTCAAGCCTGTCACTCTGAGCCGTGGTGAAGGAGTTTGACTGGGCCGTGAGCTGTGCTTGAGTAGAGTTTTACACGGCTGTGTGTTGGGGAAACTGAGCTGCGGTGGAGGAGTTTGACTGGGCCATGTGTTGGAGACACTGAGCCGGGTATGTTGAGTTGTAGTGGAAGAGTTTGAGCTGGACTCCAGCAGGGGACACGGAGCTGTTGTGGAGGAGTTTGAATGAAGGCACTTCACTGCAGCAGTTTTTAACTGGGCCACAAGCCAGGTGACCGTACTTCAGGGTCAGCAACAGTTTTTCTTCTTGCCAGCTGAGGACCTGCGTGTATGTTTTTTCTTGATATTTATTGTAATGCATTTGGTGGTGCTATATAAATAAACTTCAGATTATAAAACCTGTTAAAGTGGTAAATGAGACAAAGCAGATTCCAAAAATTCACTTCAGACATGAAAATCAATATTATGCTGAGACAGAGAGGTGAAGAAGAGAGTGCAGGCAGGGTGGAATGGGTGGAAGAGTGGCAGGAGTGATTTGTGATAGGTAGGTGAAACAGAAGGTGTACAAGATGATTGTGGGACCAGCTGTGTTGTATGGTTTGATGGTTTGGAGACTGGCACTGACGAAAAGACAGGAAGCAGAGCTGGAGGCGGCAGAGTTGAAAATGTTCAGATTTGCATTGGGAGTGACAAAGATGGACAGGATCAGGAATGAGGTCATTAGAGGGACAGCTGGAGTTGGACCTTTTGGAGGAAAAGTTAGAGATGTGAGATTGGTTTGGACATGTACTAAGAAGAGACTCTGAGTATGTCGAGAGAAGGATGCTGAGGAGGGAGCAGCAGGGAAGAGGAGTAGAGGAAGGTCTAGTAGGAAGTTTATGGATGTGGCGAGGGAGGACAGGCAGTTGGTGTGAGAGAGGAAGATGCAGAAAACAGAAGGAAATGGAGACGGTTGATCCGCTGTGGAGACCCCTAATCAGCAGCAGTCGAAAGTAGTAGTATATAAACTCTCAACTCTCTTGCTCCCTCTACTGGGGAAACAGCATGATGACCTCCTGGCCTGAGTGTTTTGAAGAGTTTACACAACTTTGTCTCGTGTTTGTCATTACATTTGAACATTTCAGGAGCCCTAAAATACAAAATTAACGGCCAGGCCAAGCCAGTAGTTTGGGATTAGTCTACACCTCCTTTATTTCTAAAGAACTTGAATTACATTTTATTTGTATTTTCAACTATTTTTTTTTTCGTTTCAGTCTGTTACAGCATATTCCCTCACCTGCTGAGACTACAGTTCCTGTTTCTTCTTGCTTCAAACTAACAGAGGTTAACCACAGCGCATCTGTAGAAGGTACATCAAAAAACTCACTCACTCAATATGAAGATAACGCGAGAAACCAAAACAAGAATTAGTACAAAATGAAAGTTTAAAAACAAGTTTATCAGCAACTAAAAGTAATTAATACAGTCTAGATCATAGCCATCAAGAGTGTGTTCTTTAGTGTAGTACAAAGAAAACGCAAGAAGATTCAGCTGACCCCTTCAAACTAAAAAGTCAAATCAAGTCAAGGCAAGTCAGGTAGGTTTAGTCACTGACTGTCATTTCAGCACACAGTGAAACCAAGCAACATTCCTCCAGGGCCATTCTGCAACACAAAATAGAAAGAACACAAGACTACATACATGCAGACAGGACATACATGCAGACAGGGCAAGAGCGAGAGCAAGAAAAACACAAGAGACACAAAACAATAGGACAAGTTCAGTTCAGGGCTGTGTTGTGTGTGTGGGTACAGCTCGTCATCCAGTTCTGACTGAGGAGTCTGATGGCCTGAGAGAAAGACTGATCCTCGCCCAGGCAGCGGAGGTCCGTGTGCTACGGAACCTTTTGCTATACAGGAGGAGGGAGAAGGAGGTTTATGAGGAGTGTGTGAGGTCATCCACAATGCTGGAGTCTTTGTGACAATAGTCAGTGTAGGGACCTGGGAATGAACAGCCCTCTAGGTAGGTATTGGGTACTTCAGAGGGAGACCCAAAGTCATTAGAATGGACATCTTTGTGTCCAGAACCATCACCCTCGACACCAGAACTCGCCAAGTTCGTGTGCTGTTCACTCTCTACACCTATGACTGTACGGCAACTAAAAGCTCTATCTATATTGTGAAAGCTGATAGTCGTGATCGACCTTATCTCCAACAGCGATGAGTCGGCCAACCTGAAGGAGATGGAGACCCTGGAAACATGGAGCTTCCAGCGGAACATCAGCAAAACAAAGGAGCTGGTCATGGACTACAGGAAATAGCAGCTCCTTCTCTACCAGCTACATAAACTGCGACACAGTGGAGATGTTGAGCACCTTTAACTACCAGATCTGTGAGGACCTCACCTATTCATGTTGTGGAGAGTTGGAGTGTGAACCTAAGACCAGGATTTTTCTAAATCAAAAATCAAACCAAATCAAAGAAGTGCAGCAAGTTGTTTACGGAAGAGCCTCAGCAGTCGTGTTCCGGTGGGAGCAGCTCCAAATACTTGTCCCAGCTGGGGGTTTACATAGATCCAAATATTTGACACCTCCTTTATAATTTGAATTGATCCTACCCATTTAGTGGCTTTCCACCAATATGTTCTAATCTTGCCAATGTTGGCACCTTCTATTACTCCACCTTTGCTGTTTTTCCACCAGTAGTTAAAAGGCTTAAAAGTTGTCATTATTTATTAATGGTTCCTAGTCCTGTCTGCCACCAATATTTCATAGATGTGCCCATCTGAGTGTTTTAAAAATGTTCCACCATGGCCTAAGACAGACCATTCCAGAGCTGCTCAGACATGTAACATGTTCAAATAGTACATACAACTGCTCTGTGAACTCTTTACATGAACACAGTGGTACAAGGTTGTGTGCGTTATACAAAAGTATTGGTATTTTTGACAATAGTCACAACACACAAACACTTTGGTCACCACTTGCGCTTTTCCACTGGCACAAAGAACCCTGTTGTACCACAAGCAAATGTTTTCCCATTACAAATAAAGTGACCTTTACCTAATCTGTACCTGAGCCGCTCAATGGCATAGCCAAAAGTGGGCCACAGATGAGCTGACTCCATTATGGCTTTTTGATTGGTCACAATGTTGTCATGACAGACAATGGAGATACAAACTAACAACTGGTAAAGCTGATAAAGTACAAACATTACTAGCTATTTTGGCTGAAGATAAATTTCAGTGGAACTTTTTGTGAACCAGGACATCACTAACCAGTTAGCTGGGTTAGGTTTTCATCACACAGCTGAACAATGTCAAGAAAAAATGAAAAAAACTCAAAACAAGAGGATCACTAAAGATAAATAAAATATTTGTATTTCTATTCTATTTATAATTACTGCCTTCGGAGCAATTCAGAGTTACATTTGTTACCAAAAAACATCTTGAATCTTTAATTTTGCTTGACTGTATTATTACTAGGGGTGTCATGCGATTAAAAAAATAATGACAAATTCTGATTAATTCATCTAAATTAATCGCACACATTTGTGCTGTGAAAGTGTTCAAAAACTTATGAATTTTGGGATATGAGTGAATGAATTATCAACATTACAGATTTCAGCATCTCTTTTATTTAATAACTGTTCACACATCATATTAGGAATACACTGGCGCAATGCAGTCAAGTGTGTGTTTCAATAAATTGTTAGTTTTGTAAAATATAACATGTTTTAGATTTTTACAGCAATCCTCGCCTGAGAAGCAACGTTGTCAGTCGTCGCACGTATGACGCGCTTCAATTCTCAGGCTTCACAGCCCACATTAGCAAGTCGGCTAAGGCTAACGGTGAGCGAAATACCTGCGTCATTATAAGATTCGTCGAGGAAGACGGTGTTATGTCCTGTTGCCTTTTGGACAAAAAATGGTCACAGCTGCAAATTTTTCCAACTTCCAGAAAGTAGCCATCTTTGTCCTCACAATGTTTGGTTCCACATATTGTTGTGAGGCTGCATTCTCAGCAATGAATATGATAAAAAGCTCATATCACAGTCGCTTGACAAATGGACATTTAAGTCAGTTATTCCGCCTGACAACCACACCTTTTGCTCTTGCGCCAAGATTTAAGCAGTTTATTAATAGCAGACAAGTGTCATTGTTCACACTAGGTTGCTAGGTATTTTAACTGTTTCAGGACGTCACATTTTTACCTCATTCATTTTGATGTTTCAGTGTCATGTTCTGTTGCACTTTAAACAAAGGCACTTCAATTGCTGAGGCATTAATGTCGTTTAAGCTAACCGCGGTTATTGTTAAATCTTTTCTTAAACCTACAGTTCATATTACACTTTACTGTCAAAAGTGAGAGTGGATTAGGTTCACAAGCAAACAATTATAGGCAAAGAGCGCCATTTCTTTTGGTTGAATGTTGTAAGCAAATTTAATAAAAGGGATTTTCTTATCACTTGTAGTCCTTGACCTAATCTAGAAATTAGATTTGGACCTTTGAATATAAACTTTGAGAACACCTGGTTTACACTGTTCATGTGCAGTAATGGCCACAGAAATCAAAAATATAACCTAATATGCTTAAGGGAAAATGCTTCAGGAAAAACAATTATAGAACTACGTCCGTCTATAAGGTGCAGTTTAAGACAATGTACGTACAAGCACGGGTGATCTGACGAATTATGCTGCCTTGTCGGAAAAAGGGCATTCGACAGTAGTCTATCGATTCATGTTATTCTGTCAAAAAAGGCTAGCTTTAAGTTTATGCAGTTTATAGTCAGTTTATAACAGTGATAATGAGAAACAAACAAATAATACGCACAATCAGAGAAAACTATATTTAAATGAGAAGAGTCTAGATATGTAGATAGATCTTCAGAGATGCATAGAACCAGATTATACAGTCAGGTTCTCACACTGAGAACTGCTACCGTGAAGCAGGACGCAGGCTACTTCAGATCAAGCTTACAGCTTGTGATAATTCTGGACAGTGCTAATGTTTCCTAGCTTCAGGTAGTACTCTGTAAACTGCAAGAAAAATGCATTTTAGAATCAGAATCAGAAAACGTTATTGATCCTAGAGGCAATTGCTTATGCAATGACTGCAAAGACACAGACCCCCGAGTAGCGTCATACAATTATATGCCCTTTAATTGTGCACTGAAGACAGCGTGTAGGAGCAAACAAGAACATGTACAAGTCAGAAGTAACAAAAGAGCTTTTAAGATATTAATGACCGTAAACCGGTGACCCGAACGCAAAATAAACCAGCTTCCCTAATGTTAGATAGCACAGATTTGGATTGTGGAACTGCACATGCGCAGAAGGGCATAGGAGCCCATAGCGACGGTTTTCAACAGAACACTGGACCGGGTTAAAGTCACGTGGTGCGATCAATCAGCGTTAAATTTTTAACGCGTTACAACTGATAAACCCTAGAGGGTGATATACACCCCATTTTAGACTCGGGAGCAAGTGGTAGCGCTCCTCAATAGAAGTTCGCGGACTTCAAAACAGTATTTTTTGTTTAAAATTTAGTTTGCTTACATTTCTATACAGTAACAAAAGTCAAGCAGACCTCTTGCAGTACCATCACTGTCGACTGGGGGTTATACTCAGTCTGAAAACCACTAGTGTGATAATAATAGTAGACTGTGGTATAGAACCAGTGCTAGAAGTGGGCCGGAACGCAGTTCCGGAACTTCTGTATTTTCGTCTTTAGGGTTCCGCCACTTTTTTCTGCGTTCCGGTACTTACTGA
>JBBPCX010000160.1:8789843-8804769 GCA_037974365.1 Hydrocynus forskahlii
ATAACAACCATAATAACTGAATGCCACAGCTGTGGGATGGGAGTATCCTGGCCCCATTTTACCACCATTATCAGAAATGTCCCTCCACTTACGCACTGGTTTAACCAGTATATCTTGTTAAAATTTCCAGCAACTACATTTGACCCACTTCTTGACTGTCATTTCACACAGTATGTGGGGCACAAATAAATGCTGGATGGTGAATGGGATTTGATTCGGGCCACACCAACAAAACATACTTGGTTTAGGCACTTACAAATGGTAGCTGTATTGTGAATGTGTTTTGGTATTTGTACAGCGAAGATGGAGAGAGAGGGGGAGGGGGGAGAGAGACAGGGAGAGAGAGAGAAAGAGAGAGAAAGAGAAAGAGAGAGAGAGAGAGAGAGAGATTGTATGTGTGTGTGAGAGAGATTGAGAGTGGTGTGTGGTGTGCAGTGTGTATGGTGATATCTCTTTATCTGCCAGTGTTCATTATGTCATTGTTGGACAGGAGCCCAGAGATGCCACAGAGAACCCAACAGCAAGTATCACACTGAAAGGAAAGCAGCCAGAGAGGCTTTTCTGTGCTGAACTGATTGCATTAAGAAATGCAGAGCATACCATCTACTTTCTCCATCTTTTTTCTACTCAGCACCCTCTCCTTTCTCGCTCTCTCTCTCTCTCTCTCTCTCTCTCTCTCTCTCTGTCTCTCTCTGTCTCTCTCTCTCTCTATCCCTCTGCGTTCTTCACAACTGACAGGCTACCAGCTTATGAAAGCAGGACTTCCCTTCCGCTTATTATTCAGTGGGTTTAAGGCTTCAGTTGTTCACTTCCCCTCTTTTTTCCTCCTTTTTGATATTCCTTTGCCATCACGACGTTCATCTAAATGCTTCAAATCCCTCATTCTTCAAAAAGGAACAGCTCCTTTCATGAGTTCCGCTAAACAGCAGTGTTGCATATCTCCACTCACTCAAGTGTGTTCTCAACAAAAAGACTCTCACACACACACGCACACGCACGCACACACAGAGGGACAACAAGGAGTCTCTGAAATATATTCATGCTCAGATGTGTCCTGCAACCATAAAAACACGCGGTGTAGAAATGAGCAAATCCAGGCTTGTAATCATGCCTGTCACTCAGGAATGCAAATAAGCATGCGTGCAAAAAAAAAAAAAAATTATAATTACTGAACACAATAAAGACATTATTTTTTCATACTGGTAATTAATTGCCGTTTTTAGACCTAGAAAACGGCCTCCCCAGGGCAGCCCAGTGATTGCCTCTGTCGGTTTGGACATTCTGTCCGTTGGTTTGCTGTGCACACTGAGCCAGTCAAATGCACCGCATGCTGGGGATCGGGTCCACAAAAACTGTAATTACTTCTGATTGGACCCAACCCTCGCCCGTCATTGTTCAACTTCACCACTCTGCTGTATTGACAGCACCACACAGGAGCAACAACACAAGCCAATCAGCCGAGCTCTGGGGAGGCCCACAGCACAACAGCCTGGAGACCAGGAGCATGCTTCATTACGCTGGGAATTCACCACCTCACACTGTGGCTTTCTCCTCCAAACTCTCTCTCGCCCTGCATTTCAGCTGCTCTGTTCAGTTCAGTTCCAAGGCAGCGTGAGAAAAATTGGTGTCGTAATCTGTGGACGAGAGCCAGCATTAAGCAACTCATTCATCCAGGCTGAAAACAAAGTAATCGTGTAGTTAACCCTGAATTCCCAGAACTGGTCAGAAAACAACTCTGCAACAACTCTCTGTGAGTTTGAGAAGGCAACAATTTGTTAAAGAAGTGAATGAATGTTCTTAGATGTACACTAGATAAGACTACAGTTACTAAATCTAGTTACAAAAACATGTGTGCAACTTCAAGAATTTTTTGGGCTAAATGTGCATGGAAATGTGTACCATTTTTAGGGTGGGAACAAAACGAGAGTGAAATTTTGAAACCAATCCAATGCCTTGTGAAGGTGGAGGTTAATGTAGGGGGCAACGGTGCCCCTATTAACAAAGACCCCGTTTATGCCTGGTTCCACTATGGCTATTCCAGGTTATTCCAATCTTAATTGTATTCTGAATTGTTTTTTTAGCCACATGCGTTTACTCTTCACTTCATGCTCCTCATTTTTCTGCTCTATTCAAAACAAAAGCACAACTTTGCATGACACACAGTTAGTGTTTACAAAGGGAATAATAATTCCCCAGTTTCATCACCACCATGAACCACGGGGGTTGTTGCGAGACAGGGAAGAATGACAAGGCGAAGTGAAGTTTCATAAAACTGCTGCTTTATTGAAGCTGACTGGCTCATCAAAAGTAGGTTATGGAATCTGAATTGGACTCACGTCAGGAGATGAACTGAATATGCAGCGATTGCCACATTAAGTCCCAAAGAGCGGCTTCTTCTATAAACAGAACAGCAGGAGGGAGGCACCATCACATTATTGGGTTTTAGTGTGTTGAATGTGTCTTAGAGAGACAGACACATTTTGAATGCATCTCAGACCACCTCCTGAAGCATGTGAATGGTAGTCACATGTATAAGGCATGCTGCAAAAATAGATGTTACCTCTTGCATGGTAAAACACATTTAGTTTAACTTTAGACAATATCAATCATGAGTTTTAAACAGGCAGGATTACATGAAAAAAGTAAAGTGACCCCTCATAGTCACGCATGGACACACTACAGCACAGCATGAACAATGTGAAATTCTTTCTCTGTATTTAACCCATTCACCAAGTGAAGCAGTGGCCTGCCAGAAATGCAGCACTCAGGGAGCAGTGTGTGGGGATGGTACCTTGCTCAACGGCACCTCAGTGGTGCCACTAGCAATCCTGGGCTTCAAACCCACAACCTTCTAAGCACACTAGGCCAGTTACCCAAAACACTAGCATTAACAAAGACCAGCTCCAGAAAAAAATAAGAGACCACTGCAAAAATGTTCAGTTTCTCAGGTTTGATCTTTTACAGGTGCAAGTACTGAACTGAACAGTTTTGCCGTAGTTTTTAAGAACTGCTGACAATATTTTTCCTAATTGCTAAATAAATTTGTTGTCCTTTAAGGCACAATTTTAAAGGAAATGACAAAACATAAAAATAAGAGAAATGATGCAGTGTTTCCAGAACATAATTCAAAGAAAACAAAACTCTTGTTCACTCTTAAACAAAATGGCAGTCATTAACTTTGACGTGCTTCTAGTAGTGTTTTGCCATCCAACTTGTCACACTGAAAGAGGAGAGTGTTGATAACAGTAGTGTTTTTATACGTTTCCTCATTAAATAATATATGATTCAGGTGATCATCTAATCAGTACAGCACACAGCAGAAGGAGGTGCTTGTGTAGGAATTTAACAAACACTGGCATGGAATGGTTGTCATACTCATAGAGATGCTGATTTAAAAATAAATTGCTGTGGTCTCTAATTTTTTTCAGGAGCTGTTTGTACCAAGACTAGACAATAGGCAAAACCTGGGCAGGGGTGGAACTATGAACAAGACACAGGTGAACAGGATTACAAGGGGGCAGGGCCAAGGTGGGGCTAAGACCGAAACAACATCAGAATCACATGGATCAGGTAAACAAAAGGTACAAGGGAATGTGAACAACAACAGACAAGAAAATAGGAGGAAGACAGACAAACAGGCAACAAAAAACAGGGAAAAGACAGGGGGAACTTCACAGCTGCAAACTAGTGCCAACAGTTTAACAGTTGTCCCTACATCCCTTGATCCCATTACAAGAAGTTATATATATCACCCTCTTTACCACTGCTGCTGTCACAAAGCAGCTTTACCGTATCTGGGTCTGAGCCCCTAGTCAGCAATCCAAAGGCAACAGAGGTGAGGAAAAACTCCCTGAAGCTCGAGGAAGAAACCTCAGGAGGAACCAAGACACGTCTGACTAACTGTGAGGCTGAGCAGTACTGAAACATTCTCATACCCAAGGCGTTCTCAGGTGCCTTTACTCTGGAAATGGTCTGGGTCTTTACCTTAAAGGAATACTCCAGCACTTTTTTAACCTGATCTGTAATCTCTCTGCATCAGAAAATGGTTGATTATTTTGGGAAATAACTTTCCTGAAAAAATGAACCACGCAGTAAAACAATGCATAATAGAATGCAAAGCTATAACCAATACATTTGGACAATATATGTCAGAGCATAGCATAGTGTATTTAGTACTAAGGATTTTTAAAGTATTTCCAGAGAGTTTTATTTAGATTTCTTATTATATTTCATATTGTTCTTGTCTTTAAGTCTCAGTGTGTCTGTGCGGACGTGGCATAAGCAATTTCCTCCAGGATCAATAAAGATTTCTGATTCTGATTCTGATGAGACGAAAACAAAAGAATATCTTACCAAAGCTGTTATGAGGTTTCATCCAAAGTTATAATGACTAATAAGCTAATTCACAAAAGCCCTTCTATAAAAAAAACCTTTGGTTAGGGTGTTGAAAGCAGGCCACGCCTGCATGTCAATAAAACCAAACCTGCTTGCTGCATGAACCGGCACTGAAAACAGACTGTACCCATTTGCAGGATCCATAGGCCAAATCCTCAGAAAGGGTGTGGTATGGTATCAAAATACACACACACACAACAGTGACTCACTCGTTCCCCCATAACATCACCAGTGGTCGACCCCCGGGATTGCTGGGAATTGGAATATAAAGGGAGTGTGTGGGCAGAGATAAACAGAGCAGACGTCTCCCATAGAAACAAAACAGGAAGATGGAAGAAATTAGGTGGAGGTCTGCTGTTGAAAACAGGTGTGTTTTCATGTGTGGCCTGCTAAGAATGTGCATTAACACTCAGCGTTTGATCAGCTCTCAACCTTACATACACATCCTAAAGGGATACTTCAATCACATACAAAAAATAGTACTACAACTAATGCGTAATGACTAGTAATGCATTAAGTACAACATAATTGTCCTATGACTAATGTAGCCTTCTAAATACCTGTGGCAGTTTGACTTGTGTGAATATATCATTTGAAAATGCATTTCATTCATTACAAGTTTTAATATGCTTGAGTGAGCAGTGCCAGTTTGTGAGTCCTGTGATAACATTAAAGGATAATGACACTCCAAAAGTTGAGCTTTGAATAATGTTCAAAATGAGAGAGACACATTGGACTGTTTAGGAGGGGAAAAGGGTGGGCGCGACACAAAAAAAGCAAACAAGGGAAAGTAATATGGTTGTGTCTCTGTAACTTTAACCTCACTGTGACCCAAACATAGTCTGTTAGTATGATTACAATAATGCTGATGAAATGCATGCCTGGTTTTACCAAATGCCTTTTTTCCTTTCTTTTGTCTGAACGCACACACACACACACACACACACAATCACACACACATACACACGCGCATGCACACACACACATACACGCACAATGAAAACAGAGAGAGAAGGACCAAATGGTCACAATTATTTCATGTTTAGGTCGAGTAATGTTAAACCCAGCACGTTAAAGTGAAGACTCAACATTGTTAGCTTAGTGTTAATGTACCACTGAACCAGGTCAGTGTTTAACTCCACCCCTGCCCAACACCAGCCCACCCCCACCACCCCCCCGACCTCATCAACAAAACTATTACATATCCACACCCCCCAACCTCATCAACAAAATGATTACGCCTCTAACTCCTCAAAAAAAATTTGCATGAAAACCATTAATGACTGGGCTAAGCCCCCAGTGTTTAAACTGATAATACTTCTGCACTCAACCCCCTTAGACAGGCCAGCAGAAATTAGCATTGCTGCAGTAGTATTAAGATAAGATAAGACAAGATGAGATAAGATAAGATAACCCTATATTAGGCCCACAGGTGGGAAATTTGCATTGTTATGGCAGCAAAGTGAACAAAATAAAAGGAGAATAAGAATTATACATCTCAACAGTATAATATATGAAACACTACACAAATAACACAAAAATACATTTAAATAAACAATATATATAATACATATATAAGTATATTGACATATGTGCACATCGGATATACGTATGTATATATGTACATAGTGGATATATGCATGAATATATGCACTGAATACGAATACAGGTACACATTAAAGCGAGCATTGGCAAAAACAGTCATTTTTGGTCTTAAGAGTCAGCAGGCAAAAATGGTGAAAAATCCAATTGCCTCATTTTTCCATGTGATTTCCAGACTTGCATGTGCTTTCATGTGATACATTTGTTAGGAGAGTAATAACAATGTGGTTAACTACTCTTTAATGACTCATATTTTGGGGTGTGTATCGATGCCTGAGTGTTTTCCAGTGACGTTTCTTGCCAGGAGACTGATGTGTTAATTTAAGCCTAGTCAATAAGCACATCACAGCACTGAATGATTTCGTGTGAGAGTGTGTGAACACACAATAATGACATTTGACCTCAGTGCCCATCATTAACATTGTTTACTGACAGCGAGCTTAAGGTTCCTGACTTTTGCAGTGGAATGAAACTCAACCTACAATATTGTGGAGAAGGTCATGGACAAGGGCAACAGATATTACAGCTACATCAGATTACCTGGGTCCACACAGACAACGGCGATGCCCTCTGTAAGGGTGAAAGAGAAATGTGGAGCTGTTGCAGTGTGTGTGTGCATGCATGTGGTTGTGTGGGTGGGTGTTTGTGTGCTGATGTTAGAACCACATGGAAGTGAAGCAGAGTGTGTGCAGACAAGTGAGTCCCGATGACCCTGACCGCTGCCCTTTATGCCCCCCACACACGCTCTCACTAGACAGCCTCATCCCAGTGACAGATGTGCCTCTACAAACATGGGAAGCCCCCCAGAGAGAACAAAGAGCAGGGCGCAGAGCCCCAAACTCTAGGGAAGGCCTTAGGGCCAGTCAGAAAATGAGTGAGTGACCTAGTAACTGATTGAGAATGTGAAGTCGACTTATGCTAGGGGTGAACAATATCAGCAGACGATACATTTTTCACCGAAACATGGGAAAATGACACTTTTACCATTAAAGGTCTGACAATGAAATATATCCAGTCACTACCTTGCTTAATTTTCAACACCGATTCTTGTATAGGCATGCTGAGAGCGAATACCTCAGCATTGTGCGTTTTTCATGGTTACAACCTGACAGGTTTCAATATTCGGAGATATTAACGTCAGCATGGACGCTCTAAAATACCATCACTACAATTTAGTCAAACAAGTTGCAATTTCACCTGACAATTTCAGAAACACAGCTTTTCTTTCACCAACCCCCGCTACGCTGTCATGCTCTGATCACATGAGACGAAGGACTAGACATGAAAAAGGAAAAATTTTGAGTCTGTCATGTGTGTTTGCAGTCGCAAACTAATTGTGGATGAAGTAAAAGGGACAAAAGAACACTGAAACTTTCTTGAACCTGGTTTGGTTTAGCAATCCATATGGCAGACGGCTAAGAAAGTAAAGTGGCCCCTTACAGTCATGTGTGAACACACCACAGCACACAGTGTGAACAATGTGAAATTCTGTCTCTGCATTAACCCATTCACCAAGCGAAGCAGGGGGCGCCCGGAGAGTGGTGTATGGGGATGGTACCTTGCTGAAGGGTGCCTCAGTGATGCTACGAGCAGTCCTTGGATTCAAACCCATGACCTTCTTATCACAGGGGCTACTCCCTAACCACCAGGCCACCAGGTGCCCCAGAAACATTTTCCTCCTTTGAGCCGGATAGACTAATAGGCTAACAGTCTAATTCCACTATATATATTTATATATATAGTGCTGTGCCTTTAAGATGTTAAGACGTTAAGACTGATGTATGTAAATGATCCCTGTTCTCATTATTCAAAAACTTGACCAGACTGAAACACTCCTGATTCATCATAACTTCATCATGAATAGATGCCGCTAAACTGTCAACTTAATACAGATACATACAACTGTGTTGTGTTTGTGACATCAGTGACTTTAAAGCACACTGTTGTTTACAGTTTATATGGACCACACAGACTAGGGAGTAAACGGTAGCAGTGTTTACATGTGTTAAATCTTTAGCAGTGTTTATGCATGTTAAATCTACATTATAATTTAAAAAAGCAAAAATTTGGTGTTCCGTGATATACTCAATTTCAATTCCACTTGAACATATTTATTTATTTTTGCCTTCAGACAACATCACACACTTTTGATGCATTTTTCTTGTGGCGGCCCACATTAAAGACAGTTTAAGGTAAAAAAGAAATTGGGAGGGAGAGGGATGTGCAGTAAAGCAGGAGAGGAAAGCAGTATTAAGTGTTTCCTGAAATAAGGGAGATGGCTGTGAGAAACCCCAAATGAAATTTGAAGCAAATTCAAGTCTGTGAGATATTTGAGAAATGATGTCTAAGCTCTGCCAGAGCAGCCATAAACAAACCCATCAAATTCAGACAAATATGTCAAGCTGTACAATGCAGCACTTGTCTTATTATTTCTTTATCTGGTCTTGTCCTTTTCTGTTCTAGTGAGGTCTCACACACACACACACGCGCGCGCACACACGCACACGCACACACACACACACACACACACACAGTCTGTGAATCTTCTCCTTCTGTTTCATTCCAGACTGTTCATTTAGATGAGCAGAAACACTCTTTCTCATCTCTGTCCCTGTCTTTCGCTCTTGCTCAGTCCCAGCACCTCTCTCTCTCTCTCTCTCTCTGACTCAGGTAGCGTGACTGTGCGGGTAGCTGCAGGGGAGGAAGCAGTGCCTCATGACTGATCATATGGACACTGGGCTAATGCTGCGGTGGTGATTCACCCGCTGCAGAGTGGTCTAGACCCCTCCACCCCGCACTCACACACACACTCACACACTCACACACACACACACACCGCACTACCCTGGCTGGAAAACTGCTCGCTGCTGTGGTGGGACACAAATACTCCCCTGGGAGAGCTCCACATAGGCCTGCAATATGCGCACACACACAAACACACTCATACGCATACGCTGCTTGCAGGCATCCACGAGCATGTATACACACGTAGTGTGCGGTTTGATTCAAAGGGAATACTTAACATACAAGAGAACAGACACAGCAAAGAAACAGAAAGAGAAAATAAACACAAAGTGAAAAGAATACAAGAATAAAAGGAACATGAAATGATGATGCAGAAGGAGTGGGAGAAGTGAGGTACAAAGAGAAGCCATGCAGAAATGTGACAACAAACACATTGCAATTGGTGGAATAAAAAGACCTGCTTGAAATAGCATTTCAATACATTTCAGTATTCTGGGGCCTCTACACATCATTTGCATAAACACGACCCATATGCACTGTTAATCTTAAGCTAAGGGAAATGTGTGTGTGTGTGTGTGTGTGTGTGTGTGTGTGTCCATCACCCAAAAAGGAGACTTCTACTTCTGTACTACATGTAGACGGGAAGGCAGCATTGCGAAAGACAGAGGGGTGCGCTTCTTCTGATGGTCAACAAAGAGGCTATTTTATGTATTTTAATATTATTCACTGCATCTGCTTATGACATGTAGTTTTTAATTATAAATGTATATTACATGACAACATTTCCAAACTCTCTTTATCCCTTAGAATTAAACAGGTTTTTGTTGTTACTGTGTCTTTAATAGATGTACTTTACAGCCACACATGTGCAGGGCTATGGGTGCCCTTTTGGCCCGTAGTGTCCACTAATAATTTATTTGTGCATTTTTTATTTATTGCTGGGACTCTTCACAAGATAAGGTTAAATAACTAATAACACAATAATTGCTATGAAGTTATCTCCATAAAGGTCAACCAGCCATTTCTTTGGCAGATTAATTCCACGCCCCGCCTTATTTTGTTCCTATCACCGCTCAGTCACCGTGACTATATACCATTACCTCACTCTCAGTTCTAGCTGCTCAGTTTTGCTTTTCCATAGAACAGGTTTTTCCAAAGCAAGAGACAAACAACAACAACAACAACAACAATAAACTGTCTGTCATCATCAGTGACAACACACATCACCTACATACATATTTATTTCCTACTTTTTTTAACCCTTATTGTTCCTCCTACCTGGATCTCTCTCATTTTGCTTTTAACAATGTAAACATCTATATATGCTGTTGTATCTGGCACCAGGGTGATAGCAGCAGATGCATTAACTTTTAAGTCCTGTAAGTTGTGAGATGGGGCCTCCACAGATCAGACAAAGTTTTCTAGCGTGTGCTGAATCGGGTTGAGATCTGGGAAATTTGGAAATTTGGAAGTCAACACCTTGTCTTGTTTCTCAAACCATTACTCAACAATTTTTGCAGTGTGTCCAGGCACAGTATCTTACTGAGAGAGGCCACTGATATTAGGCAATACTGTCGCTAAAAAGGAGTGTACTTGATCTGCCACAATTCTTCGGTAGGTGGTTTGTGTCAAAGTTACATCCACTTGAACACCACAAGCCAAGGTTTCCCAGAAGAACACTACCCAGAGCATCACACTGGCTGGACCATGCCAGCAAAACACTTCCTATAGCATAAAAGATCTATTAGATCCCCTGTAAGATGTAGGCATCCCCTTTACCTTTTTCCACGGTAGAGATGAAAGAGCTACTTATTTTTTCTATTCAATTTTACAGCAATGTGGAGAACATCCCACCTATGCCAGCTGGGAAGAGAGCACAGCTTCAGGACAAACAGCATTTTTATGAAAAAGACACAGTCTTTTGCCAGAAAAAGCATTTCACTGTATGTTGTACCAGCTATAACTGCAGGTGTCAAATAAAACTCTTGAACTCTGAGTATTTGAGTATTTGTAAAAGATTTTAATTTGAGCTTTTTTATTGTGGGGCTTCTTTTCTTTGCAGTAGCTTGCAGTGCTTTGGGGGCAGGCAGACAATGACAGCCATTGTCACATGACCATTGTGTCACTGATGGGGGAAGGAGGAAGTTACAGGTGTAAAACACCCATCTAATGAATATGCATGTGAAAGAGCAGAGAAAACTAGGTAGTCTGACTTTTTTTTTTACAATTTGTAGTAAACAACATAATATTTCTTAATTCTCTTGTTACCTTTTTGTAGCCCAAACATATGTTTACAAGGTTCAAACTTCAAAAGTATTGCTCAGATATATTTAGGGTGTTTTTTTTTTTTACTTTGTTTGAAGACCTCTGAAAATAAGTTTTTGTCATGTCATGTTTACACAATTAAAAAAAACTAATTTCATTACATTCACTTTACTCGCATATTATTATCGCGGAGGTTTTCCAGAATATAACCATATGTGTCACTTTTGCATAGATGTTTTTAGTTAGATTAAATACTTAAAAATGTAAAGGTGTAGCAAACTGCCTCAAAGTGCCTGAGAGGCCTCAGACCTCAGAGGGTTAACCATTCCATGTACAGGACTCTAATTACTACATGTGGTTCATCAGCTGCTTCTTACTGTAATTCCACCACTCAGTTATCCAGGCATTTTACAGGGCTTATAGAGCACAGAGAGAATGCAGCACGTATGTAAACACTAGTTTTATATTCACGGTCATGATGGTACAGTTCATAACAGCAACAGTGAGTGTGGCAGGGAGATACAAAATTACTGTCAAGTTATATTCACAAGGCCATATTTACACAAACACTAATCCACCTGTGGAAAAAACACATCTGCTTTTGTCTAGACATTATGAAGATACGCTGAACATAAAAAGTATTTTTATCCAACTCAGGTTAATTCCCTTCATTACAGAAATAACCTACAGGTCCTGCAGCCCTGAAGGAGAGCGTGAACCACATTAGCATCTATATTAGTATTTAAATGCATTGCCAAACTGCTGCGAATTGCCTCCGTGCCGGGTGGTTGAAATGCGATGCTGGTGCACAGCAATGAACACCAGGTCCCCTCTCTCGGAATCTTTTGCCTGGGGCGCACATATCAAAGGGGTGTCTGTTCTAGACAGAGTGGGGGTTAACTCAGAGACGTAGTCATCACTAGAGAGCGCTTAACCCCATAACGCAGTCCCCCATCTGTGGATAAGGCCAGAGTCAGACCCTGTGGCACATCATTAAAGACAAATGCAGCCTGGTACAAGGTTGCCCCTCACGCACACGTGGGCATAAGAGGGAATTCTCCAAGGCTGAAGTTGGACCCAGGCTCTAATTTCCCAAGAGAGGCCCAAAGGGGTTGTTAGATGACAGGAACTACCTCCTTCTCTCTCTCCCCCACATACTGCTCCATTTCAAGGCTTTGTCTAACTCCTGGTGATCTTACGGTAGGTTCTGTGGGGCTGTTTGATAATGACACCCTGGTATCATTACTTCACTCTGGCTGTCATAGTACAGGTGGATAGCCTGAAGCCCTCACACACGAGAGAGCACAATGCATAAGGGCACCAGTCAGAGGGAGCAGGCCAAGAGACATGACATCTGATCATCTACATGGTTTATAGGTGTATTATAATTATTCTTGTCCAGTACATCATCACTGTCATAACAATAACTTGTTTATCTTCAGCTTCTTTATGACTTTATGAACAATGTAACAATGCAACCCGCCCTAGAGCGAATATTTAGGATGAACATACCAAAAAAAACATAATCAAGCAAACCTGTCAGCTTTCATTGGTTTAATGTTATATATTACACACATACACACACATTATATACATATATATATATATATATTAAAATGAAACGGCAGCATATTTGGGGGCATATTTAGGGTTTACACTATATATATATATACACACACATTTGCAGGGTAGATACAGTAATACTTTAATTTATACAGATTGACATATACAGATTGATAGCACCTATCAAGGTGTGGGATATATTATTCACAGGTGGACAGTCAGGACTTGAAGCAGGAAAAACGAGTCTATCATCATGAGTGTTGGGTCCCGATCATTGTCATCATCATTTTCATCATCATAGTGGGCAGTCATCATTTTTGTCATGTTTCTTGCGTCTATCCTGTGATGTCCTGACATCATCAGCATTGACAGATTACCATCATGTGTATTTTTCATTATCGCTATAATAATCATTATTATCATCATTATGTGCTGTCTTGATGCCATCAGCATCATCACCATGTGCAACTCTATTTTTATTTTATACGCAGAGTCCATTGTGTGTGTTGTTGAGGGTTTGGATACACACTGTAGTGTCCTTAAGACATTTTCCAGCCAATCGCATTTTGCATTTTTTTTTTGTGGAAATGCATTCTAGTTTTTATTATTTTGCAGTGCCTGCACTTTAATGTTTAATGTGATGTTTGATAAGGAAACAATCCTTTGCAATCCATTACAGCATTTTGAAATGAGCTTTTGTTTCTGCTCCTTCACGATTTCCCCCCCTCCATTTTCAGTAATCCTTGACAATAGGGGTTGTTTATGTGCACAGAACTAAGCCGTGCCCTGGGGTAATGGGTTCCAGTCTCCCTTTAGAATTGTCTTTTTACATAAACTTTTTTTTGGTCACAAAACCAGTGTTTGGGTGTCTTTCTCTCTCTATACAACAGATTGGGTACACCCCCCTTTCTGGACAGTGTCAGAAAATTGCCCATTTTATTGGTCACTGAAAATGAATGCAGAGAGAGAGAGCGAGGGACATCAAGCCAAAGGTCAAAAGTAAATCTAGCCAAAGGTCAAAAGTTTGGGTACGCTCACCCATGAGTCATAACTTTGGGTATGCCCCCCTTGATGGACAGTGTCTGAGCAGTGTAATTCAATCTAGTATTTACTGTGATAACTTACAAGCACAGTGCAGTCACAAGCAAAATTTGTGTAGGCTGCTACAGCCTTAGAAAACAAAATGTAATTTCAGATTCCTTGTGAGTGCATACTGCAGCTACATCAAGGCACATTTTGTGATGGACCTTCTGAGTAAGTACATCTCGTTCTCACAGTCTTCTCCATGTAAGGCACTTCTGAGGCTCTGATCTACTGTCTCTAGAGCTGTATGGGTCTTACACTTGACAGCCAGAAAACCTCCCTCTTTTGTTCGTGTGCATAATATCAGACAGGATTTTGCAACCACATCACAAGAAGAGCGTGGTTCAGAAACGGCCCAGCCGATCTGCTGGAAAAAACAGAGAGTGATATCACTCATCTTTTGTCATACAGTCACTAGTGGTCCAGTCATATATAACTAATAGCATCAACCTCTTACAGATGAATGTACCCAGAGAAGCTCCATTTAATGCCGATGCTGGAAAGTGGCAAAGGCTGAGTAGTGATTTAGTGGCGGCTCACCACTCTGTCATTTCATACGTGCATAACCTTGTGTATGATGGATGGATGGATAACGGAAAGCTGCAGGGGATGGAGAGATTTGTTGTTAAAATTTGTTATAACACATTTAAAATAACATACACATATATATATATATATATATGTGTGTGTGTGTGTGTGTGTGTGTGTTCTTTGCATAGCATCATTTTAGGCAGTTTCTTTCTTAAACTGTCATATTTTATATTCTTCTTGCCTCTGTGTCTGTGTAAATCGGCAGTTGTAGCATCAGCTGAAATCATATATATGCTACGAAAATAATATAGCTCTCAGGATTCTGGATCATATAACTTTTGTACATTTGATGTTTTCCTTTAGATATGGCTGGTGGTTGGTGAAGCACAGAATATGCGGTTGTATAATGGAGGGCATCTTAATTTGATGCAACGTTCTATCATAGTTAAACATGACATGGCTATATATTATATACACTGATTGTTATTGAGCTCATGTGTAAGCTGACTCTAACCATACTGCAATACAGTTTTTACGCGGATCAGGAGTCACACGCAGATTTTTTCGGCGAACCTAACAGTTTTACGCGGAAACATCCATAATAACGCAGAACCTGCAAATATTCTCCGCATTTTTTTTTTGCTTTTTTTTCGTGCCAATATATATTTTTTTACGCATTTTACTTCTAAATTATTAAGAAAAATGTACTAATTTTGTAACATAAATATGAACGTAAATTCAG
>JBBPCX010000160.1:8804964-8822045 GCA_037974365.1 Hydrocynus forskahlii
ACATATATATGAAACCCTTCTTACTGTGTTTCTGGTGCTTTATATTCATTATGCGTTAACTAACTACACTCTTATTTATGAAATAAAAATAAGAACAGCAGAGAGAATGCATGTATAACGATTGGTTGGGGGGCCGGATGTAGCTGTGAATATCCCATAGGTTTAATAGACAGACGCATGTAACAAAACACAAACACTAACAATGGGCTCAAGGTGAAACACAAGATAATCCAAACGGCTTAGGCAAAGCATGACTACCGATGATGCAGACAAATGATCAAAACAGACTGGAACACCAGGGTGTACATACTAACCAGACAATGTGAAACACATAAGTAGGGAAAGAGACAAGAACAAGATACATGTGAACAGGATAACAAGGGGGCAGGGATAAGGTGGGCCACTTCACTTCACTTCAGACTAACAACAAACTCAGACAGAAGACAGATACATGGAAAACAAACAAAGACATACACAGTCAAGAAACAGGGACACAGTAGGGGCACACATCAGAGCAAGCACTTCATGTGACCTAGATATCTATGTATTTGGATTTTTTTTAGCACTTATATGTGCTAAAATCTGCAGAGTACTTTCTGCATCCTATTCAGCCTACACTTGTTTTTCTGGTGCTTGCATTTATAACAGATTATTTTTATAACAGTTGGTATAACATTAATGTTTAGTAACATGTTTAAGAATTTTAAACTCTTAGATCATGATGATTTTGTATCTGACCTGCTATACTATACTGCTGAAGATGGATCCCCTCACCGCCTGTTAATTGG
Organism: Hydrocynus forskahlii; assembly: GCA_037974365.1. NCBI lineage: Eukaryota > Metazoa > Chordata > Actinopteri > Characiformes > Alestidae > Hydrocynus > Hydrocynus forskahlii. The sequence continues at coordinate 8,805,753 of JBBPCX010000160.1, forward strand.
TAAACATACATACATGTAAATCCAAAATTCCTTCACCCAGTCTTATGGCTGTTAAAAGCTTCCTTATTTCCTCAGGTTTCACAGTACCCTACATGTAAAAAGCTATTGGTGATCAATGTCTTTTGCAATTATAGAACTATGGGAATTAGAACTCATCCTATATCAATATGTGTTTATATGTTTACAATATGTAGATGCATCACTGGAACTGGGGAGGAGTGCAGGAAATTTGTACAAGTATGCTTGAGTGTAGAAAAGGCAGGAGCTCCACACTCTGCTTACTATTCATGCAAGCTGGTGAGGAATAGAGGCGATAGAGGTGTGTGTGTGTGTGTGTGTGTGTGTGTGTGTGTGTGTGTGTGTGTGTGTGTGTATGTGTGTGCGCCTGCACATCTGTAGAAACTCATAATCCCCCCTTCTCTGTCTGTATCCTCTGTCTTGTCTCTATCCCTCTCTCTCTCTCTCTGGTGACAGGAAGAGGTGGTTTGAAGGTTTCCTGCTCAGAGAACAAATTAAGTTTTGCCCCTCTCTCTCTCTCTCTCGCTCTCTCTCTCTCTCACTCTCTCACTCTCTCTCTCTCTCTCCCTCTCTCCCTGAGCTCATATTTATGAGTGTGTCAGTGCCTGCTGCATTGCACTGTCTGTCCAAAAGGATGTGTGGGCAAAACAGAGATGAGTGAGAGCTTCCTGCACCCACACACAAACCCACATACCCACACAACACAAACACACTCACACTCAATACACTCAGCTAAGGAAACGAGAAGCAGGTCGCTGCCCATGCCCTGCTTGGCCTCAGGTAAAGAAAAGAAATAGCACAGTGTGACAGCGGAGAGAAATTGAATACATACATCACCAGGACCAGCCAGGTCTCATAAATCAGTGTTCTATATTTCTGTTTAATACACTCTCATCATTACAGACCACAGCCCACTGACGCCATGACTGCTATTTTTGTATAGCCCTAAAAAACAGGTCGTCCATTGGTAACAGGTGATCCCTTAGTCCTGCCCACTGTCCTTCATTTTTCTTATTTTTCAGAGACCTTGATCATGACATTGAGTCATCCTCTGAGACTGTACTGCAAGGAACACAACAAGAAGCAACTCCTTTATTCCGTTGCTGTCACCCTGACCTGGAGCTCTCCTGGAGTTTACTGACCTGTGAGGATACTAGCTACTACCAACTTCACTTGAGGGTTGACTGTAGCTGATTCATTGACGCCAACCTCACTTTCAGCATTTTACTAAATATCCATCACATCTGAATTAAACTGAATGTAACAGATTCAAATCCTCACCTAATCCTAAACCCCATAATTCAGGTTATGTATCTGTAGATCATCAACTGAGGATTATTAAAATGACCAAAATATAGACTTATTAAACTTATTATCAAAAGTATGTAATTTGAAGCAGAAAATTGTGTTGATAATATTTTAATTTAATGTGGAAACTTAAAATATAAGTTGAGAAAATGGTAGTTGTGGAGGTTGTTTGTGCTGTACTCATCAAACTTTGGCATTAGACACACTTAAGTCATGAATAACAATAGCAAAACCACTATTTACACATAACATTAGACAGTTGGCATCAGTTCATAGAGTTCTGCAACAGTGAAAGGAGAGTAAAATTTATGAATGTTTATAAAATGTTATTCAGGAATATTTGCCTCTCCACCCTTCCTCAACATTTAAAGTGAACCTGTAAGATTCATTCCACACAATCTAGAAGTTACATAAAGATGACTGTTTTTCTTCCATCATCCCATACATGCAGTAGTGATGTGGCTTATTTGTGATAAATAAAAATGGTGGCGGTACATCATACCCTCCAGGTTTCAGCTACACATCTGCATCAGCTGGATGCCTGGCAGTTAGGGATTTGCCCCTGTGATTTGGAAGGTCATGGGTACCAATCCCAGGACTACCAATGGCACCACTGAGGTACCCTCGAGCAAGGCACCGTCCCCACACACTGCTCCCTGGGTGCCTTTGTCAGCTTCCCACTATTGCACTAGGGTGAATGGGTTAAGTGCAGAAGACAAATTTCACACTGTTCACACTGTGCGCTGTGTTCATGCGTGACAAACGGTTCCCTTTTCCTTAAATAAATATATAAATTCAGTGCATTTTTTGGTTCAGAATAGCTAGCACATGAACAGTAAACCGTCATGTTTTGTTGTTCCTCCAGTCTAATAGGAAAATCAAACAGCTGCTTGAGTGACACATTATTTCAGATTTGAAGTGTTTGCTGTCTCTCAGAGCTGCCATGATAATGTGATTCCAGTAGAAGAGTGATTCCAGAGATGCTATGCTACGTTTTAACTGCAAAAACCACAAGCCTCCCCATGCATCTGTTTTCGCATGGTAAAATGTATAATATCAAAGGTCACTGATATCAAGCTTTTTAAACTTGAGGCAAACCCCGGGATAGCTGTCAAAGTACACAAAACACCCATGCTAACCATCCACATGACCTCTGTTTAATGCTACTCACACACATATCATATATAGAAATTACAGGCAGCTGTAAAGATACACACACACACACATAACCCAAACATCCCCAAGCCAGACGCCTTTCTTTCCCTCTCTGGAATGTGCTGTGAAAGGTGATGTGTGTGTGTGTTTGTGTGTGTGTGTGTGTGTGTGTGTGTGAGAGAGAGCTTTGTGTCTCATCTGCATCTGCTAGACATGCCTCTGTCCCGCTGTTACATAAGCGTGGAGATTTCAGCAACATTGAGTGAGCACACGCACTCTGCGCCCTGAAGATAGATTTGAAATTCAGACAAGAGGAGTCAGAGTGGAGTAAATAAAGGCAGAAAGCAGGCCACGCTCGAATGGTCCCGCTGCATGGGAGCTGCTGACAAACCATATAGACTTCCTCTATTGATCACCCCCCATCCTAACACAAGGAGACCACGTCATGCTTGAGGGATTACAGAGCTTCAATATACACCTGCATTCAAAGAGCAACACCGTCATTCAGAGTGGCTGCCTATTACTCCGACTTTTCTACCATCAGGGGTCTAGCTGAGCTCTATCCAATGTAATGCCCGCTGAATGTCTGTCAGTGGAAGTGACATTCATATCTGAGATCCATACAAGCATCACAGCAGTGCCATAATCGCAGATGGAATACATAAAATGGCTACATGTGTAGATAGCATTATTCCCTGCACTAGAGACCAACACAAAATCCTGAATTGGATATTAGGGTAAAAAAAAAAAAAAACAAATCTGGTTCTGTAAGAATATTAAAATACTCTTGACAGGATTAGTTTTGCACAGGGTGGTGGGTTATTGTAATTTTACCACAGGATGTCTGAAATGACCACTTTGCATGGGATATGGATGAAGAAATCTTGGTATACACGCTGCTTTCACTACAAAAAGTGTTTAATTTAGCAATTTTCCCAGCTTGGGAATTTACAGCCATACACATGAAACACGACAGTATATATCAGCTTAATCCGAGACACAAAGAAATTAAGTAAACAATCATATGATTAATTAAGTAATTAAGAAACCTCCACAGACTAGAATTCAGATTGAACAGGGTTAACTCATTATATAGTACATGAAAAATTGTCTGAATCTTTCCAGGCGTGTTAGTCTGTAAGAATAACTGACATGGTGGATTCAGATGAGACTAAAATAGGTAAGTGACTGTAAAAATGATAATAGCTCACCTCTTTATAACAACGAATCTCATCCAAACAGTCCTGATGATAAAAAAGATTGCTATATACCATCAATAACTATTATGTTAGACTTTATTACAGACAGTCTTATTTTCTGCACAGCGGTATTATAGTGAGATCAGATATGCACTGCTGTAGCTAAAGCACATTCAAGAGGAAAATAGAATGAAATCTCCCATTGTCAGTATTTTCCAAATATACTTTTAGCATCATGATATTTAAGTTAAGATTAATGAAGTCAGTCTTACTCAGCATTGTAAATGTTAAGCACCCAGAAAACACAAATAGTACACTTACTATGGACATTAACATTTTTATGAGTTTTATATTATTTTCTTCAAATAGTCTGAAGCTCCCAGTAAATGACACGCAGTGGTGAAAATGACAGCATTACTAAACATTTGCTGTAGCACTAATGGATTTTGCATTGCTAAAACCATCCAAGGCTGATACCATTATACACTTTTTGCAAACAAAAAGTCACCACGGAGGTGCAAGCTTTGTGCTTCTCAGTAAATCTGGCCAACAGTGGTTAACTATCAGGTCCTGTCAGGCAAGTGTAAAATGTACAAAATAGAAATAAGGACGTTATTTATTGCTCTTATAATTAGGGTTACAATGGCTTAATCAAATACAATTCTGAAAATAAAACGAAACTGAAAAGCAATATCATGGTAAGTGAATATCGTGGCATACTGATATAGATGATTGGTGTTCGAACAAAGTATCAGTAAACCATGATATTCACTTACAGTGGCATAATAATATAGATGGTATATCATGGTATACTGATATTTAGTAGGTTGCTGATATGTCATCTATCAGTATACCATGAATTCTGTGATATACTGATTTAAATGATATCTCATCCCACCCTAATATTGTCATTGACATACTGTATTTTTCCATTCTCTCATTTACTGCAAGCACACTCCAGCTGAACGCAGCCTTTGCTAGGCTAGATGGTATCATCTTGTATTATATTCTGCATTATCCAATGCTGATGGCTTCATTTAGAGATAAAATTGCTTTCTGCTACTTCTGAATGATAGAAGACATCTGGGAAAATATAATTATGGAACCCAATGTTAATTTACCTGTCTAAATGACTGAGTCTGTGTGTGTGTGTGTGTGTGCCTGCGAGTCTGTGTGTGTGTGTGTGTGTGCATTTTAGTCTTAGTGTAGAGGTCACCCTGACAGCTCAGACAACGCTTACAAAGAGGTCACAACGAGGTGCAGGAAAAAGCTGTCTCCAGCAAAATATCCTCGATCCCTTCCGTTTTTCATTTGCATGACAGATCTGCAATGCGGAGAGAGATAAAGAGCCCCCACCCAGTCCTCCCCCTCCACCCCACCAAACTTCTTTTCATTGGCTGGAAGCGTTGCCGGAGTTGGCTGCTTATCATTTGATTGACGGCTGTGTCAGTCCCCCATACTCATGCTTTTTAAGGCCATTTATGAAACTGGTGATAAGGCCCATTGTTACGTGGGCACAGCTATGACAAACAGGCCGACGGAGAGAATGAGAGGGGCGAGTGGAGTGTATTGAGCACCACTGATATGGAGAGCACGAGGGTGATTGATGAGGTCAGAGTGTAAGTCACGGTGCCGGCTTTGTTAATCTCACATGAGTCGGACCAAACTTGGCTGACAAAACTAATGACACCCTGCACTCCCGTCATCAGTCAGGCATTAGTGCAGAATAACAGGACTGCTGGCCCGCTAGAACGCAGCCACTCTCATAGATCTTAGTTATGGCTACTGTTCAACTTTAATTTACAGTGCCATTAAGCTTTCTGTTGTTCTACCTCGGAGGCACAACCAATGGCAACTGCTGGACGTGTGCATTTGCAACTTGGTTGCCAAAATTCCATTATTGTGAGAAGAAAAACAAGAGTTCAATCGAATAGGTAGGGCTACATGTGGTGCAGTAAAGAGTGGACATATGGTATACATACATATTCATACAACCGCGCATACATATTGCAAATAAATGTTGCAATCAAACATACACACACTCTCGCGCCCCCCACCACACATGCTTATCACTTTCAAGTTGACAGGCCTGATATTCAAATTATAGCCATGTGTAGGAGGATTTAGTGCAGGATGGAAATTAATGTTGATTCATAAATAATCCCATAGCCTCATGAGGGACATCCAGAGACACTGCAGGGCCCTAATTGAGGTGACACGCACGAGCGATGTGATTGGCTCATAAAGCTCCTCAGAGCGGGGGGTGGGATGGGGGGGTGCTGGGACGTGAGACAGGGTTCTGAATCTGTATCCATCAGCGTGCCACTTTAGCTAGCAGGGGAAATGCGTAAAGTGCTCACAGAGGAAGTGAGCACGGGAATTTAATTAGAGACACGAACGGATTATAACGTCTGGGAAAAGTTCTTTCTGTCACTGGTCCAGAGTTCTGAGTGACAGAAGCCACGGCAGGTGCAGAAGTTTTTGTTTATTCTATTCCTCTCCACTCGCTTGTAACGATGACAGAAATAAGGGTGGCAAAGGTTTAGCTATTATAGATATGTCATAATTTGGATCACAACTACTTTGTAATTAGTCTCGCCAAGGATTCTAGCTTTGGAGACCCAAGAGATGTGTTTCCCTGCAAGGTTAAAACAAAACTTGTGTCTGTATCTCTAGGGAATTGATATCTTCCTGCATAAAAACCATAGTTGGTACAACAGTAAACTCTGCTGTAGGAGGTGTAGAGTCAATCTGACTAATTTAGCTGAGAATTAAACAGTATTATAGACCGAAGAAGTATAAAAGCAAAATAAGAATTAGACATAATGGTCTCAATTAGTACAGCAAGGCTATGCACAACAGTATAACATGTACCATGTACCCCACAGAGTAATGGTGGTAAATATTCATAATCGCAGTTCACAACACTGTGGGCATATCAAAGTGACCACTTTGCCCCCTGCCACAATACATGGGTAAAGCACAACCCACACATTAGTCTTAATAATACAATTAGCATTGCTGCTGTGAAGAACAGGGAATGAGTGCATGATTTTTCTAAGCAATGAGAAATTTGGCTTGGTGCTGTCAAGCCTGGACTGACATGAGTTGGTTTCTTTACTGGGCTACCAAAGCCATTTGTAGTTGATCAGAATGCTTCGTGACCCCAAAAGTCAGGCTATCCTGACAACTTTTGTTCTTTGTTCGACATATATGCATCATTCAGTTAACAGTAAATCACGATATTATCTCCAACTGTACAGCAAGCATCCACTCAAGCAGCAGCCAGCGTCCCATTAGACGATAATGTGCACAAGTGCTTCTCTCCTAATGAGAACCATTTGGGAGGGCGTGCGCAACTAAATGACTGATAACAAGGGCATTGTCTAATTGCACATCTAATGTGTCATTTAGTGTTGATGACTTTGATAGGAGGGGCTGGCAAAAGTCCTGCGAACTCTGATGGCTCTACTGCCCCCGCAAGAGAGAGGAAGCTGTGTTCATACTGCGGCGCCGGGATAAGTCGCCCAAACACGGGCGAAACCGTTTCCCCAGAGGAGTGGAGAAGACTTGAATTATACTGTACACTGGAACAAGAACACAAATATACTCAGTACATATTCCAAAAGGCCTTTGTCAGTTGACTTTGTAATGTGCTTTGTGTAATATTTTTGAAATGTGGGCCATTTCTGCAGATGGCCATCTGAAAGCCGATCAGAGGCACACCAGCTTGGCATATTTACAAATGGGGATCTCCAATGCTTACCCGGTCCCCAATCCCCCATCACCCCAAATCTCATGGCTTCTATTCCCTCATACACACAGAAAATGTAATTTATGCCACTTTTATGTCCCTTAAATTTGGGCTACGTGAGTTATATGAGGTTTAGAAAATGCTTACCAGGACTTTAGCAAACAAGGCCAGGGATGATCAGATTTGATTTTCAGCTCAGCTCTTCAGCTGAGTTTACTCTGCATTATACCAAATCAGATTTTGGCATGAAAATGCCAGAAAGGCTGGAGCGAATGCAAATGAAATGTCATGCACTGCGTTTTGTCACGCACTCTAATGTCACTAAGCAAACACTCCAATTACTATACGCATTCATGGGATTTCCCTATCATTAAATCAGAATCAATGGACTAGACAAATGACATAATTACATAGAAATTGGGGGATGAGACAGCCACAGATGTTTTCATTTGAAATGACACTAATATTCAATGTTTACAAAAGAAATTAGCCGCACCCGGTAGAAGTTGAAGTTGCACATGTTCACTAGTAGTAATGCCAAACGCGTCTGACAATGCTGCTTCCAGAGCATAATCTAGCTAATTTTAACCTCAGAGAAAAGGCAGGGTTTACTTTGAATATTTAATCACATTTACATGACATATTACCTCATTGCTGATTGTGCACCCGCTGCACTCTCGTCGACCGAGTGGCTTCACAAGACGGATCTTTTGGAATATAACAATGACAAACGAACCTCTAAACAACTATGCAGATGTTAGTCTATCATATAGATTCCCCAGATTCACAACAAATGCCAATCAGCGCAATTCTGAGAACGGGTAATAAGCATTTCTTCACGGATGTCATTGTTTCAATGCGACACCATTAAGCAGCATGCAGCGAGAGTGCATGCATTTGAGATTCTTAGCTATAACAGGGACCAATACGAGCATCACCATGGGGTCTGCAAGGCTGCGGTGTTTGAACCCCAGCTAACGGAGCTTCACATTGACTGTGGTGTCTGACGTCAGAAGTTAATTCTTATTCGCACTGCCGTGTTCTTCTGAGGCCCAGAGCTGTGAGCTGCTGTTCCAGGTCAGCCGTACAGAGCCCCCCGCTTTATGAAACAGACACACATCTCCCTGGGGAGCAATGAGATGGCCTTGGTGTTGACGAGGCCTTTAATATTTCATGCTTTTGCTTGGATAAGTGGCAAGCCAGCTCCACATAATAGTCCTCCACAACCCTTTCCAGCACATACATACCCCGCTCTTTCCTCTTCTCTGCCACACACATCGCTCTCTGTGGCCAATTTACACCTGCAGCAGCCAATTAAATAGGAACCCAATGGGGAAAAGGCCAGGGTCGGTGGGAGGTTTAAACTGTAAGCCACCTTTAACACAGACCTCAGTCTGTGTGAAACTACACATAGTGAATCCATCTGCCTTTAAACTCAGAAGAGGGAAAAAAAACAAGATCAGCTCATCCTCCTCTCAAGTGATGAACCAGTTTCTGACTGGGTTGAGTTAAAGTGGCACCCTCATCTTTAATCCTTAAAAGTCTATTATTAGACTATTCGTACTATTACTATTTTTTATAAATGATATTCAGATTGAATCACTGCCCTTTGCTATACACTTGCGTTACATCACTAAAAGTCAGAGACCAGCCTTTCATTAATTTAATTTCTAGTCAAAATAGTCATCGTTTTTTTATCACTCAGCATCCAAAAAGATGCAGGAGACATATTTAACAGAAAATTACACAAAAGCCCCCAACACTAGATATAATACTTGATCTACCAGCATTTAATTTGTCTACTCGTCACCTTTGTGCCTTTTTGTGCAGTAACAGCTGTGTCCTCCCAACCAAAACGGTTCCCAAAGCTCTCACTGACATTAAGTTACTCTTCAAATAGACACTAACAATCGCACAAGCAGCTGCCCACACACCTATGCTGACTTTAAACTCTCTAAATGGCAACAGGAGAGCATTTTTGAGGGCATCAGATAGAAGATAATCCACTTGTACTGAACTAGAGTTCAAATAATTATTAAAAGAAAGAGATAATGGGACTCCTAACATCCGTGAAAGATCTGGTAGAACACCATAGTGCCCTTGTCAGATTAACAGCACTTAAAGCTTTCATCTTTGAAAGACAGGAGAACATTAAGCATCTTAAAAAATCTATGGGTACTTCTGTCCATCCTTCCACTGTGAGGCGATAACTATCTTCTACAAAGATGCATAACTGGCAAGAAGCTATTGCTGAAATGCTAGAAATTGCACTAAATGACTGAAATTGGCCATTTGAGATGTTTTCATGGACTTAGTACAACTGAGATTTGTAACTGGGATTACAAGGAACTACTACAATTTGGAAGTGTTTACAAGAAGGATAGAAAAATATTGCTGCAGAGTTCTTTGAAAAACCTGAAAGCAAGTCTCCTGAAAAGAAGCTGTAATAAAGGTAAAGGTTAAACACTGACAATTGATATGATTTGTAGCTACTGAAGCTTCTGTGCAATTTTCTGTTAAATATAGGTTTTCTGGTTTTCTCTGTAGCTGAAAAGCTAATTATTGCACTTGACGGCCATTTTTATTGGAAATGAACTTTACTTTTTATCAGTACTACAGCTAGTAACATAATTAATTATTTTATATTCAGTCTGTACATTCCATATGCTGGTTTGAGTCTGCACTTCTCTTTTTCTGCTTATTCCAATGTGAAAAAGCAAAAACAATGCAAAGGATGCTATTCATTCTGCAAAACAAAACACTGCACACACAACAATAACTTTTCATCAAACCCACAGAAATGTGGCAGCACAGAATTTTTTTTCAGAGTGAAATACCCGAACAGAGAAAGCAGTAATAGATATAGAATAGAAATAAATCCCATCATAACATGCTTTTGTTATCACAGGTGATAAAGGCAACCCAGTCCGAAAACAAAAGCCCTGAAAATAGCAGTATGTCTGTGTTAATACAGCAGAAAATCCCTCCCGTTGCCTTTGTAGGTTCAGCTTTATGCTTGATCCATGCTGCCTACCTACCTCTGTGAAAGGAGTAACAGGCTTACATGCTGCCCCTGGTGTGTGCTATTTTCCAACATTAAAGCTTCTATAGTGAATAGGTGAAATACAGCCCCTGAATGCATCTATGGGATTCACATGATTCAGAGGAACGTGATGTTCATACCTGGTAGCGTGTGAGCTCCAGAAGGAACAATCCAGAGACAAGGAACATCAGAGAACACATAATGATGCCATGATGGACTCAAAATGAAAGAAGTTGTACATCTGACTAATGTAGCCGGTCAGGTAAAATAAGCTTTGAGCGTTATAAACCTGGCATTCTAAAAGAAACGCAAGATTTACTCCTGTATTGACAGCGTGAAATTTCTTGTCCATAATCAGCAGTCTAACCAACCGTTCAAAAACTGAATTGATTTTAATTTGCCTCCATGACAGCTCATCAGCTGCAAACGCAACAGTGCTCTCGTGACAGATCCATGGACCAGTTTCCAGATGTTCCTGCACTGACCTTGGTGTGCAGATCTGGACTGTGCTCTTCTGGCCCTCACTTAAGTAATATACAGTGGCCTAATAGATCTGTCAGTTCTCCTGGTATCACTTTCACTGGTTCAACGGCGCCCTGTTTCACAGGAGTGCCCCTATTATCCAATACAAATTAAACAACCCTGCTTCTTTAAAAGCCAAAGAGAAGGTCAGACTGGTCAATAGGAAAGAACACTGTTGTCTGAGTTGCTCCCTCCAGATCTAAATCCACATCTGGTAAGAGAACGTCTTGCTATTAATGGAGATTTTTATCTTTTTAGCTTCAAAGGCTGAACGCTAAGCCCGAAGAGACTATTGCTGATTTTTGCTGTGTTGCATTTTACCACAGCCACGCAGAAAGCTTTGCAGGCATTTTCTGCAAAATCCAAGGATGACTTTGCACTCTGTCATAAGTAGCCAAGAAGTAAACATGTTGAATATCGTGCATTCATATCACAGTTCTTTCAATTGTTCTTCAGATTCAGACTGAGGATTACTGTCCCCACCTTCCTGCATGTAGGAAAAGGAAGTACATCTCGCTGACACCTTCAGAACAATGGGACTCTTAAGAAAGGCAGTTTTTATCAGTCTGGTGGTGACCTTATCGCTCGTTGCTTGCCGTAATTGCATATTAAGTACGGAGTAAACTAGAACTAATTAGAATGTCAACAGTCAATTCGATATTCCTTTTGTCCATTAACCTTGTGCTAACCTCTATGTGTGCGCTGAGCTGGGCTGATAGATGGGAATATGGAGAGATTGCATTTTCCCTGTTTGCTGAGGTGTGCTGGCCGTGACAGCTTTGACAAATTGGGGCAATGTGGCGTGATCCGTAGAGACTACAGTACAATACAGCAAAGCCCAAACAAGTTCACCGTGAGCTCGTAACACAGCACTAGCATGCTATTACTGCAGCTCCACCACTGAACTGCAGACTCACCAAGGTTAGCACAAACCAAGCATGACAACGTCTGGCTGGTTCCACGACTTGAAGCTCATGTGGTATGTTGAGGGTCAAGTGCTGTTCTGTGACTTAGAGAAAACTATTGGTGAAATAGACCAGACTTACAGCAAGTATTTCTCTCTTTGAATTGTGTTCTTTTCATAGCATTTCACAAACAGTTTCTGTTGTGAGCCCAAGTGTTGCAGGCGATGCACTTTTTCAAAACAGTGTAATCGAAATGTAAAACAACGGATCTCTTCTCTGAAGCACTCACATATGAAACTGGGGATGGATTAGTGACCATACCAGTGCTGGCTCTGACTGCCATGGGCCTCAGTCCACATAATCTACGGCAGGTGTAAATTTTATGTTAACAAGTAGCCCTTAAATATGTACAAATCACAAAATGCAACTAAGAAAAACGTGTTTCTGTTAAAGTATGGATGGCCTTGTGTCCAAAGGTCTCACATAATCATAATTTATCCCTGACAGGAGCCTAAGGTCTCCAAGCCAAATGCCAAGTGTCGATACAACAGCTATGACGTCTCCCACCCTTGTGCTGTTGAGCCATGGAACTGTGTTTTCTGGAGTGATGGGGCACTATCAAATACAATAAATGGACAAAAGTATCGGGACCTATTTTTCAGGTGACTGTACCCCAGTGCACAAAGCAAGGTTCATAAAGACATTGCTGGATGAGTTCAGTGTGGAAGAACTTGACTTGCCGGCACAGAGCCCTGACCTCAACCCCATCAAGCACCTTTGGGATGAAATGGAATGGAGACTGCAAGCCAGGCCTTCTCATCCAGCCTCAGTGCCTGACCTCATAAATGCTCTACAAAATGAATGGGCACGAATTCCCACAGAAACACTCCAGAATCTTGTAGAAAGCCTTCCAAGAAGAGTGGAAGCTGTTATAGTTGCAAAAGGGGTACCAACTCCTTATTAAAGTCTATGTATTTGAATGTAATGTCATTAAAGTTCCTTGTTGCTGAAATGGCCAGGCGTCCTAATACTTTTGTCCGTATAGTGTACCTTAAAGATGACATTTGTGATCAAGAACAGATTATCCAGCATTAGCACTGGACCTCAGTAACATCCCTTGTGGCTGAATACGGTCAAATCCTCACAGCAATGATCCCCCATCTTGTGTATGTAGAGTAGAGGCTGTTTCTGCAGCAAAAAGGTGAGGGGAAGGATGGGGGACAAACTCCTTATTATTACATTGAGCAAGTGTCTTAAAATGTGGAAATATGTTGGGAATATGCTAATTCAATTGTAGATCTTTTGCTAAACAATAAAGGTAGAATTTGCATGTTGAGCAGTGCCACTGTTTAAATGCACGCTCTCTCTCTCTTTACACTGAAAAGATTTCCTATTATTGGACAAATCTGCTCAGCCTGACTAACTCCCTCCCCCTCCTCCTCCTCCTTTTCTTTCTTTCTCTCTGTCAACCCTCCATATGCAGGTGTGCCCATGTAGCAGCTCATAGCTGTCAGCTCTCATGGCTGAAGATGAATAGGGCCTCGGTTTCTTCTCTTCTCTCTCTCTCTCTCTTTCTCTCCCCTCCCTCTTTCTCACTGTGTCTCTCTCTATGGTGGTGTTGTAAAAGTTATCTGCTCTCTGTCTCAGCCTCTCTCTCTCTTTCTCGCTGTCTCTTTCACACCTCTCTCTCTTTCTCTCCCTCCCTCTTTCTTGCTCTCTCCTCTCTCTTTCTCTGTCCCTCCCACTTTCTTTCTTTCTCTCTCTCTCTTGCTCTATGCCACAGCTACTCATCCACCCACCCGCCTACCCACACAAACACACAGACACACACACACAGACACACACACACACACACACACACACACACACACACACACACACACACACAGAGAGCTATTGTGTCACTCTTCAGGCTCCCTATGCTTTCTTTAGTCTCTGTATTTATGCTTGACCTCAGGAGAAATTATTGTCTTGTAATCTTCTCACATTTATTTCCACATTTACTGTCAATCAAGGAGTCAAAAGACACTGATAATGATTATCAAATGATTACTCCAATTCAGTGGTCTACAAACTGGACCTCAGGGTCCTTATGAATGAAACTTTGACAGCGCTGCACTTAGCGCTTATCCCTGATGCAAATCTGTGTTTGTGTCAGCCTTAAAGCTTAATTAGTCAGTGGTGTCTAGTGTAGCTAACCATCATTTGCATAAGCGGTGTTAATTTGGATCTGTAAGAGTTTACTTTCCCGCTCAAAACTAGGAACAATGTAGTCACATATCTGCTGTCATTTCTGCTACATACACTATGTGAACAAAAGTATTGGAATGCCTGACCATAACACCAACAGGGACTTTAATGACATTGCATTCAAACACATAGACTTTAATATAGAGTTGGTCCCTCATTTGCAGCTATAACAGCTTCCACACTTCTTAGAAAGGCTTTCCACAAGATTTTGGAGTTTCTTTGGGAATTTGTGCCCATTCATTCTGTAGAGCATTTATGAGGCCAGGCACTGATGTGAGACGAGAAGGCCTGGCTCGCAATTGCCGTTCCAGTTAATCCCAAAAGTATTGGATTGGGTTGAGGTCAGGGCTCTGTGTGGGCCAGTCGAGTTCTTTCACACCAAACTCACCCAGCCATGTCTTTCTGGAGTTTGCTTTGTGCACTGGGGCACAGTCATGCTGGACTAGAAAAGGTTTTTCCGCAAACTGTGTCCACAAAGTTGGAAGCATGGCGTTGTCCAGAATGTCCTGGTATGCTGAAGCATTAAGATTGCCCTTCACTGGAAGTTAGACACCTAGCCAAAACCCTGGAAAACAGATACTTTTGTCCATATAGTGCATATGTCCCAATACTTTTGTTCATATAGTGCATATGCCTTTAGAGGCAACAGGTAGCTTGTCAAAGGGTAATGATGTAGAGCCAAAGCACTGTTACAGAACACTTTCAGAACACAAAGTGGACATGGTGCACCTGACAGAGTAGGTTAGGGTCTCTTGTTAGTCTGTCTTTGGATATGTTTTATTTATTTAGATAAACTATTGAGAAGCTATAAAGTTTGCCAAAAAAATTTATCTGTTGACTGGATAATTAGAGTTGTGTTCAAAACCCCTTTCATTATCAGACTTAACAACACTATATGCTTGCTGGCATTTTAATTACATTATCTATACAGTCATTTTGTGAAGGAGTCAATACTAAGAGACAGTGATAGAAATAGATATTTCTTTCATTTTGTAGTAATCTGTTTCATCGTGTGAAGCCTACCAGCAACTAGGGCTGAGCCCATCCATAGCCATGGGAGTGTATAATGAGTAGGGCATGCAGCATCTCTGTTTCTTTGTTTAGTGCATCCATATCAGGTGTACTGAAAACAAATATGTATTCTCTTAATCCCAGAAAACATCTGAGGCTATAAAACAATGCTCAGAGCTATAGACCAATAGCTAGTCATGCACCATTTCTCCCATTACCATTTTTAATTCTCAGCCATCACAGAACACCTACTTGACTGACTGATTGTTCTTTCAGTTTGCACTGTGGAAATGTCTGCAGCTATTATATTGTATTGCTCTGTTGCTCACACTCAGACAGCAGTAGCACACAGTCATTACTTTGTTACCCATAATGTCATATATCAATGCTAAATGTTATTACTGTTTCAAATATTTCACGGTTTTGCACCTTACATTAGTGTTAATAGTTGATTTACACACATGCACAGCTGTACTGAACCCTGATACCAGTGCCAGCGTAGGTGTGTTGCTATTGCAGATGTTGATATACTGGAGTCATTAAGAGAGAGCAGTAATAAGAATACACAGCTCCTTACACAAAGTCCAGATATATTTTGACATTTTCCTGTAAAAGTCAGCACATTGATCAAATGCACGTGTACACCTACAAACACACACACACAGACACACACACACACACACACACACACTGCCCTCATGAATGCAGTCTATATAAAACACAAAAGCAGGCCACAGGGGAAGTTCATTCGTGACTGTGGCTGTCATTCCCATTCATCTCCCAAACGGAGGGGAGTGTACATGACAGCAAGCATAGCCTCCATTTAGTGACAGCTTTGACCTTCTTCGATTAGACATCTCTATTCCCCCCCCCTTTCTCACGCTCTTTCTTTCTCTCTTTCTTCTTTCCCTCAATTTTCTCTCTTTCTGCTTCTCTCTCTTTCTCTCTTTACTCTTGCTCTCTCCATTTCCTCTTTGTCTGTCCCCCTTTCCTCCTTTTCACTATTTCCTCTCTCTCTCTCTCTCTCTCTCTCTCTCTCTCTCTCTCTCTGTCTGTCTGTCTGTCTCTCTCTCTCTGTCTCTCTTTCTCTCTCTCTCTCTCTCTCTCTCTCTCTCTCTCTCACTCTCT
>JBBPCX010000160.1:8822145-8852717 GCA_037974365.1 Hydrocynus forskahlii
GAAAATTACAATGACTGCAATTCATATAGGTAATTTGGAAAATCTAAGAAAAATATGATTTGCATAATAATTTGGAATGCAGTGTATATGCACAGTAATATTAGAAGTGTATATATGAAAAACCGTGTTGTGTTGTGGTTAAAAATGCCTAAAAATGCCAATTTGTATAGTTTAAACCCTAAATATTCCCCCAGATATGCTCCCAAAACACTTTTAATTTAATTTTAAACGCATTACCCTCAAAGAAAATATAAAGGTAAACCCATATCCGTATTGTACAGTTTACACTGAACTCCCCAGTGGTAGAATGTAAAATACCGATGTTACCCCTGTATAGTACTGTAATTAATGCAAGCGCGTTCCTTTGGTATAAGCAGGGTAAATACAGTAATTAAATTTAATTTATAATAATAAACACTCAGTGAAACACTCGAACACTCCTCTGCTCCAGACTGTTCTGATGCGGCAATGCTGGACTGTATCTGCCAGAGATCTGTCACAGCTCAGCAGGCGGTACACAGTTGCTTTGTGTTCTCTCGACAGTACAAAAAAATGTATGCAGTTATATTTTATATGGAAATTTTGCGGTATGTTAATATTTATGTTAGAAAATGAGCAAATTACATATTTTTTTAGCACCAAAATGCATGAAAAATTAAGAAGGCACAGAAATTTGTTTTCCTATGATAGAGGTACTTTCAGGATGATTTTCCTTAACACAACATACTTTTTGCAGTGTGGAGTAATCATTTTTCCTCATATTGTTCAGAACATCGCGAGAATATGGAATCATGAACCCATTACCGTGAATCAAATCAGACTGTAAGGTAAGTGTATTGTTACGGCCCTACTGTGCTGGCTCTGCAGGGGACAGTGTGTGATGGATCACAGCTTTATTTCTCTCATCATGTGGGTGATACATGCGTGAGGTGATGTGTTGTGAGAGAGAATGTGTGATGTGCGAAGTGCAGGCATGCTCAGTGCAGCCCTGTGGTGCTGTGCGGTGGAGTGTAATGAGAGATGTGTAATCACTTCCCCTCAGTAATTAATGAATGATAGAGGAACAGTGGGAATAACACAGTGAGGAGACAGACACACACACACACACACACACACAAACACAGGCACTGAGCTTAATCTTCTAATCCTATTTCCTCTTTTAATGAGAGGAGTCATCTCTCGCCCTACCTTTCTTTCTTTCTCTCTTTCTTTTTCTCCCTTTCATTTTCTTTCTCTCCTTTGCACTTTAGTTTTCTCTCTCTCTCTCTCTCTCTCTCTCTCTCTCACTCTCTCTCTCTCTCTCTTTCAGGGCAGCCCGTAGGTTTAGTGCGTTGTGTTGACAGTGAAGCATGACAGTTGAGAGTGTTTGACCTTGGGCCACCGTTTAGAGGCAAAGTCTCTCTCACACACGCACACACACACACACAGACATACACACACACACATGCACACACACACTCACTCACTGAGCCACTGATGTGCTGATGACCTTGCTATCATGTTTCAAACCTCCAGCACTCCACTCATGAGCTGGAGAGCAGATTTCATTTCGAGGGCCAGGAGCTTTCTGTTTCAGTGCCCTTTTCTGCTCTGTCATCCATTCAGAACCGCAAAAATGCAAAAGCACATTTCTCACTACGGACCTGGGAGAAAAAGAAACTTCAGGCATGACAGAGCAGCAAAATACAATATCGGAATATCCAACATGGCATAAAATGGTCAACAAAATGTCATATTGCACAGATCACCTCTGTCATATTGCACAAATCCCATTGTTTTTTTTCCCCATTTTGTATAATGGTGGGACCATTTTATGCTAAGTGGACCAACAGAAATTATCCAAAGTTGGCTGGAAGAAAAATTCATATAATTTCATATTATGTAGTGTATATATATATATATATATATATATATATATATACATATAATGTTCAAAACATTAAAGGGTGTTCCCTTTAATTTTTTGAGCAGTATATATATAATCATTAGTTATACAATAACAAGTTAAGTTATTTTATGACAGCTATGACAAAGGAGAACCGTCAGAGCCTTCTAGGCTTTCAGAGAAGGCCTAATTATTAAGATGAATTTTACTTATATAATTTAATCAAAGCTGTATTGAGTAATTACCTGTGCAATAGGTTACAAAAGCCAATGTAAATTAAACAGAAAAGGTAAAAATTTGTATAAGAATCTGTTACAGCCTAAAAATAGAATATGGAATGTCTTTTACAAACGTCAAATGTCAAAATTTAATTCAAAACAGCCAAAATTGTTCATGGAAATTGTGATAGCTTAGCACTAACATACTACTAGAGTGCCTTATGGACACTAGCAGAAATTAGTATTAATGTGATATGACATGTTTTTGACTGACTTTGATCTTTTATGGCCCAAACTGAAAAAATAGTCAGATAATTTTAGTTTAACTGGTATAGTGAAAACGCTGCATAGTGCAGCATAGCATACCTTACCTGTATTAGACTGGTTATACCAACTTTGTTAGTAGTTACTATTATCAACAAAAACAGAGATATCAGTTAGCAAAAACCCAACATGAAAGCCCTTGGATAAGGACTGGGGGCAAAAAAAACAGACCGGGACATCTGTAAAATCATGATTAGAGTATCTGCTAAAGCACAGAAGTGAAGGATCAAAATACAGAGTGCGTGGTTTAGACAACTCAGGGCTCTTCTGGGATGTTTCTGCTGAATGCTGCTGTCGCAGCATAGCTAATGACTGGGGATCTCTTGCAGAGGACAGATACTTCTTTAGCTTTGGTCTCTGTGTGGTCTCTCTTTTTCCAAAGAGGAAGAGAAGTAGAGGGAGTGTGTGTGTGTGTGTGTGTGTGTGTGTGTGTGTGCATATACACTTGTGTCTGCAGAGATGAAGCATGGAGACAGACATAAAAGTAATGTTTGTTTCTCCCACTGCAGGAAAAATGTTTCTTGTGCTCAAACGTTCCCTTCAGCAGGGGGTCAAAGTCACTCAGGCATCTGTGAAAGTTAGTTTTCCTTTTTCCACCAACACCCAACACCACCACCACCCATCCCCCCCCCCACACACACACACACATGCATCTGCCTATTTGCGTCACGTTGCTTTCAGTGCTTGTGTTCTCCCAGAGAGGTGACAGCAGTGAAACAGAGACACACTCTAATTAGAGAATCCTCTCGCTCTCCACTTGAACCACATGTGGCCCTCCCACAGGGGGCCGTCAGAGCGATAAGAGTGGAGGAGACAGCCGAGGACCGCTGAGTGGCAGCCCAGGCCGACCACTGTGGAGAGGGCCATTCTCCACACAAACCTGTTAATGTGGCCTGTCAATTTATCTCTTCACAAACGGACCCCTGTCCACTGGTAGAACAGGGTCAAGAGCGAGCATCAGTCTTCCATTCTAACCAAGACAGCACAGGCAATAAATATTGATTATAAATATCAACAAGACATGATCTGAGAGATTTGATGCTGCCATATTTTAGCTTATCAGGCCCCCCTTGCAAAAAAACTGAAATTAAATTAATAAATTATACTGCAGCATGTTGCTTAGAACCAAAGCAGTTTCAACCAAAATTGTTTTTTTTTTCTTTCTACTCTTATTTTAATCTCATTAAAACGTTTTTCAGAGCATTTGCCTACTATCAGCTTTATACATTGTATTAAGAGTGGGCTATTAGCTCTGTTTACTGTTGCTTAGCAACATGTGATAGTTTCAAGAAACAAGGTGGCAGAGGTGAGCTATTCCCTCATTTAATGCTCTAATGATTCACCAGCAACATGATATGACACCTGTTGCATTAATGCAATGTTAAACCTTGAGGTGAGGTGACTGCAGCGGTCTTATCGCTGAACATCACATCAGATTTTCTAATAGCAAGGGTGACCATGCAACTATAATTTTTTTTTAGGCTAGGCCTATAAGCATTTTGCATGATGCCACTACATGGTAAACAAACAGACAGCGTCCCACTTACAAAAACTAAATAAGTAGCATGTATCCGACAATACAGCAAAGAGTGAAATTAAGAAAGTTCAGCTTCATTTATAAACCATCATTACATTCACAATCCCTCAGCTAAGAACTCAACAGGCTGCACCAGAAGAGCCCATTTCAAAATTACTGCTACCATCAAGAAGCACAATTCATATAAAAAAGCACTTTAATCTTTCAATGAAGTCAGCTCTGGTGCATTTGTGTCTTTTATGACTTGACAGGAAATGTCTCATTTCCCAGACCAAGGTCTTGCGCTCGTCCCTAGCAGCAACATGTTTGATTAGTTTCATATTTTATATATATTGGTTCATGCTGGACAAAGTTTCTAAACCCCTCTTTTCTGATCCTATCAGATTCCTTGCTGTAGTAGTGACACAGATGACAAAACACAGTGTCCTGTTTGATGCTATATCACAACCAAGCATAGCTGTTGCAGCCCCTTTAGAAGAGAAACATCTGCTTTCATCCATTGATACTAGTTGGAGACCCTTGAAACCTCTAGACGGCTCTATTGTCTTCTGTTTTCAGGTCTTCTTTCTCAATGAATGGCCTTACGTTTTGACATCTCTGCATTTGTAATTAAATCTCTCTTGGCCCAATGTTAGTTAGCTAATGTCACTGACCGCTAATAGGCCCTTTTCACGAGAATTGGATAAATGTAGACGTTGGGCAAAGCACATTCCCTACCATTCCCTTCCAGCCTCAGAAATAACCGCATTTTTGAAACATGTTTAAATGACTTTTCAGGTCTGCTTTTTCATCATTGCCAAGACTGAAGTTGTCCAGGATGATTGGAGAACACTCAACAGCTAGTCCAAGTTGAACAAAGGACATCACTTCTTCATGGAAGATCTCTTTCACATATGAGGAAAAGTAATGTTAGCTAACATTATTAGTCCTGGCATCCATGTATTGTATGTCATATTTTCACATTTCACATCTCACGTTCCATCCACTTGTTCTACAGGGCAAAAAAGACGAGTAGATGAAGCAGTTGTAAACGTTACAAGTTAGTTTTAGCTAGCATAAATGCATAAGATGCCAGCAGGGAGGGAGTGCCATGTGATCATGGTCCACTGCACCAGTGTAGACATTTTCCACAGCCACCAGCTCCAGGGAATGAACATCTGCTCCCAGCCAAACGTTTTGCCTTTCAATTGCTGACAGCCTTTGAGGGGGAACATGAAGTCTGTTCCTCTGAAAGCGGCTTTCAAGTGGGAGCTATCTTCAGCCTAATCTGTGGCGGTGAGAAGCTGACTGCACACAAAAGTACTTCCCCTCCGTATGACAAAATGTATTTCTTCGTCTCTCCTAATTGCACAAACCCAATTTTTCCTCTGCTCGTTATCAGCTGGGAAGCCATAGAAACTGGGTTTGACACTGCAAAAGTTCTTGTTCTTGGACTCGGCCGTTGTTGTGTCACCTGCCAATGAGCGCTTCTGGCAGAAAAGCCAGAATTTGTGAAAAAGAGTCCACTGACCAGCCTTCATTCCCATTAATTTCAAGAAATAAGAAATAGTATTACATTTTCAGATAACTAATACATTTTTAATGATTATGTGCCAGCTTTAAATTTAGATGCCACAAGGGCATCCAGGGCACACTGATGGCTATGCTAGTGGGTTCAAACCCATTCTGCTTCTTCATTCGAGCTGTTTCACCCAACTGCACTGCACTGCATTTACACCACAGTCTCAGTGGTGACACATACATACATTATCCCCAACTTTTTCCAGAGGTCAGCCTCTTGAATTCTTATGCATATTACATCCTAAGGCTTATTATTCATCAGTTACATGTAAAACTATGCAAATTGGTTATTCTCAGTTTATGGAATGGATGTGTGGACTCACTGATGGCTCTTTATAAGAGAATATGATTGACTTTACAAAAAAAAAACTATTGTTAATGCTAACATTTGTGTTAATGTTGTTAACAAACAGTGATCAATAGCAGTCAGTAGCAGTCAACCTTGTTTCCACAGTATGACTTACTGTGAGCTATAAAAATTAACAATGTCATCACGGCTATTGAACTGCTGCATTCAGCTTCACAATAAAGAGCTGGATACGGCTGAGAGCACTGACTACTGACTTTTTGTCCAGCGCTAAACTAAAGAAGATTAATTTGGACATCAGACTTGCCTTGGCTGATTAATTACATCCAGGGTGAGTCGAAAATCATATACGTTAGTTTTTACCAAGCTATTTCTTTAAACATCTGTGTTGAACTATGGGAACAATAACTGGACTGCATTACCTGCCTGTAGTATTAGCAGTGCTAGTGTTTTGATTGTAGGCGTTTCACTAAACCTAAAATCAGTGCACAGTTATTGCACATTTATTATGTTGAAAGCTGAGGAGGTCTTTGAGCGATTGAAAGCAGTATATTAAATGCACTATGTCTATACTAATATGAGGGGAATGTAGCACAGTAAGTGGCAGCTTAGCATAAATTGGATTGGTTGTACTGAGTTTTACTAACAAGTATGGCTGTGGTAACCACTTTATTACAAATATCAGACCACGCCCATTTTAATACTCACTTGGAGTTTACTTAGATCAGGTGCAAAAAGCTTCACCAGACACCTCAAAAATAGTAATAAGTGTAGTGGCAGTAATAGTGCTGCATCATTATATAAGCCACTGGGTCAGTGTCTTTTATGCATTTCTTTAAAATCATTTTTATTAGGCATTTGCTGTAAACCAGTATGCCTGTTCGTTGATGGGCAGTGGGCAGTGTCCACTTGGGTTTGACTTATACAGTCAACAACAGCTCAGCATGTCTATGATGTATTCATGAAGGAACGACCTTCACTGCCATTTCTCCTTGAGAGAGACAGGAAAGGTTCAGCAGACACAAGGCAAAGAGAATAGACAATGGCAACCTGGCATATGCCTCAGGTAAGTGGGAAAGCCACCGTGAGAGCCCATCTCCACACCCCTAATCAATTCAGCAGCCCGCCTTCTCTCGCTCTAACTGGAGCTGGCTCACACACTCAATTAAGAAGATTAGCATCAGGCGAAAGGGGAGGCGGGTGAGTGAACTGAGTATAGCTGTCTGGAACTGGAGTGTGTATTTGTGTGTGTGTGTGTGCGTGCGCGCATGTGTGTGCAAATTTGTGCAAGATTGTGCATGTGTGTATGTGGAGCACAGCCCACCAGCCAGGAGGAAATCGATGCAGCCACGCTCCTCCCAACAGTGGCACTGCGAGGTGATAGCCATCAGGCTGTGCGACGGCCTAGCGTTACGAGAACGATAACACCACCTTCCTGGCAAATTGGTGCGAATGGGTTTTTAGAGAAAGACTCCCAACAGTGAGAGATAAAATAAAAGACCTCCTCCAGAATATTCAGCAGGAAGAAAATAAAGATGTCAGATAAGATGCATGACCACTCTGGCGGCATTTCCAGGAACACCATGGCTCCCGGTAGAGGCACCAAGCTTAAGAACGGCAGAGTGTTCCCGCTGGGAAAAGATGGATGTCATGTGGTAAATCTATGTTGTGCAGACAGATTTGTTCTACAATTCACACTTTCCATAATTCTAGGTGAGCTAGAATGTTAAAAATCCAGTTTGTTAAAATGCTGGAGTGTCTATGTTTGGATACGAAGTGTGGCACCCAAATCAACTTGCCTGAACAGAGCCATGTAAAGTGCTGCATTGTGTAGCTCCACATTCAAAGCAAACGTTGAGTGCTTTCTCACAGCATGTTGTCCACCGCAGTCCCTCAGGAGGCTCCTCCACTGCCCAGCTCTCAGACTGATTTAGCTTCACTATTTAGTGCACACAAACTAGAGTGCCTCAAGCAGAGTTAATTGCATCCAAAACACAGTGGGGGAACTCAACCACCCAAACTGTACTTCAGTGTACAGTCTGAAATAAACATATGTCAAGCAGGGCACATGTGCACCATTTGCTGTTTTAAACGAAACTAAATTATGCCGCCATTGGCAGATTTGCAACATCACAACCAACAAGCAACAACACACAAAAGTTAATTTCCCGCCCTTACAGACATATTAAATGGAGCAGAGCTACCATAATCACACACATTTGTTAACAGACAGCTTACACTGTTAAGAAGTCTCTGCGAAATTGTTTCAATAATATGGTTCTGGGCTGGTATCTGCCAATACCATGCCTATCCAGTTTGAAACAGTAAAGTAGCAGCTTTTTTGTGTTACAGTTAGAGCCATAAAACTGTCACAATAGCAATTTCACAGCCTGTTCTATTTTGTTAATTTCTCGCTAATTCCAGTTTGTTTCATTTTTCTGCCATGAGTCTGGCTTGCTTAGGAGCAATGACAGATTTGGAATTTGACATATGCCTGCTGTTACAAACGGGCTGTGGCTCAAATATTATCTTATAAAAGTTATGTAACATATTGACTTTCAGTTTTTGTTTGTGCTTTAGTTGAATTTGCGTAAGGTTAGTGGTTAGCTGCAGCATAAAAGGAGTCCTTACTTAGCATTTGGCTCTCATTGGAATAATTCAATACAGCGCTTCTCTGCCAGTCAAACTCGGCTGTTGGAACTTTTTAACTAAAAATCTGTAATCTTGCCTAGTATTAGTACCACACTAGAATTTATATTTTATATCAATTTTATACATTATTAATATAAAAGATATAAAGTCACCATTTTGTGTCACAAAAAGCAACACATTTTCACGTATGAATCTGTTTACTACTTTTATCTAGTTATTCTAGTTTTAAGGAGAGTTTCCACATGGACTGTTTTGTGAATAAAGCACAATACAGGGCAGCCAGTTGTGAAAGCCATATCTCATGTGCCATGCACCCCAGCCATCCCAGTCACCGGAGTACTGAGCCCTCCCCCTGCTCATACTCCCCTTTTGGTTTGTACCGCTTACCTGACTTTCAGCATCAGTTCTGCATTAGTTCTCACTGCTTAAACGCAGCCTGAACCAGAATCCAGCATCCATTCATCATCATGTCTACTGGCTAGTGTCGCTCTATGTTTTGTGCATCTATGTTCTCTGTAGCAGAGAAGTTGAAAAAGGTATGCCTAGTAATCCCTCTTTCCCTTCAGAAGACACTGACCAGGTAGACCCCAACGGCTGGACCTGGCACTCCCTGGACTTCCCTCTCCTTCTGAGGCAGTGCTGAGTTCAGTATCTCTGTTGTTTGCATTTCTCTCCAAAAACCTGAAATAAAGGATCACAAGCACCTTCTGCAAGCGCGTCGCCTTATATTGGCTAGTCAGCAATATGACACCAATCAGAACAGAGGTTGAGAAGTATGTAAAAAAAGATAATTCAAGGAAAGGAATTATATCAGATTTATATACTTTACTGATATCCCACTCATTTGAAAACACATTTTGTAGAATGGAAGCATGGAGGATTTGTATCAAAACCAGTTCCTTTAGATCCTAAACTGTTTCTTTTTGGGCTATATTCAAACTATAAATATAGTAAGAATGAATGGGCATTGATGGACCTTGGCTTGTTAAACGCTAAGAGAGTAATAGCATTATCATGGAAAAATACAAATGGACCTAAAATTTCTCAGTGGACAAAACAAATGTTATCAAATCTCCCTCTGGAAAAGATTTCTTATGTTTAAAAGGGTAGACAGGAAGCTTTTGAATGTATATGGAGAACATTCATGACCTATATTAAAGATGTGGATTTTGTTGCAGACACCGATGACAGAGAATAAGGACAGTGCAGTTCACGATGCAAATGCAACACAAGGATAGATCTAAGAGAAAAGGATACTATTAGCCTGAGAAGTCAATATTTATGTTATACCAATACTGTTTCTGTTGAATTGATGTTATCAACTGTTGAATTTGTTGAATACTATTGGTCTGTAAAATTCTGAAAACAATAAAAAAATATTGTCAATCAGAACAGAGGGACCTTGAATACATCAGTCCTAAAAGCACGGGAAAAAAGAACCGTGCTTAATTTTACAGAACGTGTTAAACGGGATAAAGAGAGGTTGCGAAATGGTAAATATAAAGTATGATCATTTTTGATACATTAAACCAAAACATTATAATGATTTTTAAATAGATCCCTTTAGCATTCTGCAGGCTACAGTGGACAATGCCATGCGAAGTTTAGTGCTTTATACATGCATATCATATTTGATCATTTGATAATGTATTTCTCTGTTTTTCAGTAACCCACAGGCCAACTGATCAGCATTCTGAACTTATTTTGGAGCTAAGTCTATAAGTGGATGTGGTACCATGCTTACAGGCAAATTGTAAATAAAGATGTAGCAGTTGCATCTTTTGACCAGGGACAGAAAACATACACACACACAAACACACACACACACACACACACATTTGATCCCTCACCAGCCAGCAGCTGGCCTGTAAAAGCCCTAATCAGCTCCACCCCTGCTCACCATGAACAATTAAGCCTTGGCCCACAGAGCAATCCTATCACCCACAGACAGCCTGGACCATCAGGCAAGAAGCAGAGCAGACATAAACCCCCCTCTCTCTCCCACTTTCTCCTTCTCTCTCTCTCTCTCTCACACACACACACATACACACACGCACAGAGCAACTGTCTTGCACAATGTGAAGATTTAAATGGAAACCTCAAGCCATGAGCTCAGGGATAAGGAAAAGGGGAGAAAACGCCGGATTAATGAGCAGGAGGTGTTTATCTTCACACAACAGATCACAATGAGACATTAAAGGGCAATTCAACTGTTTTCTATAGTGTTATACATTCATCAATATGATAATACAAGAAAATATGTTCAGTGAATATAAAAAAAATCATCACAATGAGCTAGTACAAGCAAATTTGCCATTTCTCTTCCAGAATTAACCCCGACACTAAGTGAATGGAAAAGACTGCAAATGCACAATATGCATAGGAACAAATACAGTTCAGGTTATAACTGAATGCAATATAGGGTTCATTCAAGTATTACGGGACACAGGTTGTTATGGGACAGCATGTTAATAAATAGGGAATTTCTGAATTCTTGAAATTAAAGCCATACTTTTACTCAATTTCCCAATTCATTTGTTTCCTTTACACTTTATACTGGTACGTATCAGCAAAAATAGGAACGAACAACTTGGTTAACTGATGACCCACAATTCATGTTAGACATTGCTATTGACTGCTATGGTGTAGTGCTTGCTTAATTCTGATTATAAGAAAGTTAAGGCTTAAGTAATGAGTCACACTTCCATTTCAGAAAGCCCCCCCCCCAAGGGTGTGGTATAACTGGAACTACGGAAGCATGGCAGCAGTCCTTTCTACGCTAAGCATTTACAATGATGTTATCGCCGATAAGAATTTGACAGAAAGCAAGAATGTGACTCCATTGACGAAGATCAATCATATCCACATGCATACTGGGACGTAAGTGCAGTTGAGAAAGCCAAACATCTTCTGGAAAGCTATGAAATCAGTCTACTATTCATTTTCTATAGACTGAGCATTGACCCCTGAGCTATATCTCAACATGACATAATAGGGCTGTGGTTCGGCAGTCAATGCAGCAAAGCATTGCTGACAGCAGCCTGTCAAGCACTTTGTACAGACTCAGAATGCTTCATGAGATGGAAAAAAACACATTCAAGGTTTTGCGTGAAATTGTCTTCTGGTAAGAATTCTTTAAGAACCAAAACAAGCTTACTTGAAAGCATACGTGTAACAGAAAGCAATGGGCAGTTGCTTCAACATCTTTCCAATGGTTCCAACTTCAAGTTTACTTTTACTAAAAAGGTTTTCTGCTCTTTTACTCCCTTATTAAGAACAGGAAAGTTCATCTAAATCACTGTCAATGGTAACGGAATGCATGCTTCAGATGCAGTAGACTAGGTTGGAATACACTGTTTTTTTCCTTCAGAGCTACAGCTGTCCACAGACACGCATTGGCTTGTTTCACATGCCTGCACACCCCGCAAACATCAGGTAGCTCCGACTGCAGTTACCTTCGCTTTCCTTGTTTGTGCCTCGAACAAATATTTGTATGGGCACTTAGCTCAAGGAGGGCTGCTACAGTAGAGCATTCAAAAGAGTCATCACATTTTCCCAGAGCGCTGCTCCGCCTTCCTGAGTGCTGATCAAAGAGCTTCCCGTCACTCACTGTCCAAGAAACAGTCCATTTACACGTAATTACAGCCCGTTCTAGGAGAGATTGGACAGGAGCAGTAATCTGTAAGCAGAAATAGCTACATTACTGAGGACACCGTTTCAACAGAAAGTCATTTATTCATATACTTCATATTTCACACACCAACATTGCCTGGGAAGTTTGGGGAAGGTTGTTTGTACCTTGACAGACAACAAGGTACAAGGTAAGTCTCCACTCCAAGTTTTTTTGTTTTGTTTTGTTTTGTTTTGTTTTAGGTACAGTTAGGGTTCAAAAAAAGGGGAATGCAAGAAAAAAAAGGAAAACAAAACATCAGTCCCAGTGGAAAACTGTATCACCTTCTTTGGACTAATTTTGTCCCAGGTTAACACAGTGTTTTCCAGACTTGGTCCTTGCGTGTATCTGCCCTGCATGTTTCAGGCTATTCTCTGTGATAACACATCCACTTCTACTCACTAAAAGATTGTTAATAAAACTGATTAGTGGAATCAGGTGTGTGGGGGGCAGGTAAAAACACCAAAAGGTACAGGGCAGTGGGCCTCTAGGACCAGTGTTGGGAAACACAGACCTAATGTACGCCTACAATAGATATTTTAAGATTTGCACAGCAAGTTGAATTGGAAGCCTTGAACCACGTTTGAATGTATCTTCCCCCTTTCACTTATCGAAAACAATGAAATCAGCCTGGACTAAGGATAGAGAAAAGGTTACATCTTTACATGCTTATTCAGTGACTTCAGGTAGGCCACTGCCAGAAACTGGACCCAGTACTGACACTTAACTACACCAATTCACTTTTTCAGGTGTAAGACTAATTTTAGTTAAAAAAATATAAAACAAAAAATGATCTTCCCAGCAGTGTATTTATAGACTTTAGCTTTTACCTATTTAACCCATTAACACTCTGCATCCAGGGTTACTGGTTTCATGTTCGTGTCCACACTGAGGAGAGTAAACTGTATCAGCATGTGGAGCTTTGTGTGTGTTTACTACCATAATATAAAAAGTGTATAGCAAACTTTATTGTGGGATGCACACTTTCTTAGTGAGTGTACATACATATTCAGAAGGGAATTCAGATCAGTAAGTGCTTATTATTGATTAGTGCTTTATATTGATTATTGATTAGAGTATCAACAAAAGCAGAACGAAGTGTGAAGTATTCATGTGGCCTCTCGCTCAAAAAAGAAGTTTGTATCATGAGCATAAGAAAATTCTTGAATGGCTATGTAAGATCAATTTCAAAATAAATGCAGCACACGTCAAAACATATCCATATAACTGAGGAAGAACATATGAAACTGCAGAAACTGATACAATTTTGTGCTGGCTTAATAGTGTTAAAGGGACCATATCCAGCATTTGTCTCACATATTCACAGCATATTCACAGTATATTCTATTCATGTGGCTTCTTGCTCAAAAAAAGAAGTTCATGTCTTGAGCAAAAGACAATTCTACAAATCACGAATGGCTTTGTTAGATCTGATTCTTACATATCAAAATAACTGCCACACATACCAACATATAATTGGGTGAGTGGGTGGTAGTGTGTAAAACACTTTCCTGTGAACCTGATGACCACAAAGTTGCAGGTTCAAACCCCCACTTTCTATCATTGTGTCCTTGAGCAAAACACTTAACCCTCAGTTGCTCCAGAGGGACTGTCCATGTAACTAATGATTGTAAGTCGCTGTGGATAAGGGCATCAACCAAATGCCCCCTTTATAATTGAAGAGGTGTAGATTAAACTGGTATTACTTTGGATTGGTTTGGAAGTGTTAAAGGGACCATATCCAACATTTGTCTTTGTCACGGCTGGCTCTCCTGTGCCATGCCTCCTGGCCTTCCCAGTCTCTGGAGTACTGAACTTGGCTT
Source organism: Hydrocynus forskahlii (assembly GCA_037974365.1). Lineage (NCBI taxonomy): Eukaryota > Metazoa > Chordata > Actinopteri > Characiformes > Alestidae > Hydrocynus > Hydrocynus forskahlii. Next base: position 8,836,122 of record JBBPCX010000160.1, read on the forward strand.
ATTACCCACTACCCCCCCACGCCCCCCCGACCCATCCCGGCTGTTACTTTCACTCCCTCAACACTGATCCCACTCACCTGTACCTTATCACACTGTTCTATTTAAGTCCAGCTCGACCCGGAGATAACTGTCTTTCCAAATGGCTGGTATTGTCTGTGTTGTGTCTCTATTTCTGTTTCTGTTTTCAAGTACCCCGGCCCTGTTTCCAGTTTCCATGATGAAGCCTATTCCTGACCTGAACACACCTTCCCTCTCAGTGGGCTTTTAAGCTCCTGAATCCCATTGGATTTACGCTCACACTTCTGACGTGCATGCCAGAGTGCTTGTGTTGAACTGCACTCAATTGAACTGTCTTTATGAGCCAAAGCTGTTCTACATGTTCCTTTTTTTATTTTCCCTGAATAAAGTGTAAGTGAAATTGAGGTGAACACACCACAGCACACAGTGTGAACAGCACAAAATTCTGTCTCTGCATTTAATCCATTCACCAAGTGAAGCAGCGGGCAGCCAGGAACACAGCAGCCATATACTGCATTTAGCTGACGCTTTTATCCGAAGCGACTTCCATTCCCTAACTACAGAGGACAGCCTCCCTGGAGCAGCTTGGGGTTAAGGGTCTTGTTCAGGAACCCAGTGGAGGAATGCTGAAGGTAGGATTTGAACCCATGACCTCTTGGTCCAGAGGCAAGTATCTAGGCCACCACCACCCCAGGATCACAGCAGTGTGTGGGGATGGTACCTTGCTCAAGGGTACTTCAGAGATGCCACGAGCCGTCTTGGGATTCAAACCCACAACTATCTGAGCGTAGGGCGAACTCCCTAACCATTAGGCCACCAGCTGTCCCCATGGAGGTCTATCGAGCTACTCCTGCACGTGTGTCATCTTCTGTATAGCACCCACATCATGACAGTCTAACCTGTAAAAAGAAACAGGCTCTTTGTGTTACTGTGTGTTTAAGGCTGGTATGTCTAAATGTCTTTGTCCTAGACATGACCTCACCTCTGGACTGCATTCTGAAAGCACTCTGGACTAAAATATGCAACATAAATGGGTGGAATCAAACTGGTGAATAGTGAAAATGTGGTTTTTGTGACATCACAAAGCTACTAATTCAAACAGGCTGTGTTTGCACCTTAGTTTCCATATTGAATATTTGCATTGGCTGAGGAGGGAATGATATGCTTTTGACAGTTTAACAGTGTTTACATACTACATTACTTCAACTGCAAAATAGCAGGAATAACATGATATTTTGTCATGTGGGACCTTGCTGTCAAATGCGTGTTGAAGAGAAGGAAAGAAAGCATTCACAGCAGGGAAATAGTCACAACAGACTGACAGGAACCCTGGGCAGAGATAGATGCTAGAATAAAGAAAGCACGTGCATGTGTAGAATTCACAATGAGATGCAAGTCTCACAGGGAATATATAGTGAACCATGATGGTGGATGATGTGCAGTACATGTCAATACTCTGGTATTTCGTGGTGGACCAGCTGGAAGCATAAACAAGGCAGTCATAACAATCATGTTGCACAGCTTTTTATGACTGTCATCACAATCTTGAACCAAATGAATCAGCTCTGTGACTCAAATCAAGCACTTCTGTTTTAACACAAGTACTGTGTTGACTAGGGATGCGCTGATCATGAATTTTTATGGCCAGTCCCAGCTCCAGTTTCTGCAAAGCCAAGTTGGCAGACTGTCGATTTTTTTTGTTGTTGCTGATGATTTGGCCTATTTTTTGGCTTTTTCTTTACATGAAGCTCACATGTTGTGGGTTAAATGAACACACACAAACACATGCCCAGCATTCTCTGTTAACAAAAGCCACACTCACTTGCTCTAAGGCCAAAGAAGCATTTTAAAGGCCAAAGGAACATTTTAAAGCCTTCAGTTGCATTTTAAATGAATTCCATTGAAATATAAGGGCAAGCAGTACAATCAGTCATGCGTAACTATGCAATGGCATTTTGTTATAGCACTAATTATTAACAAAACAGGTCAACTGACCATTGTGTGGTTTGAGCAAAATTCTATCAGTTCAGATCATGGCTGATTTACAACATGCTCAGTGTTCCCCAGTGTTCAAACTGGCAAATGTACCGAGGTATGGTGTATTCTTAATACCAGAAAGATGTACTGCAACCTGCTCACTAGAACCACAAAAAAAAACTATGAAACACTAGCTTTGATGTACATTTTACAAAGTAATTGTTGTTTAGAATCCAAATGAAAATGAATGAGAAGCGAAAGTGAGTGAGAATGAAAATGTAAATCAAATTGAAAACTGTGTGGGTGGCACGGAGGCACATAGGTGTGAGTATTTGTGTGTGAGGGAACATATTTAATACATAGTGAATATATTGACATAATTTAAGCTGTATTTACATTTATTTACATACATTTCAAAAGTGCTATATTTCAAATACAGATTTTTCCTATATGAGTCAAGTATACATTAAATATCTTATCTTTCTGATCTTAATCTGTATTTTTTTAACAGCGTTATTGTTGTAAAGCTATTAACGTGATTTTTGTAAAGCTCAGTTATTGATTTGTTGTGACGTTATTATGGTGACTGAGCATGCTGGCTTGCTAATGTTAGCTAACTGCTAACCTAATTAAATGATGGTCATTTCTGTTTAGTGTTCTGATTGAAACAGTACTGAAGATTTACAGTTGTGTCCAATGGTTAGGCAAAACATCGCCTCATCTCTCAGATTAATAGGCATTCTCATGCAGTGACCTCATCACAACAGCTAGGTTACATCATCCATCTCTATTATCTAAGCATGACACTTCCAGACAGCTGCTCCCTTAATCACAGTATGCAAGCATGTGATCAGTTGGATCTAAGCCACCGACCCGCCCACACCTAAAGCATGTGTTTTGTTAGACAATGTCTTATCGTCTCCCTCTGTAAGAGCACATATCTTTATTTCAGATATTAGAATTGTGTAACAAAACGGCATGATAATGTATAATAGGTGCTTGTCTAGGTAAATTGCATCTGTAACTCAGGTATTCACTTGGGTTGTGGCCTTTCATCCAGAGATTTGTTTTTTTCTTTTATTTTGTTTTATTGCTTTTCTTTTTTATCTTAACCTAAATCAAGATAGCACATTGGAAATTGCGGTATTTTTTTTTTTCTCTGGGAAATGACTCACGTCCTCTGGTGCACTCATTTCATTATCAAAGCAATCCAATATAGTAGACTGGCAAGAGAAAATGGTCACTGGCCAAGTGTTCAAATAATTACATCAGCTAACTATATCAACAAATCCTGCAGCCTTCCAGGACCCTGGATTAATAAATCATAAACTGAGTAGCTGCTGCGCTAGTATCAAAAACTAGACAAAGCAGAGGACGATGTGCGTCTGGACTGTGCTCGAAGTTTTGTACCAGATATTGACACACTGGAGTGCAAGTCAGTTCAGGACAGACCTAAATGAATTTGTATACAGACCGCCAAGGAGCTAATGAACATCATCATCCAAAGTGCACTCGGTGGCGGGGCCAGTGTTATTAGTGGAGTGCACTTGGCTCTGGTTTGTGATTGCACTTCGTCCCCCTCCCTCTTTGTGTGTGTTTGTGTGTGTCAGTGTGTGTTTGTGTATGTCAGTGTGTGTGTGTGTGTGTGTGTGTGTGGTGTTGTACTTCCTGCACAATTGCATAGTCACAAACATGCACTTATCCCCTCCCCCCAGCCAATCCATGAATATTTCATCTACCCAGTGAAGTAACAGTCATTAATTATTAACAGACATTCATTTGCATGATGCCTCAGTAAAAACTCAGCAATTTTGGTTATAAAAGTTGCAGCCCTGAAAACATCAAGACTGCCTCTTTTTTATGTTATATGGCGAAGGCTGTCTACATGAGAGTGCATGGTTGCCAAATCTGGCTATATTTAGTAGCTGAGGTCATCCAGCTGAATCCAAACATGCACAATAAAGCAATTACACACTCAGTCAGTCTCTCTACTGACTGCATTATAAATGAGCTTTTTTCATGAGCAAGGGAACATATTGACTCGAGTGAGTATTTCATCCATAATATGACAGCTCCTTATCTTCCTCAAAGAAATAATGGGTGTGATTTCTGTCCCACATCAAATGTATCCACACAAAAATGCTCAAAACGAATGCTGATGGTGAAGACATTGAATGATATTGTCTAAACCAGTTCGGTCAAATTACGTGTTGTATTGACTTTGTAAGTGAAAATAAAGACACATCCACTACAGGATGCACATTTACAGATCCCTTGCTGAATTTAATATAATAGGGAAATGTGATCAAATATTTTAAACTAATTGACTGAGGGTCTTCAGACTTTTATATTCAATTGTACATATGTGTCAACTGGGATTATGTTCCACGAAAGAAAAAAAATAAGACAGATTAACCTGCTGCAATGATAGAATAATTCTGTTGGCATGGTTTGAACTAAACTAGTTATAGATTCAGTCTCAGAATAGCCCGGAGACCACTGAACTAATGACTTCATGTAAAAAAAAAAAAACTATACTAATTACTTCCAGGCACTGTAGGAGTCCTACACCAAGGTTAATTATTTGAACCAGAAAGCTCTAATGGTCGGAAAGACCAATGAAGACCAAATGAAGAGGAAACATTGCATTATACAGGAGGGATATTAAATGGTGAATAAGTTGTCCCAGGCTCCTTGGCTTGAGCAATAGTACTATATCAGTACCTTAGTATCTATATCAGGAACTGAAAATGCACTTTCTGTGCTGAATTATATGCTGGCTTCAAGGATACACCTGGCTTCCAGACCTTTAAGTACTAATGCATAAATTCCATTATTTTCAATTATTATTATTAAAGTTTAAAGTGTCCATTTGTCATACATGAACACACCTCAGTACACAGTGTGAACAGCACATAACTTTCTTGGCATTTAACCCATTCACTGACTGAAGCAGGGGGCAGCCAGGAACACAGCACCCAGGGAGCAGTGTGTTGGCACGGTACCTAGCTCAAGGGTACTTCAGCAGTGCCACTAGCAGTCCAGGGATTTGAACCCACAACCTTCTGATTGTAAGGGCAACTCCCTAACCACTAAGCCATGTGCTGCCTCTATCATTATCAACTATATTACTGTTTTGACAGTTTCAAATTTTGGCACCAATTAAACATAAATTGTACTGATTTTCTGTAGCTATACTGACATTCTTGCACAAAAATTTGTAACAGTTATGACACACTAGTACAGAAGTTTTAAATGTGACGAACTGAAGTGTAGACCCACTTACGGGCTTTACAGGGTAAATATTATAAAATCCAATTCTCAGTATTCAAAGAAACCTTAATTAACCCCAAAAAGCAACACATCATGTGTTGCGCGGGAGTGCACTCACATCACTGTCTGACATGCACACGGGTTTTGACACCTTAACATGCAGAGCTGAACCATAGCAGCATGGGTCAGCGCATCTAAATTATTATTTACGATTCAGTTGTGTAATCTTGCAGACTGGCTGTGTGTGTGTAACACGCAGAATGGGGGACTGTGTGCAAGCATCGTGTCTATCCTTGTGGAAGTGACTGTGTGTGCTCCACTGTCACAGTGCTTCAGTGTGTGTCTCTGGGCATCGTGTCATCTAGTGACACCTGCCAGTCCTCAGAGTCCAGCAGCCCAGCCTGGAGCCCCCCAGCCCCCAGCAGCTTGATTTTCAGCTCTGCTGCGTTTGGCCCCCTCCAGCCTCTCTTACCCTGAGGCTTCCTGGCCACTCCATTAGACTAGCCATCAGTCAGTCTATCCTGGACCACCTGAACCCACTCGGCCTGCACTGTAGCCCAGCTCTCTGCCCAACATCACTTCACACACAAGAAAGCCACACATACTGCCTGCTCATGCACGCATATGCACATACACACACACACTAACTGACTCATGCCAATACAAAAGCCCACATGCCGGATCAGTTTCACTGACAACACTGGAGTGTAATGGTACACATATGTTTAGACAAATGAAAAAAATAATAAGTAGGGCTTCAGTGCACCATGACTAGACTTTGGAACTGTACTAAGGGGACAGACCACTATTCTTCTAAACGATAATCCATCCATAAATTGGTATTTTGATCATGGTGGTCGATATCTAATCTAAAATCTCCCACAAGGGTACAATTGGGTTGAGATCTGGTGACAGTGACGGCAATAGCGTATGATTTACATCATTTTCACACTCATTAAACCATTCACTGACCTCTTGTGCCTTGTGGATGGGAAAATTGTCATCTTGGGAGAAACCAGTACCATTAGGACAGAAATGAAGACAAAGGTGATCAGATAGAATAACTTTATATTGATTTGCAGTGAACCTTCATTCTAGGAGGATCCAAACCATGCAGGCGAAATACCCCCTCCCCCCCCTTCCCCAAAGCATTAAAGAACCACAGGAACATCACACTGTTGGATCCCATCTCTGGATCCCAGTTCTTTTCGCATTTTTGTAGAACAGTGTCTGTGTTTTTTACACCGGTAAAGTCTCAAATGAATGTGCATCCCTACTGTAACAGCCCTCTCAGTGTTGTTCTTGCTGACACAGTCCTGTCCACATGCTGCACTTACATTCTCAGTCACCTGAGGAACAGCTGCTCTTTTGCTTTCCCTTACATATCACACTGATGCAAGAGGATCACACTAACTGAATTCACACTTTTGACTATCAGCTACACGGCTAGTAATTTTTACTGATAAGTTAGTCCTTCAAAAAATGGCTACCTAATCATTGATACAAAACGAAAGTGTTCCTTTTGTTCTGGGCATAAGTTAAAAACTGCTAGGTTTTCGCAATAGAAGTTGCATTTATTGACATGATCATACAATAGCTTTTGTCCTATTTGTGTTAGTCCTAGGCTAAGACACTCTGCTCTCAAAGTTTGCAGACTCCATGCAACAACCATCACACATTTCAGAATCTGTCCTATGACATCTAACGTCAAATGTTAAAGGAGGTAGGCTAGCATCTAGAGTTAACAGCAACAGCGATGAAAAGGAAAGACACGCTTAAGCCATGTATGAGCAGAAAGCAAAAATAAGCTTAGACAATAGCAAGGCACTGGTTTAAAGTTGAGCTAGGACAGCAGCTAATTTGCAGTTTGTTATTGCGGGCAGTTTTTGAAAGCTACAGTCTGGTGTTGGCGACTTTAAATCAGCTTGAGCGGAACTTGTTTCATCTCGTGCATTATTTTCACAACAATGAACTACTTTGAGTTTGTGTTTAGCAGGAAACATGCCTTCTGAACTTTCCCATTGTGAATGTAGTGCTTTTGCCAAAGTATTTTAGGCACTGACCTTAACCAGTTGGCTGCTGCTCAAGGCGACAACTAGTAGGTTCACTAGTCAAGTAGTCTACCCTTACTTTTGACCATGACCAGAATGTTTGGTTTTATTTACTAAAGTCTCTCCTATTCAGTGTCTCTTTCTTTTGAAATGCTGGCCAGCTGAGACGTCTCTGTAATTTAAGCTCTTGACATCCATGCCCCCATTCCTCTTAGATGAGTCATTAGATGTCTTCCTTTTCTAAACTCAAGGACAGCGGCATTTTTTGAAAAATAAATGCAAAAAAAGATCACTTATTTGAACATGGGTGTGTTCATAGCAAGAGCCTCTTCTCCTTCTTCTCATATTATTCTGATAAGTGGCTTGTCTTGAGCACTGACCGTGGTTTTCCTCACACAGATGTCTTATCAGAGGAAAGTTGGGTGCCCTCTGTTTCTCCACTTGTTTTGATGAGCTGTAAATCAAACATAAGGACAAAAATGACAACATGGCTTAGTTATTGCAGACGAAGAATGCAACCTGGAAGTCTAAAACAGCTTGCAGAGGTAAAAAAAAAAATGTGCCGACTGCTAAAAGCCTGTAAGTAATGCAGGTTTAAGAGATCATAGATTTTTTTCAGTTGCCAGTAGGTCTCCTGTGACTCTTGCCATACCGGGGGCGGGTGTGTGTGTGCAGAGATGAACAAAAGCACAGACATTGTGTATGTGAATGCTCTTGTCATGAGGAGGGCAGTGACAGGCAGTCCCGGAGGAGTCAGGGCCCTGATGGCCGACACACCTGGGAGACGTGGTTTCCCCTACTGCAGGCCAGATGGACCAGCAGATACATCAGTGCTGAGCTGGGCTGGACTGGGCTAGGCTTTTTTCCTCTGGGAGAGGAAATGCTGAATCCACCGGGGAGGGAGCAGGAAGGAAGAGGGAACTGACCACACTTTATCCTACATCTGCGTCTTTCCTGGACAGAAGCATACAGGACTACTCCCTACACAATACGTTCTCCACAGGAGGTACAGAGCCATCTACTGCAGCACAACCTGCTATACAACTAAAATAGTTTTAGAGCTTTTATCAGTTTTGTCCTATACCAACCCGATCTCACGACTTTTCGTGCAGCCATCACGAAAAACAGTTAAAGCAAAATACGTGCTGCGATCATGATTTAGGGCTTTTTTTCATGCTAGGACAACGCTTCACTTTTTCGTGCTAGGACAACGCTTCACTGCCCTATGTATTGTTATGAGCAGTGCGTAACATCGCCAGTATCAGTGGTAACTGGTGACTGTTAGGGTTAGGGTTAGGGTTAGGTTTAGGTTTAGGGTTAAGTTTAGGGTTAGGGTTAAGTTTAGGGTTAGGGTTAGGTTAGGGTTAGGCCTTTCAACCTGTTTCAACCGCTTTGAAAAAAAAAAGAATCAACTCATTATTTCCCTCTTACTGTCCCTCAGTCTCCAGTTACCGCTGATACTGCCGATGTTACGCAGTGCACATTAAATAACATAGGGTAGTGAAGTGTTGTCGTAGCACGAAAATAACCCCTAAATCATGATCGCAGCATGTATTTTGATTAAATTGTATTTCGTGATGGTGAGACCGGGCTCCCTATACCTTATTAGATTACACTGCTCTATGGTTGAAGCTGTAATAGCAAGTGGAAGGGGTTTCAAACCCTGAAGAGTTTGTTTTAATTGAGCGTTTCAAAAATAACATCTACCTCTTCCTGATCTACTCATTTCCGTTACTTTGGTTAAGATTCTGGGTGTTGTTGCAGTCTCTTAGGGCTATGATGCTTTGGTGCAATGATTCAGCTCATCATAGTACCTAGAAATATTTGTGTAAAAAAAGGAGGCTCAGATCAAATTGTGGGCTAATATTATATACTAGTAGATGGCAGGCTATCTGAGTGGTTTACAATAGTTAGGGATGACAGTCACTTCTAAAGGTAATGACAGAGGAAAATATCCTGGTTTTACTCACTGCATGTGTGACCAGGAGAGGCAAAACATATGCACATGACACATTTTAGATTTTAATTTTTCAAATATGCTAAATATTGCACATTAAATTTAGCTGAAATGAAAGGTTAAAAAATCATCATCAAAATATATAATTTGAGCAGGTGTGCCTAAACTCGAATATGTTTGCGAATATAGACAGTATGCTCTGTGCTATATGTATACTATCCTCATGCCTAAATACAGATCTGCCCTGTGAACTATATTTACTAACACAGTTAAATGCGCTCACTTTAGTTACTGAAAAACAAGAAGTGGCTGAGAGAAGGTCTGGTGCCTCCTATCCAGCGTGGATCTGACAGTTTGTAACAGCCTGCCACTAGAACCATTAACAATGAATGTACATTTCGTCTAAAAATGCAGAGCATTAGAAATACCTCTGTATTTTTCTTGGGAAATGTAGCTGTGCAGAGTGATCCTTTTAAAGCAAAGTCAATAGGCTGCCTTTACTTGTAGTAAGCATGAGTGTTAGACCACTGATTTCTCCCACCGTGTAAAAACAAGGTATCAATACCCAGAAAAGCTCAGAGCATAATAAAGGGGAGTAAAGCTTCTCTAGATCTCCACACAATATGGCCTGACCCACTATACAAAATCTACAGAGAAGAGTTTTGGGTCTATTTTAAGGGAACAGCCTTTAATGGCAATTCTGCACTAAAAATATACCAAGTAACGAGTAAACACAGGCTTATCTGCAAGGGAAATAATGCAAAGGAAGTTCACCATGAGCCGCCCCCCAGCCGAGAAGGCAAACACACAAACTTCACACAACAGTCTTCAGTGCAAGCTGAGTAAACATCACTATGTCAGCACAAAGGAAGCGAGCAGTCGGCACCTTGCAGGACACGGGTACCAGTGTGGGTCCTTTGGTCAGCGTTTCCTGTTCGTGTGAGGGGGGTTTGACCTGAGAAGGGATGCCAGCAGGCAGTGTAAGCAGTGGGTGGGGTTTGGAGGGCACTACTGGCACCGGCCTCCACGGGCCCCGTGCCCAAAAGCAGTCCCATATTGCTGCCTGGCATACGCTCCACAGCAGACGGCAGCAGGCAAACACGCTCTATGCTCCGCTCAAAGCAGACAGATGTCTTCATTATTGTGAGGAATAATAATGAAGGATATGGATTATGATCTGGCCCATACTTGGGGAAAATACAGAAGGATATTAGAAGGGGAAACTATCAGAAACAGACAGCCCCATTCAGCACCAGTAAGCTTTGGGCCCATTTTCTGCTCCACTGCTGACCACCTGAGGCCCCTTGTGTAGAAAAGCTCCACTATGCAAGATTTCCCCAAGATGGTTGAAATTGATTTTGAATGAATGTTCAATTGTATTTACATGCAAAATCTTTGTAAACTTGCCTTAACTTTTTGAGCCAACATCATATAGGTATGATTTTTTTTTTACAGTGTAAAATTATGCCCATTGTTAAGTAATGGGAATTTACTCTTGATTTTATGACAAAATGGTATGGTATGTCTAAACAGTCATATATAAGCCTTGAACTATGAAAAGAAGTGTTAAAAGGGTTGACTCTTGAATATTAATTGCTAAAGGAAAGAAATACACACACAACAAATTAATATTTGGACCATTCAAATGATTGAGTATCTTAAATGTGTCATATTACTGACATCTGGTCTGTAATGGTAATCTAATAGTAACCTTTATTGGTGTCCTGACTGTGTAATGCTGTTACACATATTCCATGTATTCTCAAGTCTATGAAAAAGCTTCTTTTTCTTTTTAATGGTGGTACATGAAAAACAAAATCAATTAAATAGTGCCTGTTATGCTCTGTTCCTTATATGACAATCTTCTGAGGGCGGTGATGGTGTTCTTGTTGAAAAACTGAAAAAAAAGCTATTTTCACCATCTGCACAAAGGAGTTAATGCCTACTTTTCACTTAAATACTGTTGAAGGGCTTAAAAAAAATACTACTGCACATCCAATACCCAATTTCTGCTCATGAAACCACACATCCAAGCTGACTGAGCCAGGTAAATGTCAAAGTAAGACATTTCACAGAATCAATAAAATGCTTTAATATGAGTCTTAAAAGCACCTACAGCAATTTTTCCAATCTTGTTTACTTCAATGAGCCTCAGCTACCACCTAACTTTGGTGTCAGCTTTGAAGTTCTTTTTCTTTCAAAGAAAATTACAGATATGTCAGAAAAGAAAACAATGGGGTAGATCACTCGATAGCCACACGAATGCAAGCTACGACTGCAGAGAATGCACATGAGAACAGTATCCTGTTCCTGTGCTGCCACATTGATTGTGTTGATGTAATAAGCGTGCGCTCCTGCTGTTCTTTGATTCTTTCTGATATCATTACCGCCACACCTGGGTCACCGTCTCCCTGGTGACAGAGCAATAGGACATTGCAGAGAGCAGCACAAAACAAATCAAACTGCCACCTGGCAGCTCTCTCCTGCCTTGAAAATGGCTTTCTACTCTGCTCTCAAAGCCCATCTCTACATGGCTTTACTCTTCTATGGCACCGAATACCCCATTTCCACTGTGCACTGTGGGTCTTCAGGGTGGTTGGAGATCTTCAATGGCTCCAACGCAGGAGAGAAACCATCTGCCGCTCCTGCTCTCCTCAGCAAACCCAATTAAACGCTCACCGCTAACGTGCGCATCTTTACAGACGGCTGACAAAATCTGAAAACCATTGACCTTAGCAGTGACGCAATGCAGCACAATTAGTGATGTCAATTAGTCAGGCTCTCTGTGCAGCCCACGAGTCAGCCCAGGCAGTAATGAGTCAGTTTTGCTAAATACTGAAGGGATCCCACATGTTCTTATTCCACGCTAATTAGGAGAGAACAAGCAAATGCATTTTGTTTTTTGCCAAAAAACAGTTTTAAATATTTGAGCAGGATTAATCATTTCTATACAAGTATCAAACCTATTTCTGATACAAATTCTGTTACATGTGCAGGGAAACAAACTAGAAAGGTTTGTGAGAAAAGTCTGGTACATGAAAACAATAAAGATCAAATAAAGATCTATTCTTTAAAATAGAAATGATTTTTGATTCCATTCCATTCCATTCCATTCATTTGGCAGGCGCTTTTATCCAAAGTGACTTAAAATTTGAGGAACATTTTGGAAAGATGCTGTGTTGAAAAAAAAGAGCATTTCCTATTGATCACAATGCGGAAGAAAAAATATCCGCATTATATTTTACTTTATTTCATCTATAGTATGTCTTTAACGAATGTGTGTATGAAAGGTTCCTAAATCAGATTTTTTTTTTGAATGTTCATGAGTGGGGGATATGGAGTCCTCTCATTGTTCCTTTAGAAACACAATGTTGAAACTAACACAAGATGAAATAAATTACTTTTGTGGTCCCTCATTCGGTGAACCTTGGAAATGCCTGTAGAATAGCTGTCAAAATTCACAGATGATGCTGCAATGGGAATCCAAGAAGAGGATCCCTTGAATCTATTTAATAACATCTATGTCACATCCATGTCAAAAAAAAAAAGAATAATAATGTCACATTTTGCCCTGTGCTAGTTGTGCCCCCCTACACTCACTCAGGCCATCTTGGCGAATTTGTCCTCCTGTGGGAGAAAGAACTTTCATATTCTCTGTCTCATTCTCCGTTCGGGCTGCACAATGCTGGTAAGCCAGATGGTGGGTGAAGATTGTGTGCTGAAGTGCTGGAGGCACAAGGGAGTCTGTCTCGGACATGGCCAGTTCCCCGAGTTCCTGTGAAAGCAAAAAACACACTCTTCCCCGTCCCTCTGTCAGGAGATTTCAGCATGGAGCCTTTTACCAAGATGGATAATTTCCAGCAAGTCTAACGGAACATAAAAGCAAATAAATACATGGATTTATGAGGCCAAAGGGCAGACACATCACTTTGCACACATGAACAAGTTTTTCTTAGAATGCAGAGCTGAAGTCAGTAAGCCAAAGTACAAGGTCAGGAGTGGATGTACATTGTGTTTCCTAGAAAGATGCAGAAAGATGAGATATGCCACAGGAAAAAGTCAAACTTAAACAGTCAAAAAAGTAAGTCTTATTCGTTCCGGAAGGCAAATAAGCCATAGTCTTTCAAAGGTGCACAAACCGCAGGGGATATGGAGGAACACCAATACAGGATCGCAACGTTCAGCAAACAAAGTCAACATTGTAGATGATGCCTCACATCAGTATGTGTCTGAAGCACAAAACACTGCCGCTAGAATCACCCTGCTATGCCTCCACACAAATAAAATTCGCTGATAAATGTCACCAAAGCGGGAGAGTCAGGGCTTCACATAAAACGAGACTCAACGACACACTTTTACAGCTAAGACGTGAGCGTGCGGTGAATCGTCAATCAGATGCAGAGAAACTCTGCATCGCCTGTGAACAAAGCGCAACATGCACAATCTGTCTGCTTCTCAGCCTGAATCTGCCAGCACACCTGGAAAGTCCCCCCTGCAATCATATGGCTTAAATGCTAGCTTTCACTGTACCTAATTACTCAGAGGCATGCAGGCATGACCAGAGATCAGCAATCAAACACCCACTCGGCAGCTGCAGAGCAAATCACCCGCATGTCAAATTCACACATTTTATGGAAGTGATATCTCGCGGTGTATTGAGTTGCGTAACTAAGAAAGGGTAAAAGGCTTCCAGTGTTTGCACTGACTGGAGTGTTTTGAGATGAGGCCAAGTGAGATGAAACTAACCTTCAACACGAGTGTCTGTCTGGGTCTCAACGGTTTTGATCTCTCCAAACACACAGCAGCCAGCGTGCATTTACACAGCTGACTTTTTGTCTGTACAGTGCCTTCAACACTGGCTCTTGCCAAACACCCAGCAAAGCGATCCTGGCCTACTTTCCTCCATCTTGCTACAAGACTTGCCAAAAAGAAGAAGAAACAAAGCTTAGCGATTGTTTGACTTAATTGAAGGGTTAAAGAGGAATTCCACTGATGAAAATCTGCATAATTAAATTGATTTGTTTACATAATTAAATGTAAACAAAGCCACTCAGAGTGGTTTGATGTGAAATTCTGGAGGAACTTATTCAAAATTACTAGACGTCTGAAGAGTTTAATGGCTCTGAAAACTACCTCATAGAAAGTTATGACATGAAATGCTTATGAATGTGCTGCCAGATGTCTGACATGTTTTACAAAGGCTTTGAGGAAATTTTTGACTAAAATGTTTTATTTGAGAGGAACGTGTCAGGCAAAATAGTCCCCAAAGAAAACTTTTTTCACATTATTTTTCCACTACACTTTTTAGTCATAAAATGTCATGTTTTTACACATAACAACTCATAAAATGGGTGTTTTAGATAGAAAATAAAATGGTCGGATCTGAGTGGCCTCAATGGATTATCTATCTATCTACTTTGATTATAAACTCTCTGGTGAAACTAAGCTGATTGTCAACAGTAGTGGGGTTAGGTTTTGGCTTTGTCTTGAAATTACGACGAGTTTAGGATTATATTTATTAAATCTATTATTATTATTACATCTATGATCTTCAGTTGCATTTAAATATATTTGGTTGAATGTTAAGATCTGCATCTACAAAACATCTGCAGTGGCCTTATTGTCAGGGGACTGCGAGTTTGATCCCATGTGATACCACAGGACCAGAGTCAGAGACAGCATAATTCCTAGCACCACCACTATAAAGAAGTGGGAACCACTTCACACTGAAATACTTTGAATGACTTGGTTTACACCTCAACAACTGAAATTTTGAAAAATCAGTGAATTTCCTTTTTAACCCCCAAACTACAATCCAACATTCATTATCTGTCCATCAGTGCAAAACTGCTCAATCTCCTTAATGAATGTTCATTACAGTAATCTATGTAGTCCATCCTTTCACGTAATGAGCTGGTGCTCTGTTAGCTGTCTTAATAATTAAAGGGTCATTAGGGTTACCGGATTTTTTCTCACCTAAAACCTGCACCTCCGTGTAATGATATATCTTTAGATTGCTAGTTTATGATCAGTCTTTCTACTTTACAACACCTTTGACATAACCCTTAATTAGTAGTCATCCAAACATTCTGAATTTCATCTGCCTTTTAAAATACTATTCCCATGTTATCATCATAACATGCTTTTCGTGTCATCCATATTTTCATGTAGTATCTATAAGAAGTGCAGTCTTATTATGAATAATATACTAGAGCAGATGAATATTGATAAGCACATTAATGGGAAATATTCATTAGCCAGATGGCTACATGGGATAAGATGAACATGATAGATGATATTCCTCATGCTATTGCCATGCCGTGACAAAACCTTCAGAATTACACTCATGACCTTTTTTACATTTCCATTGTGTTGTCAACGTCAGATCTTCTGCATATGGTTATGCTGTTCACACGTAGTTAAGCCAGCAGATACATATACATGAATTCTATCCACTTGCAAATAAGCACATACACTCTTAAAAAAAGGTGTAAATACATTATTTATTTCCAGTGACCTCGTAGAAAAAAACACTGTTTTACTGAAGATCTTTTCAGCTAATGGTTCAATAAAGGTACATTCCAGCTCTTTTCAACCGAATCTCTAGATTTAGACACTTTCTCTGTACTTAGTAAAAGTACAGAAATCCCTAAGACTCAAAACAGGTTTACAATAGAAGCCCTGTGTAGCATGTTTTGAGTAAAAGCTTTTCTGATCTTTTACTAAGAACCAATGGTAGATCTTCTGTGGTGCTATTTCAGGAACTATTTTGGCTAGAGTGCAGATTAGGATGAAAAAAGACATAAAAATTCAAAGGACATGCACTATGTTGTTTTTGTTCATTTTCCCTTTATTGGTTTCTGCGTAGTTCCAGAGGACCACCTAAGTGCAGGGTTGTGTTCCAGGTCCTGGTCCAGTGATCTCTCTCTGAGTGTGTCCATCTGTCTTGTCCAGCCCCCTGTAACCTCCCTACTCCCTGCTGGGTGCGCCTTTGATTAAGCAGCATGTCTCTCCACCTGCACTTCATAAAGGCAAGAGAACTGATTTTGATTACCCAGCTTCATGTCAACACAGGGTCTAGGATCAAAGGTCACTCAAGGTCACCACCTCGCTGTTGGATGAGCTGCTTGGAGGAAATCTGAGTGGTCCCACATGATGTTGCCATGGCACTAGGCCGAACACATCAGAAAAGCCAAAGACTGATCTAGGCTCCAGAAGGAGCCTGGGTGCTGGGAGGAGGGTGTTGTGTTGTGGCGCTGGGGGTGGAGATGGGGGGGGGGGGGGGGGGTAATTTCAAATGGTCCTCCCCCGCAAAACCCA
>JBBPCX010000160.1:8852817-8873567 GCA_037974365.1 Hydrocynus forskahlii
GGGGGGTAATTTCAACTGGTCCTCCTCTGCAAGATCCAGCGACAAAGAAAGTGCCGGGCAGTCCGGTGCCTCAGGGGGCGTTCCTGGCCTGGGCCCCTTAATCCATTAATGAATTCAATTAGAGCCACACTGGTCTGTGGCACAGACGGCTGAGAGATGTCCAACAGTGACGGGAGTCTTCCAGAAAGACAAGAGAACAATCAGCAGTATTCCCTTCACACTGACCGCAAGCAGCCTGCAGGAGACGACAATGTCAGAGAATGCTCCAATATTGAAACACTGCTGGGCTTAAAATGAACAAGATTTTTTCTTTTTTTTAATTAGTTTTGACATTTAATTTTTTTTTTATTTATAGTAACTATATTGCTCAGTGTCACGGACATTTTAGGGGCACATTTCACCACACATAACTATGTTTGGGACAAATAAAGAATCTTGAATCTTGAATCTTTAACTACCCTTCTCAACAGAAGCATGACAGTACCTGCAGGCTTGAACTGCAGCTGTATATTGCAATAAATTAATGCTTGGTAAAAACACTGAGCTTATGCAATATAACCTACTTTAACCTGAACCAAAACATCTAATCATCTAATATAATGTGTCATAATTTATCATGACAGCTCAGCATTCAGGCTTTTGATGCAGTCTAAATAAAATCACTGCAAGCAAAAACTGCCAGCTTTAATTATAATTCAGTCTTTGGATGTGGGAACTGTGCATTGTGGAAATTATGTTTGACCTTATATTGAGCTTGAATATTTGCAAAAAAAAGATGATTTATTACTAAATGACATTAAAACAACAACTGGTCCTGTAGAGAAGAAAAATGCATGTTAACAGAGTTGGGTAGAATAGTCTGCATTTATACTGAAGTAAAGGTGTTTTTTTCTGGTGTGAAGTAATGACACAAGTATAATTAATAGCAACCTTCCCAAAAATATGCATCAAAAAACTGTACTGAGCACTGAGTAACTTGGAGATCTGTAGTGGACCTTTTACATCCCACATTTATCACCATAGAAATGAAGTTTTTTTTGCCTCTATTCTTCTCTTTTTGGCACACTATTTACCTAAATATAAAATAATAAAATTAAGATTAAACACTTCACTGAGCTCCTCAGTATGACCTGCTCTACTGCCAGTTGCTGTCTTTGGAGATTACATGCTTATGCACTTGATTTTATTTACCTGCTAGCAGTGGGCGTGGCTGAAATACCTGAACTTAAAAATTAGGAGGGGTGTTCAAATGCATTTAGATCCATAGTGTAATTTGAGAGTACCAGCTTCTTTATATGTGAAATATGGAAATAGTCTAAAGTTTTGTGGATTACAACATTTTACACCAAATTAGTCTATACAATTTGGAGACATAAGATTTGCTGAAAATAGAAAGAAGTAATACAGTAACCAAGGATGGCGTAGTCACTAGATAAATGTAGATTAGGTATGAGAAGCCTGAAAAGATCCTGGAGGAATAACAGAATTGTCACATGGTACACATGACAATTTAATAAACCATTCATGCGTCTTAGTGAGTCCCTTCTCGAAACACAACTGGAATGTTAGAACTTTTGTTTCAGTAATACTAGTGCTCAAAGAGCCTAGAGAAAAACAAAAAAAATAATCAAATTTATTTTAACTGCAGATGCCAGAAGGAAGAACTTATTACGAACTTGAAATTAAAACATGGGGCTCTCAGAGCAATGAATGTAACTGAAAAGGGCGAAGAAGCACCCAGGTGGGTTCACTCACTAGACATTGTGGAGAAGACTCTGCAAGTAAGTCTCTCAGCTTGTGCAAAAGATATTAAACAGATGTGAATTGCAACACTGGGAGACCATCCTGGTTGTTGCTGGAGCATGGCGTACAACCTACAGTGGCTCTACCAACCTAGAGTAGAAAGTATCATTAGTACTGCCTTCAGGTCAGGCAATAAGGCATCCCTGAGAACTGTGAGGACCAACCTGTCCCAGGCAGGAGCAGCAAAGGAGGCACATGCCTGGAAAATTCACAGCCACAGGGCCCACGTGGCAGGGCAGCCAGGACATCTCCACTTGCCCTGTGACATAGAGGTCTCCTTTCCAGATGCACTGAATCACTTCTACACATGGTTTGAGGCATGGAATGCCATGAGAGCGAAGAAGATCACCCCTCCCCCAGCAAGCAGGTGCTCTGTCTGACCACGGCTGATGTGAACTCTGCTCACAGTTAACCCATGGAAAGCTGCCAGAACAGACAACACACCTGGCTGAGAGCTCGGAGGATATGCTGCCAGATGTGCTCACTTACATCTTCAGTATCTCTCTAAGCACCACTGTTGCCCTTAGTGCTTCAAAGCCACCACCATCATCCCTGTGCCTAAGAAGTATTTGTTCTTCTTCAATGACTGCCGTCCTGTCGCACTCACACCATCATCATGAAGTGCTTTGAAAGGCGTCTCATGAGGCACATAAAGATCCAGACGCCTTCCTGGACTGCCCTGCAGTTTGTTAATCATCCCAACCATTGAACAGATGATGCATCACCATCTTCAATACAGCTTTTAACACCACCATTCCTGGGCACCTGATAGGAAAACTGAGACTGCTGAGCCTGAACAGCTCCCTCTGCCACTGGATTCTGGACCTCCCCTAACATCTCCAGCATGCTGCACTGAGCCAATCAGGCAAACATCTCCAGCACTACCACCCAAAGCATTGAGGCCCCAAGGGCTATGTGCTCAGTTCACAGCTGTTTAAACCTGGTGACACACAGCTTTGTGGCAATACACAGCATGTAGCACATCATCAAGTTCCCTCATGACATGGCCACGGTTTGATCAGTGGGAATGATGAGGCAGAGTACAGAGAAGAGGTGGAACAGCTCATGGACTGGTGCAGAACCCACAACCTGAATGTGGACACGACAAAAGAGATGACTGTTGACTTCAGGAGAGCATGCTATGATCACTCGGCTCCTCAAAGTTCCTTGGTGTTCCCATCCCAGAGAACCTCACCTGGACCCTAAACACCAGCTTCATTGCCAAGAAAGCCCAGAAGCATCTCTATGTCCTGCAGAGACTGAGGAGAGCACCCAAGCAAAAAACATGAAAAAAATACACACCTAAACCGTTCCCCCATGAACAAACTCACACTGTACCTTTTATTTATATATTTATATGTTTGTTTATATACTTTTATTTGTCCTGTTTTGGCAATGTTTGGCGGAATAATATGTCATTATTATTCCTTACCCCATAAATCCTTGCATTTGTGCACATTTAATTACTTGCTGCTAGAATACTTGTTCCTGTTTTTGCCTTCTGTCTGCACTGTATGCTGGCCTGTCTTATTGTATTGTTTGCGCTTGTGTTTTAGAGTCTTGCACTTTCTTTTGGCACTCTTTGTTGTCCTGTCTGCACTTGTGAAGTCTAGTGCTGTTTTTGTGTTGAACCATAGTCCTGGAGGAATGTTCTTTCATTTCACTGTGTACTGTTTGGATGGCTGAAATAACAGTAAACACCTTCTTGACTTGGCTTGACTTGACTAGAAAAAAACATTCAAAAGCCAATCAGAAAAAGGTCTTTGGAGATCTGTGTAGTTCTTCAAACTACAGTGGCCTCTGGAAATACTAGCACCTTTATTTAATATGAGTAAAATAAGCTGCTGAAAATTCTTCTTAATGTTAAGCAAATGTCTTTTCACAGCAAGTTAAGAAAATATCTATATTCCACAAGAAAAAAGTCACAGGTGACCACAAAATATATTTTATTCTGAAAAGCGTGTGTCATAATTATCCTCTCATTTAGTATTTTGTGCAAGTCCCTTTTGCTAACAGAACAGCCCTGGGTCTTCTCTGGTGTTTTATAAAACTTGAGAACAGAGAACAAGGGATTTTCAAACATTTCTCAATGCAGCTTCTCTCCTGATCTTGCAGAGTCCTGTGTCTTCCTTTGTGGACTTTCTTCTTGAGCTGAAGATTTAAGTCAGGGGACTGGGATGGCCATGGCAAAAGCTACATTTCTTGATTATTTAAACATTGTTATTAGGATTTTAAACGTATCTCAAGTAAAGAGATTGTTTTCAATCCAAGATAAAGTGAAAAGGTGATTTTTTTATAAACCTTTTATTAATAACAGTCATTAATATTTAAATGAACAAATACATTTATATAATTAAAAGTTACACCCTTTGCAAGGATACCAACGCCGCAGATGCATCAGACGATTTCTGGTAAACAGTTTTTAAAAGTTATAGATTCAACACAGAGATTTCTTACAGACTTCATGCCAAAGATTTATGTAGATAATATGCTGATAAAGAGCACTTGGACTAGGCTAAAAAAAAAAAGATGTCACTATACATTAGACTTAAATTAAACAGGTTGGACTTAAATTTAAAAAATCACATGAATCTGGATGAGCACTGGGATTCTTGAGAAGAACACTAAGATTCTTGTGAAATTTTCAGATCTGAACCTAACAAGAATTCCCAAAGACCAAACACCTTTCTATGAACAAAACACATTGTATACAAACCTTGTCAGAAAAATACTGCCCAGCTTAAGACAAGCTTCAGGTGATTGCATGAACAACAGTGGCAGATGGTCACAAGTCAATTCAAATTGTGAACTGCCAGTCTTAGATGGAATCCTGTTCTAGGATTCATGAATAGCGCTACTAAGGGTGCTACAAGAAACCATGCTGTTCAAAATACCTGATGGCCATTTAGGCAAGGAACGGTGAAAACCAGCTATATTCAGAAAAGTTACAGCATGTGAAAACGGCCACAAATACTGAACAAAACAAAGTAAGAAACTGGTGTGACAGATAATCAAGTAGAAACATCATGGGGTAATGTAGAAACAGACATATTCACTCCACATATTCACTATTCTGGTAGACTGAGATGGCCCTGCTGAAGGACCTAAAAATCTTGGTTTAATCCTTATTAGGGTCATGGGTACCCAGAGCCCATCAGACGCAAGGCAGGGACTCACCCTGCACACACACTCGATTTAGAGTCCCCAATTAACCGAACATGCATGTCTTTGGACGGTGGGAGAAACCAGAGACCCTGGAGGAAACCCACACCACCACGAGGAGAACATACACACTCCACACACACAAGGCCAGGACCTGGATTCAAACCCCCAACCCTGAAGGTGTGAGGCAACAGTGTTACCCACTGCACCACCATGGAGCCCGCAGTGCAGACTTTTCTAGCTAATTTGAATTCAGATCACACTAACAAATCGTCACAAAAAATTTCAATCTCAATGTTATTTTTTTTTACATGAACACTTCTGTTTATGCTGTGTGTTTTCAGTATTCAGTGTTCAAAATGTCCAAAAAACTTTACATGCCTTAACATTTAAGAATATATATTTTTTCTCCTGCAAAGTTTTTAATGAAGATAAGAGTGTCCACAACATATTAAGCTGGTAAACAAAACTGGCAAAACTTCTAATCAAGAAGCCAACTGGCTCAAAGATGGCCCATACTTCGGTTTGTTGAATTGAGTTGCTACTCTGAAACACGGTCTGTCACTTGCTGCTGAATGACTGCTGTTACTTTTAGCCAAGAAATCTGTTTGGCAGTGTATGTATAAAAATAGTGCCCTAGCTAGAACACTTAACTACTGTTGAATTCTGGCTGCCATTACTAGTGTGTCCAAAAATACCTTCCCCCTTGGAGAAGTTGTTTTGTACAACAATTGGCTGGATTTTTCATTCCCAGAATATCCCAGAACTGTTTCCCATTCTTCCAGGGAGGAAAAAAAACAACCATGTTTGTTTTGGCACAAAAGTTGTAATTACATTAGCTTGTTTCTATTTGATGGTATATACTGTGTATTTCATAACCAAATGGTGGCCGAGTGGTTAGGGAGTTGCTCCTGCAATCAGAAAGTTGTAGGGTCTGAATCCCAGGACTGCTAGTGGCACAAGTGAGGTCCCCTTGGGTAAGGTACTGTCCCCACACACTGCTCCCTGGACACACCCCATTGGTGGCAGCCCATTTATATTTACGGCATTTAGCTGACACTCTTATCCAGAACGCCGTGCAACAGTGCTCAAGAAAAACATCTGTTTTTCAACCTGTAAAGCTATATTTAAATCAACGTCCGCTATTCAACCAAGTTACTGGCAGCTAAGTTACACCTAAACAACCCCTGTCAATGAAAAAGGTAAAGCAAAAGTAAGGAAGGCATGGAGTAAAGTTTATTTGTTCTTTTGCATATGGGGAAGACGAAATGAATAAGCAAAAACAAGATGCATAATTAGTCAGCCCACTGTTTCATTTGGTTAATGGGTTAAATGCAGAGAAAGAAGGTCACACCGTGTGTTGACCTATGTCGCCTGCCTAATATTTATATTCAATTTACAGCTTGGATTGGATTTTATGGTATGGAAAGCACTGGTGACTCTGAAGTGCATTCTGAACTCTACTGTATAAACAGCTAATTAAGTAGCAGCTAGTGTAAGAGTACACCGGATGCGAGTATGTCAATATAATGCACAAAACATCAACCCCAGTGTGGACAAAATAAGAAGAAAATGACACAAAAATATCTATAAATCAGGAGGTTACTGAAGTTCTAATTTGAAGAAAATACTTTTTCATTTTTTTCTTTATTTTATTTGCCCTCGGTTCTTGTAATTTGCTAAGATTTTGTTTTCTGCAATGCAGTGTTCATCAAGTGTCTAGCTTGGTATGAAGTGCAGGTTTTACCTGAATAATGATTTGTTTGGGATTTGTTATTCTTCTCAAAGTAGCACTTTTGTCAGTTCATTATGTTTTGCAGATTGCAAATAAAAATATGTTAAGTAATTGCAAACGGGCAGAGAAAACTTTTAGTGTCTCCAAACGTTTGATGGATAATGATGGTGAAACAGCTTCAGTCTCACAGCACAATTATTTACAGTGTGTATGAATAGACACCGCAAAACAAATATCTTTCCCCCTTTTGCATCATACTGCATACCGAGTTACATTTTTCTAGTAAATAGATGAGGTAGAGTATATTTTTGAACTTCTATTTCAGTATACTGGGAAAATGTATGAATCTAGTACAATTTATAATTTAGTCTGGCTCCAAAGTAAAACAAACTGGCATGTTGACGTCCTGCAGTCTGATAATGGACTTGGTCCCTGATGTCAAACACCTAACAGTAATTTATGAATGAAAGTAAACCCCTTTACCCCTGTATGCAGGATCACATTTGATTCATTCTCAGAATGGTTTCACTGTGGTTAAAAATAGAGAACCCTTATTAGTCCCAAGGATGGGGTTAACAACTAGATTATAGTAGTTAAGTCTGATGAATACTGTAGTTTTAAGATTATTCCTCAAATAACAGGTTTGAGCTCAAGGGGCTAAACAAAATGCTGATGCTTTACTCATGGAGCCACTATGGAGTGATGAATCATATATGCAGAGATGTGCACCAAGTCTGCCAAGTCTTTCTCCCTGGGTATAAACCAGCAGTAAAAAGTGAACAGTGAAAGTACACAGATGAGTGGGGATACTTGTGGAAATGCAGGCTTCCTCATGAATCAGGCGAAGCTGATTTATGGCCTTCCGCTGAGCTCTGGGGAGGCGATTCTCACCTACGCCATCTTGCTAGATCTTACACCCTCCTTCCATACTGTAAAGCTAGCTTTGGGCAGTGAGTTTGCATCTGGAGACCTCCTTCACCGGGTCTGAGAAAAAAGGAGAAGAAATAGAAGGAGGGGAGGGTGTTGGCTGAGAGTAGGAGAGCAGAGGTGAAGAGTGATTGGTTAGACTGTTGGTTACAGGTAGATGTACTTACATCAAATTCTGATAGGTTACATGTCTCTGACTATTTTAAAATGACACTACTTTTATTTCTTCTACTCTCTGCAATTAAAAAGTAATGTATATTACTTTTATACTGCAAAAAACATCTTAACAAATGCTTAAATCACTATTTTCACAAGTTGATTGAACAAAAAGCCATAAAAACGTCAATACATTTTATGAAAAATGCCTAATGCCTTATTTAAAACTCCTCTGCCAATTATATACATTGGAGTTGAGTTCAATATATGACTGATTGGTGATAACATCATATTTATGGATTAGATTATGTCAAATTTGATTTTAAGAGTAATAGATTAATGTGACCTTATTTTGAACATCAACTGGAAATTTCTTGTGAAGGTAGATCATGCTGTAATGATATACGTTAACAAAAAATAATAGGCCATTATACACATTAAAACAATGGTGCACAACTCCAGTGTCCAGCACAGTTTGGAGATCAGTTTTGACTCAACTCATCTAATAATTGCCAGGTTCAGAGGGTTTGTTTGAGTAGGGGAACTCCCAAATTGTACTGGACACCAGACCACCAGGACCTGAGCTGAGCACCTATGCATTAACCCATCTGCCTTTTTGGCAAAATCACATAATTGTATTATGTAACAAACTAAGGGTATTGTTTATGTCCTGTATCAAATTACCCAAAGACTTTGCTGTTAGTGAGGGATTGGTGTAGTATACAGGGCAGAAGTCCTGCCCTCCATGTGGCAGACAAGGAATCAGCTCCCTCCCTGAACAAGTATGCCACACTTTCCCAATAAAGCTTCCCAATAAAAGTCCTGACTTTCCTTGTCAGGACTAGTTCTACTACATCTTAGTCTAACAATCATTCTCATGTTAGGTCGGCTAAATACTACTTTTAGTGCTGATGACAGAAAGTCAGTTAGTGTAAGTAATCATTTAAGGAAGTTGAAGAGGAATTATTTAATATTATACAAAGTTATTATTTAAGGCAATGAAATGCAAAAAGCGAGTGGAAACCAATACCAATAACTGTATGCTCTGTACAAGCTCATTTTTGTGTAGTCACTCACAGTCATAATTACATTTTTAGGCTTTAACTTCACTCTGATTTGTTGCAGCTTGACTTCTTTGGTGTTGCTCACACAGGAGTGCTCACTTTCAAGCTTTATCATTTTATTTTAGACCATAAGACTCATGAAAGAGGAGGAAAGGAATTTACCAAGCCTTAATTCGTACAGCAATAGATACTGGAGGTACCAAGGAGTTCCACTGCAGCTCGATAGAAAACTTGGTCTTAGAGGAGGTTTTTTTTTTGGCTAGGCTAGTTTTACTTATTGCCTCAATATTTCACTGCAGTAGCAATATTATTTACTTCAATATAGGTCTAGGCTACTCTACCCGCCCTGAGATGGTGATGTCTTTTTTTTTTTCGCCCGCTTCTCCTCCCACACTTCCATTACATCACTCCTCCTGCTCTTTTATCCACACAGATGAAAACATGTAAGCTGTGCCTGTGTACAATCGCACGCATGCACAAACAGATGTGTATGCATGGGCTTCTGAAGAATGCTAAAATGTTGCTCCTGTTTCTTATGAAAGGTCACAGTATTTCTTGGAGGTAGGCCTTGTCACAAAGCAATGATTCATTCATAATTCAATTTCATACTCCCTCTATATTTTAAAATGAGTTGCAGTGTACTGCACTGCGCAAAAAAAAAAAAAAATCTACAAACTAGGTTCCAAAAATAACACCTTAGTCTACAGCGATGCGGTGTGCTACTATATTTATGGGCTTGCTAGCAATTACTACTGCACAAGCGCACACACACACAAACACAGGTAAAATGGCATGTCCTCTGTTTGTAAGTACATCATTAATTGGCCTCGGAAGGCTGGTTGGAGTTTTAACAGCTGCATAACATTTTAAGACAGTGGCAGCACTGTAGCAGCGCTTCATTACACGAATGGATAATGGCAGTAATGAGGCTCCTTTGTCTCCTCCGCTGACTTCCAGAACATTATGTAAGACAGGCCTACGGTACAGCGAACTGTTAGCTTAGCCACAGTCACTTCATGTCAAGCCTTACAATAAAAATGCATCAGCGTTAGCCATCTCATTACTACTCTGTGCCTTTAAAAAAGTGTGTTCTCTAAGGGTGTTTGTCGACTCATTTCAAGGCCTAAATGGTCATTTGCATGGTTAAGTGGCTCTTTTCTATGAAGGAAAACCTCATGTCTATGGTTCTTTATAGACCCTTTTAAAAATGGTTCTAGATAGCACCAAAAATAACAGTAAAGTGGCCCAGAGCGTGAACAATGTGAAATTGCCAGCAACGAGGGGCACCCGGGGAGCAGTGTGTGGGGACAGTACCTTGCTCAAGGGTACCTCAGTGATGACACAAGCAGGCCTGAGATTCAAACCCACAACCTTCTGATTGCAGGGGCAATACCTTAACCACTAGGCCACCTGTGGCTACACCCTAAAAATGATTATTCAAAAGTTATTTAGCAAAGATAATGGCTCTATATATAACTCTGCAAACAGGTTTGTGGAGCACTTGTGATACTGTTGGCAAATGCACACAATGACCACTCTTTGCCATAAATTCCTGTAACTGTTCCAAAGCTGCCATAGGCCTCTAGGTAGCCTCTCTGACCAGTTTCTTCCTCTCTCTTCCATTCAGTTCATGGGACGGCCAGATCCAGGGAGGGTCCTAGTGGCACCGAACACATTTCACTTCTTAATTATAGACTTTACTGTGCTCCTAGGGACTGATAAAGACTTCGAAATTGGTGTGCAATGGAGAAGGTGATTAGTTGTTGATTGAGTTTACAAGTGTTAGCGGGGAGGAGGGGGGGTGATACGTTATCCATCTCAGTTAATTTTTTTCTAAACTTTTACTATCATATATTTTTCTCTTGTATAATGTGCCATCATTTCAGGCTGCAAAGCAACAAAATGTGAATATGTTGAGGAGGGTAATTCCTTTACAACACAACTATATTAGTTCCTTTGAAAAGCTCCAATAATTCATCTTTAATGTTCATGGACTTGATTTTACTTTTAAAATGTGACCAAATGAGACAAATCAAATGTTTGGATGTGGTGAAATTATTAAAAGCATTCAAAATAAATTTATTTTCTGTTACTGCTTAATCCTCACTAGGGTCATGAATTGAATGTGTGTGTGTGTGTGTGTGTGTGTGTGTGTGTGTCCTGCCCCACCCAGGGTAGACCCTGGGATGGGCTTTGGGCGGGGCAGGACACACACACACACACACACACACACACACACACACACACACACTCAATTCACTCTCAAACTCACACTTATAGTCATTTTGGAATCCCCAAGTCACCTGACACACATGTCTATGGACTGTGGGAGAAACCAGAGAGCCCGGAGGAAATCCACGCCATCAGGAGGAAAACATGCAAACTCCACATGCACACGCACACACACACACACACACACACACACATTCAATTCATGACCCTAGTGAGGATTAAACGGTAACAGAAAATAAATTTATTTTGAATTCTTTTCATAATTTCACCACATCCAAACATTTGATTTGTCTCATTTTGTCACATTTTTAAAGTAAAATCAAGTCCATGAACATTAAATATGAATTATTGGAGCTTTTCAAAGGAATTAATATCGTTGTGTTGTAAAGGAATTACCCTCCTCTACACACACACACACAGACACAAGACCAGGACCCAGATTCTAACAGTTTAGAATTTAGAATTATTAACGCTCTTGGAAAAGGTGAGCACATCATTCAAAAAGATCTTGAAATATGGGAAAAACTGAATAAGGCAAGTTGAACTTCTGTAAAATTGTTGAAAAAAATATTGAAACAAATAAACAAACAAACAAATAACAAAAATAAGAAAAATTCTCTCAAAAACACATCATAGTCAACAACTCTACATATACCGTGCATTCGATCCAGTCTGCGTTCACAAGCAATAACCATTTAGAATGCATTTACAAGCAATCGCTCTGATTCCCTGCACAGTCATGCTGAAGTAAAGCAGAAGAGAGAGCCAAAGGTTTGATCTAAATCAAACGGATGGCAGCTGGGAATGAGAAGGACTCTCCAAAGCAAAATCTCAAATGTGATTAAATCTCTTTCCCATCAGCTCCTATTTATGATTAACCATCCAGTTCTGGCTGCTTCTTTAGGTGTTTTCCCGAAAGAGATCTTTGAAACCATCCACATGTGTACAGAAGTATTGGCACCCCTAGAGAAGAATGGTATAATTTGTGAAATCATGCCTTGCAGTCAGCTTGAAATAAATATGTGATACTGGGAGAGAAAGGGTTTGATCCAAAATAAATAGATGTATGCCAGGAAGGAGAAGGACTCTCAAGTAAGAATCACTTTACCATGAGCCCTTATGTCACCATTTAGCCACTCTGTCCTTCAGGTTCACAATCATTTTTTCACCTACCGTTTGTACAGTTTAGCTATAAGGCTTTGAAAAAAGCTCCCTCCATCTACACTGGGAGACAAATGAGAAAAATCAGTTCCTTCAGTTAAAAGACTTGAAAAGTCTGCACCTCAAAATAGAGATTAATAGAGATTTGAAAAGAGAGGACTAGTGCTGTTATCCTGACAAAGCGACCTCCAAGCCTCAAAATTTAGTACTTTGTGCACTGTCACTTTGTCAGGATAACAGCGCTAGTCCTCTCTTTTCAAATCTCTATTATAAATGCAGTAGAATCTAGGACTAGACTTAATCCCTGTCTGGGAAAATGACCCAGTGGTAGACTGTTCAGGTGCAGTTGATCTAGTATGTCTTCTGAAATCAAGGGTATAAAAGTAAAGTGGCCCCTTATAGTAACTCGTGAACAAACCACACCACAGCACACAGTGTGAACAATGTGAAATACTCTCTCTGCATTTAACCCACTTTCCTGAGTGAAGCAGTGGGTAGCCACCAGAGCAGTGCCTGGGGATCAGTGTGGGGACTGTATGTTCCTCAAGGGTACCTCAGTATTGCCAGTGGCAGTCCTGGGATTAGAACCCACAACCTTCTGGTCGTAGGGGCAACTCCCAAACCACCAGGCCACCAGCTGCCCCGTTAATCAGGGAGTTCCCTATTAATAGGGAGTTTGCCCTTCATTGCTGCAGTAATTGTCTCTGCTCTTCTGGGAAAGCTCCACACAAGATGTTGGAACATTGTCGTGAGAATTTGATGGCATTCAGCCCCTGAGTTACTGATGCTGGATGAGTAGTCCTAGATCACAAATGTCCTACCAACTCATCCCAAATGTATTTGATGGTGCTTCATCACTCCAACGAATGGACTTCCACTGCACAGCCCAGCTGGGGGGCTTTTTACTCCTCTAGCCTACACTTGGCATTAGACATGGTGACTTTAGACTCCAGAGTGTTCCATTCCTTAGGCACTGCACTTCTGTGAAGATTATACAAGCTCTGTGTGCATAACTGGTCACCTGTATCAGTAGTGGGTCCATCTGAAAGTAAAAGTGCTGTCTGGATACTTTTGACATACATAGTGCTTCAGTTAGTAGTTTACACCATCTGCACACATTTAAAAGTAATCTCTCATTGTCTGCACAGTCAAAGAGAGAGCCAAAGGTTTGATTCAAAACAATCAGCAAGATGTATGGATTCAGAAAAACCTCTCCAAACTAAAGCAAAAAACAAACAAACAAAAAAAAACTGTGAACAAGATTTAATCTCTTTCCTAGGGCTTCATGCAGACTTAGAAATGACAAACTGGGGTGGACGATTGTCACGCTTCATGCACTCCATAAGTGTTTGGGTCCAAGCCTTAAATTGCTCTGCTTTAACAGAAAATGCACAAACCGCGAGCAGCTGCCATGGCACCGGGCAGCGTGGCTCCTTCAGCTGAGCGTGAAAACGGCAATCCGGACAAAACACGGCAGAGTGAAGCATCACAAAAGGGCTATTTGTGCTCATCACAACATATTTGGAACAACAAGCAGCAGAGCGACATAAAAGTCATAAAAAAAAACTGCAGCATGTGGGAGCTGATGTTGGGTGGATGCCTGTTCTTTCTTCCCAAAGCCTAAATAGAAAAATCCCATGAGCAATTCGCTCCTGCGTGATCAGGCTCCTCAGGGACGCAGAGGGATGGTAATGAATAGCTATGAAGGAGAAAGGTATTAATCATGTGTAATCATGTCTAAAAGGTCCCCTGACAGGTAAAAATGGCACCCTTATGGCCCACACTTACAACTATCTATCAGCATTGGAGCCCCTTCTGTGTTTTCCAGAGTGCGTGTGTGCATGTGTGTGCATGCGTGTGTGTGTGTGTGTGTGTGTGTGTGTGTGTGTGCACGCATTAATGTATGAAAAAGAGCGAGACCTGTTTTTCAAAAGCCATTCCAAGTGTGATCTCGTTCAACTGTCATTTCGCAAGAACGCATTAACCTCACTGCACACTCTTTGAAATAATACCAGTCCTTTTGTACAGTTAAGCCCACTGCAGTAGATCCTTCAGGAATCATTCACCCCTGCCAGACACACCCAGTCAAAATTCAGAAGAGGACAGTACATGAAAGCCTGGAGCAGTGTTAAGCACACAGGGGTGATCCATGTATAGTTTGACTTACAGCTTGTCAATGGTTTTCTGTTAGTGCAGTTATTTAGATCACTGCATTGATAACTTGGCAAGTGAAATCTCAATTTAGACAATATCTCTACGTCTTTCTCAGATGTTTTTGTAAAATCATAAAACTGATGTCAATATGCTGATGTCCAAATAAAACCATGCATCATTTTCATTTTCATTTATTACACAATTTGAACACAACTGTCATTACAAACAGGCCAATGGAAATGTTCCAAAATGAATTCAAATAATAACATCGTTGTAATATTAACTCATATTAGAAGCAAAGAACGTTTTTGCCTTCTGCAATAACGTCACACTTTGGAGATACTTGTTGTTTTGTTTTTTTGTTTGTTTGTTTGTTTTTGGGACAGGGACTAAATGTTCTGTTCTTCATATGTGCGATATTTGATCATGAAGTTTTCTGCACTTAGTAACATAGTAATGTAATCATCCATCATTAGAATGAAACAAGTTCAGCAGATAAAATGACCCATACAAGTCATAAAATGTCTGGAAATTAATTAATCTTAGAAGATTATTACAGCGATATTATAATGAGAAAAAATAAATCTATTTATGAAGATAGCTTGCCAAGATACATTTTTAGTCTATCTGAGGTTACTTAACAATTCAACACGATTTGACTCAAGTGTGGGATGGCTTAGGCATGTATGATGCTTGTGGGTGCTGTATTCTGTGGAGGCCATATTAACCTTGCAGCTCTACTGGAAAACTGAAGAACACCCAGCATGTCTTAACTGACTTGATTTGGTGTGTAAATTTACATTTCTGCTGAAATATTTCTTTAATACCCATAAGTCTGTACTCAGTTCTCATGAACAATGTGAGCACTCCACAAAATGACTGCATGCATCTGCTTGCGCTTGTAGGGACACGTGTGTGGACGAGTGTGTGGCTGCAGGGTGATGTATCACCACCTCAGTGACAGATCAGGCCCAAATCAAGCTTAATCCTGATTATCACACACAGCCTCACACAGCTGAGCGTCCATTCATTCGCCTGATGAATTGGCCGCATGGGCCAGCATCTCTAATGGCCACATTTAGCTGCCAGAGGAGGGATAACAAATGACAAGTGTGACTGTGGAGCTCAGGCAGACTGGAGAATAGAACAAACACACACACACACACACACACACACACACACACACACGCACACACAAACACATGTAGCCTCAGTCAGGTCTCCTCAGACCGCAGCTGAAACCTTAGTCATCCTGAAACATTGATTTATTGACAGGCCTTAAATTGAGCAGGACATGTGTTGGCTCTGCCCACTGAAGAGCCGGCGAGTGTTAAGTCAACACTAGAATGAGCCTCAATACTCTTGTCTGTTGGTGATCTGTGGGCCGTACAGCAGCCCCTTTGGAATGTGAGATGTTTTCACACTGCTTAATTTGTTTTTAGTGTTTTTAGTGGCTTCTGAAAGCCCTCCATTCTTCCATGCACGACTCTGACAAGGTCATCTGTATCACTTCGGCAGCACCAAACACAATTGGGCCTGATTAGACGTTTGCTGAAGTAAAAGTGGCAATTGAACTGCAAGTTCGGTTCATCAAGCATGCTTTCTGTAAATTTCCATGAAGACAAAAGAAGCTTAAAAGGCTTAGACATGGAGCCACAATTTTCTACAGAAACTGATGCTACATGACTTTGATATTTGTGGAGTAACTTGTGTATATTTCAAATGCAAATTTTCTTGTGGTGCTCTTTTTATACCCATTTTCTACCTTAATTCACATTGGTTTTCTGTAACTGACTGTTTATATTCGGGGGCAAAGGGAACTTATGTATGTAGCTGGTATTCACATTCATATATTGCGTGTTAGTGCACTCTTTAAAGATTTCCAATTGATTCTTGGTTTGAACATACAATTCTAGGAAAATTAACTAGAATGTTCCATTATGTGGAGGTTCTTTAAAACTTAAACTCTCACACCTCTAAGTTACAAGCTTGGAATCTTTAAAAGACTAATTAGCAAACGGTTCTTTAGGGAAACAACAGCAGTTCTTCTATGGCAGCCCTTAAAAGAAGACTTTAGCATTAAGAGAGTGTACATGTCTTACAAGTGTGCACACGCCAAGACAAATTTTTTGCATGTGTAACATGGTGAAATAAAATCTGGCTCTTGTCCTAACAGCACCAAAAAAAAAGACAGTTCAGGAGCAGTCAACTGTTTCCAGAGCATACTCTCCCTTTTCTGTCCTGTCTGAAGAAATACGTCCTTGTTTGTGCAGCAAACTGCAGTCAGAAAGCGTTTCTGCAGCGACACGCTGTGCAGCTGAAGAATGGTCCGAGGCCTATGGCTGCTCATATGTGACGGATGCAGGAGGGAGTTGAGGTGGCCATCTATCACACGGCTGGATGTTTTGCACTGCTGTCTGGGTGTGAAATGCAGCGTCACTCTGGCCTCCCCTTTACATTATTCTCTTCCTCTGGCTTCCTGAGGCCTGCAATTCCCAGACCAGTGAGTTTGTGGGAATACAGTCAGGGCTTGATTTGAGCAAGGGCACAATGGGCACTATGAGTCAAAAAAAAAGAAAAAAAAAAAAAAAAGAAAGAAAAGATAAGAAAAAAAGAAAAGAAGAAGAAAAAAGAAAATAAATAATCCCTTTTGGAAAATTGCCTCTCATCTTTCCATTGTCACACACATAAAAGTTCCAAAAATATCCTTGGCTTAAACATACTAATTACTTGGAACTTTTACATTGGGAGTTCTTCAGACTTTTCAGGGGTCCTTCACACTCTAACATCTCATGTACAAATCACCCGAAATGCTCTTTGTGGAGTAAAAAGTGACTCTACTGAGGAAGCCATTTGGCAACTTGATATAATTATATTAATGATGACAATCATTACGTGATTCGCACAGAGATTTCTGGATATTTCATCATCGTAGATCCTGAAATCACACCCTCATGACATGCACGCTCCAAATGGCCTTGGATATTTCAGGAGTTCTTGTTATCCAAGTAGTTGCTTGTGTAGAAATATCCACTTATCACTGGCGAAAAGATTAAATTACAGTAGAATTACAAAGTGCAAAGACCTATTACACTGTTTCGTGTACATGGACACTGTACTGCAAAAACAAAATCTTAGCAACTCACAAAAACTAGAAACATATTGAAAAGGACAAAACAAGCACAAATACCCTTTTCAGCGGGGCACCTGGTAGCCTAGTGGTTAAGGTGTTTGCCCTGTGATCAGGAAGTTGTAGGTTCAATTCCCAAGACTGCTAAGCACCTCTGAGGTACCCTTGAGCAAGGTACCATCCCCACACACTGCTTCTCAGGCGCTGTGTTCCTGGTTGCCCACTGCTTCACTTGGTGAATGGGTGAAATGCACAGAATAATTTCATGCTGTGGTGTGTTCACGTACAACAGAATGGTCACTTTCACAAAAAAAAAATTAGATAGCTAGACCATCCTCAACTTTTTTTTTTAAACTTGACATACAGCTTTTGCAGTACTGAACAAGCTGAGACTGTTCCATATAAGCCAGCACAAATCAAAGCAGATCAAAGCATGTTGTCGATGTCACTCTGGGATGGAGAGCGTCCTGATTTTCCACAAACACCATCATCCAACTCGCCCTGGGCCCCAGTGGAACAAAACACAAACGACACACCTAAAAACAAATGACAAACTGGGTGTGTCTCATGTTAAAATAGTTTGTTTCTATGGGAGTGGACTGATATTATCTTGTTGAGGGTAACTGATCTGTGTCAGTCTCTTGATGGAGCTCTATTATACCCATCATGTGCTGTTATCTGAATTTGCAGTTTGCAAAAGGCCATCATCATCATCACATGCACTCTTAGGCCATCTACGAACATCTGTCTGCATATACACTGCCTGTCAAATGTTACTTTTTAACACCAAACAACAAAATGGGCTTAATTGAAAAGCAATACTACACACTACAGAAGATAAAAAAGAAGCCTTTTAAAATGCATGGAAATATGTGTCTATCAGGCTTTGGCTGGAAGGAAAAGCTGTTGGTGAACTGAAACTATTCAGCTCTGGAAAGAAATAAGAGACCACTGCAAAAATGTTCAGTTTCTCAGGTTTTATCTTTTATAGGTAAAAGTATTGAACTGAACAAATTTGCCTTAGTTTTTAAGAACTGCTGACAAGATTTCTCCTAATTTCCAAATACAAATATTGTTCTTTAAGGCATAATTTAAAGGAAATACTAAAACATCAATGAGAGAAATGATGCAGTGTTTACAGAACTTGAATAATTCAAAGAAAACAAATCTCTTGTTCACTCTTAAAAAAAATGGCAATAATTACCTTTGACAAACTTCTAGTAGTGTTTTACCATCCAACTGGCCACGTTGCAAGAGGAGAGTGTTGATTACAACAGTGTTTTTTTTTAAATCATTTTCCTCATTAAATAAGATTTGATTGAGGGGATCACTAATCAGTACCCCATAAAGCAGAATGAGGTGCTTGTGTAGGAATTTAACACACACTGTCATACTCAAACAGATGCTGATTTAAAAATAAATTGTAGTGGGCTTAAATTTTTTTCCCGAGCTGTACATTACTAAGATATCTGAAATTTTAATTTAGTGCAATTTTTATTCAATTACTTTTTCATGGAGTACTCAAGTTTTATCAAAATTTTCAAAATGTACTTTTAACAATAGCTTGGAAATAATCCTGCTTTTCATACTGAGGATGAATTTAAAATATACTCAAAATATTAGTAAATGACTGCAGCTGATTGGCAGCTGGTAGCCAAGTGGTTAGGGCGTTCGCCCTGCGATCAGAAAGTCATGGGTTCAATTCCCAAAACTGCTAAGCACCTCTGAGGTACCCTGGAACAAGGTACCGTCCCAACAGACTGCTCCCCGGGCACTGTGTTCTTAGCTGCCCGCTGCTTCACTTGGTGAATGGGTTAAATACAGAGGAATAATTTCGTGCTGTGGTGTGTTCATGTATGACAGAATGATCACTTCACTTTATGTTAATAAAGTTAACCAAATAAAGAACAGTGAGAAAACATTTTGTAAAGAAGGCAAAGTGTCCCCGGACCAGTGTGTTACAGAAGAACACATCAGACAACTGGGGAAGAGAGTGTGTGTAGTAATGTTGTGTGTGCGTGTGTGTGTGTGTGTGTGTGTGTTTGCGGTGCTTATGACAGGTTGGGGATGGGTGTGATGACACCGGTTGTATGCCACAGCAAGAAAAAGCAGGACGTTGCTCGGGGCGCTGTGGCTGGAGGTTAACTGCAGTTCAGAAGAGCCTAATAAAGCGTGACTGCATCAGAGAGCGAGAACCACAGAGCCTTTAACAGCCATGAACAGAACATCGTAAGTTAGGAGCAGAAAATAGACATTTAGAAAGCCTCAATGAGTTCACCATAATCATAATTTCATTAACATTTGGCAGTGGAGGATACTGGGGGATAAAAAAGAACTGAACAATTTCTAGGCCATGCCCCATTGGCAGGAATTTTAATTTACAGACTGGTAAAGCGTGTCTAACTGCAGGCTACCCAGCTGTATGGAAAATGATTCTGAATGTATAATATATATAAATACACAGCTCTTCTGCACTGCCCTTCAGATGTTTGGGGACGTCTAGCATTCTTGTGAAAAGTGATTTTGTTTGTGATTATTATTTAATACTGTAATTCCTGATTATTTATTTTTATGGTGCAATTACTGATTAAAAAATACATAATAATGAACAACTGCAATAAAAATTGCTGCTATGACATCCTGTGCTTTTTCAAAAACCCAATTATGGTTTTGTGCCACAAACATTTTCACCCTGGGTATCTGGATCCTCTGAATTACGAGGTCCTTAGAGCAAAATATGAAGAATGCTAAATGCTAGAAACAAATGCCACAGTCTAAGAGTCCAAGACAACCTAACTGGCTTTGTTCTCTCTGGGTGGGTGAGGTGCCCCCCCTCAGTGTTCTCCTCCAAGCGTGTTGAGCTGTCCAATGATGTTGCATTAGTGGCAGTTCAAAAAGATGCTGCAATTCTTCAAGTGACTCAGAGGAAGCATGTGCTTCCAGAGTCACAAGAAAATCTTGTGTAGAAGACCATATGTCACAGCTGTGCTCAAGACGCCTCATCAGCTGAGGA
Source organism: Hydrocynus forskahlii (assembly GCA_037974365.1). Classification (NCBI taxonomy): domain Eukaryota; kingdom Metazoa; phylum Chordata; class Actinopteri; order Characiformes; family Alestidae; genus Hydrocynus; species Hydrocynus forskahlii. The sequence continues at coordinate 8,873,355 of JBBPCX010000160.1, forward strand.
AACTTCTCGATTTAACACACAGTACCCAAAAATGGCTTTTTATGACCAAACCAGGTTATTATTTTCCACATTGTAGATTAATATTAGAAACAAACAAAATATTGAAGGAATACATGGAATTACAAAGTAAACAAAAAAAAAAGAGTTAAACAAACCAGAATATGTTTTGTAATAAGGTAATGATGGACTGTTGTTTTTTTTTACTTAGTTAAG
>JBBPCX010000160.1:8877229-8901934 GCA_037974365.1 Hydrocynus forskahlii
TGAATCTGATTGAAAAAATGCCAAGAGTGTGCAAAGCTGTCATCAGAGCAATAGGTGATGTTTTCAATATTAATCTAAAATGTAGCCGATAATAAAAGGGACAAAGGAATTGGTTGAATGAGAACTTTTGATTGGTAGTGTAAACACACTTTCGAAAAGAATCCAAGATTGAAGAGTACAGGATGCTAATTTTAAATCATGCCTGCAGTGGTCACTTGTGGAGCTAATGTAATGTTATCATCACTCACATCTGACCATTACCACAGTAGGACTTAATATTCATAATTATTCATAGTTATTTAACATTCCGCTTCAAACAATATCACACAGCCACAGTTTTATATTATTTTCAAGAGTTCTCTGTTGGGATGAACCATGATTCACTTTAAATAATGCTATTTTTATAAGTTTATTATGTGCTTGATGAAGAACTGTGTAGGACACAATAGATTGACAGGTTAAACCAGAAACACAGCTAACTGCTACAGAGAGCAACAGACATGACAACCCATATATGAGCAAGAAGTCTGTTGGATGTCCTGTATTATGCCTTGTTCCAAAAGCAGTCAAGGATAAAACAGTCAGTATGACTGGGTGCGGCTAAATTTCTGCGTGCATCCAGACATTGAATCCTCTTCTAATTAGTTAATTTAACTACTTTAATATGCACCCATTGTTTCGCACAGCTTGAATAATCACCATATAAAAACACTGCTCATAGAATAGAATAGGAGTCACCATGGGCTATACTAAGCATTAGCTAGAGGGTACAGAGCCCTCCAGCTTTGGGCTGTGGAGCAGTGGAACAGCATTCTCTGGAGTGATGAAGCTCCATCCGGTTTCTTTGGGATGAGCTGGAATGGTGTATGTGATCAAGATAATTACTAATGATCTTAGCGATTCCCAATTATTCTAATGAGCTTGTAACTACATGCAATTAAATCTTCACAGCAATGTCACAAAATTTAGGGCTCTATTTTGAACCAGTGAAAAGTGGTTGTGCTAGTTTCATACCAGTGCATTCCTCATTTTCACGCCACGCATGGACAGTTTCAAAATAACAAATGGTTTTGCAGGCGTTCCCCTGCTTGTAGGAAAGGTTTTTAAATGAGGTGTGGCTGGGCACATTATCTGCACGATGCTATTTCATGGCAGCGATGTTAACCAACAACAACCATGTTTAAAGTCAATGGCGTTTTATTAAATGATAATTGTCACATTTTAGTTATTTGATTGTGTTTCATTTATATATGTTTGTATTACAGAGTACAACTGGTACTTTCATTTAGTCATTAAAAAAACCTTTTTGTTCATTATTAGAATCATGTAATGATGATGGGCTGTTTGACCAATCAACACAGATGGGTATTTTAACAAACCAGGTTGAGGGTGTGCATCAGAACATTTTGCAATAAGTGGAGGAAAAAATAGATAGATATATAAATATATAGAGGGAGCAACGCACAAGGTGGTCCATTTCCTCAGACGAAAACTAATCTTGTTTTCCAGTTAAACACGCCATAATAACAGCAATCCGCCACAGCTCATGCTGCTTTGCCTTTTAAAGGTGACCATTCTGATTGGTTTATTGCATGCTATGCCTGAAACACACTTCTGAATTATTAAGAGAGACAGGACAACCTTTTATTGCAAAGTCTTCTGCCAAAATAGCAAATTTAGCAAATTTCCCACTTGTGGGACTATACTATCTTATCTTAAATGGATTGGGAGATGCCCATGAATGTTAGCTGTGTCTTGTGCTTCATGTTTTTGCATCAGAATAGAGCCCTTAGTGTAAAGTCTTCCTAAAAGATAAGATGGGAAAAGCTACTGCAGCAAGGATGGACACCCCTTGATTTCAGAAGAGGTGTTGTATGAGTAGGTGTCAAAATTTTGATAAATGTGCTAGTTTCAGTGATATCACAAAATTAATGAATTCGAAACAAACTGTGTTTTCTGTATTATATGTTTGGAACTGGGAGGGGATGGTACATTTTAAAACTTTAACAGTGTTTCCATATTGTTTCAGACTCATTTTATATAAGGGAGGACAATTTGGCAACATGAAAAAGGATGTGTGCCCAATGTTTTGACAGTCAGTGGATTTGGATTTGTCCCCTCAGACGTCCTGCATTGAAGCACTGATGAATCAGCATGCAGGGCCATGGCAGCTCCCCACAGAACGCGAGCACTGCCTGTCACTCCAGGCTCGCGTCTGAGATGTGAGAGAAGGAGGCAGCGGCAACAGTGCTGCAGCAGATGGCACAGAGAGGGAGGGGGCCAAGGGGGAATGTGGCTCTAACCACTGCGCTGAGGCCTTGTAGCTGCTGCCTGCATTCCAATAGATCACTTGAATGGTGCCCCAGTGAGCTGGTCTGCAGCCTTCCCAATACTCATCTCCTTATAGCTCCAGTGAACTGGGCCTTTCATTATGCATGTCACTCCTTCTTGCCTGTGTGTCACAATATGGCCACAGCCACTGTGTGCATGAAGTTGCACTCAGGATTAGATTCTTGACGTGTGGTTCGCAGGGGATTCCTGTCGTAAATGAAACTTTCCCATCGTGGCTGAGCAATAAACATATTTGGCTGTCGAGGCTTGGTAAATGTACTTAACGAAGTCAGCCAACCTGCTCTGAATACACAGTCCAATCACTGGGGAGCTGTAGAGGGGGAAATATTTTTTAGTGCACACTGCACAGATTAAGAAGGCCCTGACAGCCTCTGTGTGTGACTGTTTGTATGTGTGTGCGTGTTGAAAGGCCACGGAGAGGTTTAGTGCATCACATAATTGCACAACAGGAGTACATGGTTAAGGGCCATCTACTGCTGTTTCAATGATCAGCCACAATCACAGCCTTGTCCTTTACTTTCATTTCATTTTATCATTGGCTGACTCGCCGTCTTCTTATACTTTCCTTCTGAGTCATACAAATGCAAGTTGAGTGCTGACTTGCTGAAGGAAGTGTGGGCGTGTGAGACTCCAAATTAATGTCCTCAAACACTTGCCAACAGGGGTCAGAACAGATTCTGGCCCTATCGGTATGTGTTAACTTTATAGCAGCTGTGATCCGCTTAGATAACAGACAGGGTAATTATCTTGGTACAAAAACAGAGGTAGGGGCCTGAAAAAAACCTGCACTATTCCCATACATGTGCAAATTTTGGCAGCCTTCTATGGAAGAAACATTAGTTTACTGCAGTCACTAAAACTTTAAGTGAGTGATTTAAGTGAGTTCATTCCATGTTTTCCTTGCTGTATTGAATTAGCATTTTACTGACACTAGATAACACTATTCCTTCTATTTTTTCCAAAGACCCTGGTTAATTCAACTCTGTTCCATTGTTGGGTTATTACTCAGGGAGTTTGGTTTCAATTTTAGCAAGTAAACGAACGCACATAAGTACCTGAGACCTCAGTCGCTCCTTATTGTTGCTCTGACTGAGGAAATGTGTTTGACATATAAATGAGCTCTTTATAATACGTTGCTAGAGGGCCTGTGTGAAGTGGTTACTCATAGCTAATCTTCAAAAGACTGTAATTTAATGAAATCATCAGCAATCCGCAAGCACAGACAATAATAAAATGATGACATGAGGCTAATGTTGGCTGAAAGTGTTTTGTCTGGTTGACGGCAGAAGCTCTCCACCAAAGGCTTGTGACGAGAATGTGAAGTACAGCTTGGGATATGTCACTGCCTCAAGTCGACAGTTTTGTAGACTCTCTGGAGTCAAACTGAGGGTTGAGGAACTGCTAGTAGAAACTTCCTTCAGCCCTTTTAAGAATCAGAAAGCCTTTCAAGATGGCAGCAGAAATTCCCATGGGGGAAAGTGCAGAGGGGAAGTCTGGGCCTTTCTATTCTAGAATTGTGACGCAGAACCAGACATCAGGTCCACTGAGGGGATACAAGTCTCTCATGTACAATTGCACTACTTTCTTCCTCGAGCTCAATGCTTGCTAAATGGGGGCCTGTACCAGCTTTCGTGAAAAACTGCACTCAAAAATAAAAGTGCCATAAAGTTTGTTGGAGTCATGTCACAGAAGAACCATGTCACGTGCCCTTAATAACCTTTGAGCATATGGTTTTAGAACTATTTTTGTAAATGAGACAGTAAAGAACAGTTTACAAATGTTCAATATCCATCAAACTGTAACACACTACATCCATGACAGGAATGTTTTATATGCAAATAAGATCAAACTGACTGGAATTTGCATTTTTTATCTGTAGGCAGTCAGAGAGGGACAGCAAGACAGGGAGCAAGAAAGAACATGAAAAATTAAACAAAGTAATGTCCTGTACAAAAGAAGGTCATGTCTATGCCCCTCCTTCGCCTGTCTCTGACCTGTTCCTTAGCGCAGCCTGTTCTGGTTCAGCTACATGCCATAACAGCAATATGAGTGGACAGCAGCTCCTCCTCATATGCACACACTAACGTGACCCTGTGTTAACTGATCGCTGACTGGACCATGGGCTGCAGAGGTCAGGGCGAGTTTGGCTGGGGAACGAGCACACTCACCTGAGTCCAGCCAAGTGAACCTGGATGTGGGGGGACAGCTCCGGAAGCCTGGCTGATCTTAGCACGGAGGAGCCAGTCACACTGCATAAATCACAAGCCCACACTCGTTCGCCCTGCAGGCCTCGCAGGGCTGCTGATCTGGGGCAATGGCTAATGCTGCTACCACGGGATCAGTGAGATACAGTGAAATCGCTGCACAGCACAGCAGAAGAGCAGCTCTACGGAGGATCTGTGGATTATCAGATTTGTTACATCATCATGATTATCATCATCAGGGATGTCACTATAATCAAGATTGACATTATGATTTCACAGCTGTCATAAAGAGCACCTTGTACCTCCAAAATTGTGCCTTTATGAGAAAAAGAAAGAATTCGTATCTTAACAGCCCTTAATGCTGTTTACACAAAGGGTTGCTGCTCACAAAATCTTTTGGCCCATTCGTCTAACACAGTGGGGACCACTTATAAGGGGTCACCGACCGGCAGCACTGCTACAACACATTCACATTCAATCACAAAATGTACTGTTGTGATAATCATTGATTGACCTGGCAAATGCTATATTTACATTTAGTTTCGGTGCAAGTCATTGTAAATGTTTCTCTTTTTGACTTGTGTGGAATTTATCCATCATTGCTAAATGGCTACATACAGAATATTGTCAGACATTTTTTGGTGATTATTATGTAACTGGATTATGCAGTCAAGCAAAATTTGTTAGGCTACATTTTTATGTACTTGCATTTTTAAACATCTTGTTCTGTTATATCTTTTCGTGGGCCGCTAAAGCTTTTGTGGTAGCATGTGTAAGCCTTGAGTTGCTGAAAGTCTGGGACTCTTGGTCTAATGTAAAGTTGTTTTCAAACTTTGAAAAAATATCAATAAAAACAGAAAAAACAGGGACAAATTGCAAAATAAGATACCATAAAATATACTGTCTGAGAGACTTGTTGAGACCAAATCTAGAGATCAAACTAAGTACGTCCCAACACTTCAATGCCACCTAATCAATTAGGGCTGCTAATTAGAAAAGTGAGGTTCCGTGATCCAAAGCACTTGGTTTATATATGGTAAAATGACTGATATGACCTTGCTTAGAGTGTTGCGTGGGAGTTAAGGCTGGAAACCAGACACTAGGCTTCAGCCAGACAGACCAAAGAAGGGGGTGCAGAGAGCGCCAAGTTGTTTAATACGCTCTTTGAAGAGGTGAACTTGATACAGTTGAAGTGTGGAAGGGCTTTCGGAGTCTGTATCTAGCAACAAATCAAATCAAATGTGAGTGGCAGGCAAGCAGTGCCCGACCATTATAGTTTCATATTACGCAGTAGTCTGATCATTGGAGGCAAACAGACTGCATCCACCCCATAAGCACCTGCATGGTAGGGGGATCTTCCACATAAAAGGGTTTAAGCCCTCATATTCTAAGGTGAAAGATGATACTTGGCCCAAAACACAAAGAGGGCCGAGCGGTTCCATGAGGTGATGAGCCGTTCACACTCAGGGTGTCAAAGTAGTGAGAACATGTTCAGCCACAAAGCCTAAAACATGTTTTCCAACCTCCTTAAAATGAAACAGGCCATTATTGTCACTGTTCCTTTTAGATTTCATATGTAAATGATCTCTGTTCTGACTGACTGCCCTGTACTGTGCCTTATTTAAACAGCAGTCCATTCTTTATCATTTCAGTATGAATAGGTGGGGCTAAACTGCTGTAGCCTGAATGGACAGATGTATGTAAACACACTGGTTTTCCTGACATCACAAAATAGGGACCATATAAACTAGGGAGTGAATGGGTTTTGAATCCTTGCAACTCATTTCAAAAACTTTGCCATGATATGGGCCCTTTTAACAAAGTTACTGCAGGTTATCTGCATAGAGAGCAAAACTGGCGAGTGAGTGACTGCATAGTGATTTTTTTAATTACACATAAGACTGTCCTGCAGTTACAGTCCTCTGGAAATAACAGTATTTGCTGCTTCATTACCAATCAGGTTCATCTTTAAGATGCTATGTGTTTGGTCCTCAGGTCTCAGGTGTGCATACTGATTCACAAGGTGAACCTCCTTCGTGATAATGGAATGGAAATGGCGCTCTGTTGAATGGAGGTCTAGGGACCTGTGTTTTCATGTGAATGATGAAGCAATTTGGTGACGCAAGCTGATGGTGATATCGAAAGAAGACGTGTGTGTGTGTGTGTGAGTGTGTGTGTGTGTGTGATTGTGTGTATGCATGTTCGTGAGAGCAGCAGATGGCCAGCCCTCTGTTCTCCACATGCCTCACACACACACACACACTCACACACACACACCTGAGGTTCTGCAAATTATCTCATATTACACACTAAGAATGTTTCAGCGGTTACGTGACTTACTGATGAAAAAACGGGAGTTGAGTATTAAAAGGCAGAAGTCATAATGCAGACCAGGCTCGTGTACAACATGTTGCAACAGTCCGTTCGGAAGCCGACATGCTTAGAAGAAAAGAAACCTTTTAAAAAAATATATTAATCACAACCGTAGATAGCAAACATAATGAGGAACTGGGTTTTTGAAGAAAGAAAAAAATAATAAAGCTACTGGCTATCTACAAATCAACGCACAAGTAAAAACAAACAGGTGTATGAATACATGCCATTTAATTAAGCTGTTTTAATTACATATAGGAATGTACTCAGGTTGGCAGCTGTTCATCTCTGAGTCCATTAAGTTCCACTAAAATTTCCTAAAAATATAACAAGATCTTGAGAAAGTCTTAAAATTTGAACAGTTACAAAATAAAATCGGAATGGCATGATACTCTGTATCAATGTACATGATAAAAAATATTATACTTTTAATGGAATGTAGCGAGCAAAATGTGAAAAAGTTAAATAACATATATTTACATTTATACACTCCTGCAGGATGCATAAAGCAATGTGAGGGTCAATATTCCACATTTAAAATATTTACAATAAGAATTTAAAACACACCAGACTAAAACAGCACAAAAATAAACACATCTATTAACAATATTATCTATTACCAAAATGCTGACTGCCTAATTTTTCAGGAACGATTGTTGACGTCTGTAAAAGAGAACATCAGAAACTATTCTCTTACGATACAGTAACATGCGAAGCAGTGTGAAAACAAATGTGGATGCAGTACAAATCTTCCAGAGAGAACACAACCCAATGTCTGTGTGAGACAAAGATGGTATTTTATATTAATGAATGCACGTCTGCCTCATCTCAGTCTCCAGCAATTTCATTGTCATAACAGGATGCTTAACGGCTTATTAGGCTTCCTCTTAGGCATGGGCATGGTCTGGAAAACAGACCTTCCATAAGTGACTACAGCACTGCACAGCTGCTGGATTAACGTGAGGCTAATGGTCCAAAACACAATCTAAAGTCATGTTTTGCTCACGTGTTGCGTTCAACCTCGAATGTCCCTCCACTCTGCCAGATGCAGCAGGAGCTGAATAAGGCGACTGCCGCATAAGGAGTAAGGACACAGGAATATTTTTACAGTAACAACAGTAGCACACACATCTACACCTTGTTCTCCTGGTTCCTGTCTCCACAGGGAGGGAGGCAGGGGTCTGGGACTGATGAAAAGGATCACTCGCTGAAGACAGGGAAGATACTGCAGCCTAGAAAACCTCTTCCTCTTCAGCCTCACAGCCATATTCTGCAAAAGAATGGAACGATTAATGATAGGGCTGGGATTTGGAGATATCTGAATTAAGAGAATTGTGTGCTTTAGATTCGCCGCCAAACTGCTGCTGGATGTTATGGCTGATTTCTGATAAGTGATCTATGCATAGAAAAAGAGAGGCAAAGTAATTTATCACACAGCTGACACAGTCTGCTGAAATAAATGGAAAAAGGAAACCAACTGGTTAAGAAACATGCTTTGTTTGGATTGTATTAATATGTTTGGAAAATCAATATACACTGTTAAAGAAAATGACCTTATTCGCGCATTTTTCCCCTAAATGTAGGTAGTCATCAAGTTTAGTGCTTGATGATAGCGTATATATTTATGTAGCTTACAAGGGACGGAAGCTTGTACCCCACTAATTCGCACTGTCCAGATTTGCATGCTTCATCACAAATTTGCCTGATATGGTCAAGATGTTAAGTAAATGTGAACAGACTTTATACCTACTTATTTGTCAATTTGAACAAAAGTACAACTAAAATTCATAATTAAAGATACTACTATTTTCAGCTGCCATTTGGGGTAAAGAGATTGTATAAATTAGATTTTTGGGGGGATAAAGAAATAGTGTAAAATCTACTATCTAATTAAAGCAACTGTTAGTTCTACAACCAAACTACTCTACTGCTCAGACTGACCATTGCTTCCCATAAGCTCTATGGCGCTAACACAGGGCTCCTCAGTCTCTTCCTCCTCATCTTCTTCAGTGGGCTCTTCATATGCTACTGGGCCGCTTTCCACAACTGGAGGAGGGGTGGGGGCAGGAGGGGGCTCGGGGGTTGCTACAGGCATCATCACTGGGCTAGGCATAACCTGAAATCACAAAAGGTAAAAAAAAAAAACCTTACGTTGGCATACACGTCTTGCACATTGGTCTTGGACCTCCATTCATAAAGCACTGCTGTAACTAATAATATGCTGAACCCACCATTATCCAGTGCCCTGAGGATACATCCAATAAAATCAATGATGGGGCGCAAAGTGATGATGAAATACATAAAAGAAACAAATGGAAGACGGGATCTCAGCCAATTATAAAATATGCTATCTGTTCAGTATTGACTATTTTAATACTGGCAAGGAAAAGGAGGATAAAACAGGGTAGAAGAGAGAGAGAAAGCAAAAAAAAAAAAAGACAGGATCAGTATCCTACATCCCATCAGGCAGCGGAGAGAGGAAGCAGTGCCCGGGGAAGCGAGAGGCCTAATTAATTATCATGTTGTGGAAAAGTGAAGATGTGTATGGAAGTCTTCATGCTAATTATAGTGCAGGCTGGCTGAGATGACACGAGGGTCCTCTTAAGGCGGTCTCTCGCCGTGGGACAGCAGGATTCTGCCGATAGTGGTCCTGCCAAACATGCACCACTTCAGAACCAGAACCTTCTTCTGGCCTCAAAGACAGCCTGCAGCTCGCCTGTGGGTCAAACCCTGACTGGGTCGACCCTAATTGGGATCAGTCAGAAGCTTGGTGGCAATAAGATCAGGGGCAGAAGATTATGGGACCTCAAAACTACAAAAAGTTTAATGATGCATTAGAGTAGGTGAATAATTTAGGATAAGTAGACTAAAATGAAACTGTCTGACAAATAGGCATGTGGAATAGACAAGAGCAAGTAAAAGAGACATATACATATTTAAATGTCCTTCTAAAGAGACATCCATGTCCTGTTTTATGACATTTTCTGTAAATTATAATAACACATACATACAAATATACGAATGAATAAAATCCTATATCCTATATCCAGTTTACAAAGAATAAAAGCTGATGTCTAATGCAAAACATTTCGTTTCTCTAATAAAAGTGGTTTAGTGATAAAACAGCATTGGTATTTTAGTGTAAACCCCTGCTTACTGAGGAAGAAACTAGATTTCAGGGTACTCCTCACTCTAAACTGTCCGAAATACTGAAATTCTTATTCTAATATAACATGTACATCAATTCCGTTTTTAAATTGCATGTTTATAATGTCAAGGTACTATATGTTATTATTTTGTTTATTATTATTTTTCACTTTTTGAAATTTTACACATTTCTTCTTTGCATCAGTTTGTTGTAAAGCACTTTGAGCCGCTACTCGCATGAAATGTGCTTTGTATTGTTATTGATATAGACAGCTGCTGCTGATGATTCTTTGTTGAGGGTGACTCCTCTCTGATTCCCTTGCAGGAACACGGTTATGTAACCCCAATTCATTTCACCGTCTCTCGTCTCCCTTCAGCCAATGAGAGCAGGCGCTCCGCAGCAACCAGGATGGGACCAGGAGGTTGCCTAGCGACGGCCCAGTTGACCCCCGCCAGCATTCAGTGAGTGCTCTTTCTATCACTCTCAGCCTGCACAGACCCCTCCCCTCTCTCTCTCTTTCTCTCTCCCTCTCTCTCGGCGCATCATCAGTTTTAAACACAGGTTGAGGGGTTCCTAATCACTGCCTCAGCATAAGTACAAGGCGCAAAAAGCCATGGAGCAAACCACCAATCCATCAAACCATCTAACCATGCCTGCAGATACTGGCTTCAGATCAAATAAACATAAACATGAATAATGTGCCATAAGCAGGGTCACTACCACAGCCCTTTACAATGAATCATTCGATTCATGAGAAAGATATACTGCGGAGCTCAAGTGGGACCATAGGTCACGTCAGGTCGAACTGCTTCCACAAACAAGCTGATAAAATATGCTGGATCTACAACAGAACAGGGCACACACAATTCAAAACTGATGCCATTTACTAATCTGATTAGACGCTGGGTTATGAAGCCAACATCGGTACAGGAACATGCTGATCTAACCTTTATGTCTGTGTTATCAGTCTGGAGCTTCAATAACAAAACGTCTCGGTATTAATCTCTCACTTTCCTCACCTGGGCAGCCGATCTCTTCTTCTTGGGACTGGATGATATCAGGGGGCGGAGCCTAGGAAAGCACAGAGAGAGAGAGGTATTAATCACAGGTTCTCTCGCAGTACAATAAGCTATTGTACTGCAGAGGGACACTTACATCTGCAGGTAAAAATTTCATTCAGCTTAATCCACATCGGTGTTTTTTTGTTTTTCACTCTGCATCACAGATAATGCTATAACCTTGTTCAATCACGTAACTCGCAGATGCACACACCCTCGCAAAGAGATAAAGCTTACAACTGTGGCTCTGAAACATCCCACAGAAACAGATAATGCAGGAAGAAATTTCCAGATTCCATCCCACATCCATGCTGAATGCATGAAATAAGCAGAGCCGCAATGGATTCGGTTTCCCATAACCGGCCTCATAGTCCTCTTAAAAAAACTGAGCCAAGCATCCTGTCTCATCCCAGGGCTCCTCCCGCACTGCAGATTATTTAAGCATAGCTAAAGCACTTCGTTCAGCCCAAGAGCCGCACCACTGGGTGAAAAGATGCCCTGTGGTACTGATGAAATGCTTAGCTTACATCTGCCAGCAATCGGATTTGAACATCAAACACCCCTCACTATTTAAGGCTAATATTAAAGAGTCTGGTTTGAAAAGTTAATTAGTCTTGAGGGGGAAGGGAAGGGAAGGAATGACAGAATGTTCTGGAGAGAATGACCTTGATGTGTGTCCGTGCTGGTCCTGTGTGAATAGAGAAGAGACACTGAGAGAAGCAACAAAGATCCTATGCTATATTATATTTCATTTAGTCCATTCAGAATGCTAGAAGTTGCTGCCTAAATGTTCAGGGTAACCTTAAAACTACCACAGAAATGTAATCTCCAATGCAGTCTTAAACTCAGATTATTTAAAAATAAAAATAAAAAAACATGACAATATTTGGCATGGGTTTTGGCAACTGTGTGTACTACACAAACAAATTATGGACAATCTTAAAAATATACAACCTGTAGTACTTAACCTACATTGTTACAAAAATACCATACAAATATAATTTATGAAACATTTCCAAATTACATATTTTAGGTTATAAGGTCACTAGTAATTAATATGGGATAATATTAGCTTGTGGCAAGAGAATTTGTTTGGGGCATTTTGAAGCAGCGCTTTTGTTTCAAATATTGCATTTTTATAACATGTTCTAATAAACTGAAAACAGAAACATTACAGTATTAATGTAATCAAATTGAAACATCACACCACTGGATAAAAGCAAATTCTGATTTTTTCCCTAATAAATGTAATTATATCTAGATATATCTTTGCCTATATATAAATTGATGAGTCAGCTGGGAAAGGGCCCAGCCATGCTGAACCCACCCACACAGAAACCTGACTCTGTGTACCAACACTCTAGTCTACTGGGGCTTACTCAAATCTATAAGAAATGGTGTCTGTCACAAATCCTCAGAATCTACTCTCCACTGGCTTGGATACAGAGTACAGTCGCTACATATAACATAAAAGGCTTAATAAAAAGGGCTTAATCAGTAATTATTTTTAATATGATTAATATTCATTTTAAGAACAAATCTTTATTTGAGGTAAGTTAAGTCTGAGAATAAAGCATTTGTGAAAAACACATTTTAAAACAAATCATATGTGTTACATTTACTGGCACCCCAAAAAATGTGAATGAAGCATGATCCCACACATATATAACCAATTTTAAGCTGGCCTAAATGTTCAGAAACTTTTCAGCAGTCATCAATGATTTTCTAGATCACTGGGGTATAAAAACGAGGTGACACAGGATGCAAATCCCTCAGTAATTCATCCCCATAGAAAAGATTAAATAGCTTTCCATGGCAAAAGTGTGTTGATTTGCACAAACCAGGGTGTGGATACAAGAAGTAGTTTAAAATACCCATAACAACAGAGCAATAATTAAGAAGTCTCAGAAATGTAAAACTATCATGGACCAACCTGAAGAGGACACAAGACAGTTTTGTTAGTAGATACAGTGAGGAGGACAGTCAGTGAAATAAAAACATCTCCAAAGAGTTTTAGAATTACAGAGTTTGGTAGCATTGGGGTCACCATGTCTCCATGTCACCATAAGGCAACACATCAATGCCAAGAAACAGTTTGGAAGATGTGTTAGAAAAAGCCTTTCCTAAAGCACTGAAGTTTGCCAGCCACTATTGGAACATTACCTGGGACTGGGTGCTGTGGTCAGACTAAATAAAAATTGAGCTCTTTGACTCCAAATGTTCAAGGTGGGTTTGGCATAGAAATAAAGCACCTAATAGCAAGCGTATGGTGGAGGATCTGTGATGCTATGGGTCTGTTTCTCCTTCAAAGGCCCTGGCAATACATACATGGCATTCTGGATGCCAATTGATTTTAATGCTAAATTTGTCTGCCTCTGCCAAGAAGCTAAAACATGTTCACGGTCATATCTTCCATCAGGATCACAATTCAAAGCACACACATTGAGGTCCACTAAATAAATGTTAAATGAACACAAAATCAAGCTTTTGCCATGGCCATTCTAGTCCCCTGACCTAAATCCAAAAGAAAAAAGAAAAAAGAAAAAAGTACACAAGAGAAAAGTCAGGACTCTGTGAATAGTTGAAAAGCCCCCCTTCTGTGTTTATTCTCAACTCTCAATACAAGTGAAGACTCAGTGCAGTTCTGTTGACAAAAGGGAGTTGCACAATATCCTAAATGAGGGAGTGCTAATAAATACGACACAATAATACAATTTTGCGATCACTGGTGACTTTTTTTCTTTTAGTAATGGGCTCTTAATTAATTTCTATATTTTCTTCATTTGCTGAGTAAAGATGACGTTTGATGACTTTTAAGGAGAATTTTCATCAGCCATTTTCACTCATATTAAATAAGGGTGCTTTTTGAAAGTTAAACGAGGTATGGGATTAAGGGATAGTGTACATCCATCTCGGTCTTATATATCTTAACATGTCGTGTGAATCTTCACTGGCACTCCCACAATCTAGCCCACGCACAGTCATATACGTTATCTCTCTTTCCCCTCATACACTCACACCGAACCATTACAGTGTGAGAAGTAGAAGCTAGGCAGCGAGTGGGCCTCCCTGGTGAGCCCTCCCTGAGGAATCGGCAAGAGTGCTTTCCTGGCCCATAAGCAAAAGTGGCGCTAATTAATCAGCTTAAGAAAAGGAGGAGGATGGTGAGGAGCAGAGAGCTAGCGCTCGGTGCTGTGTTTCGTCGTGCCTCATTAGGAATGGCAGCTAGCACCAGCCATCTGCTGGGTGCAAGGTGAGCTAAGTATGGACTGCACAGGCCTAGGCCGCCATGTGTAGTGCAGCTACTGGTGTGCTGAGCTCTGGCACTGATCCCTACTGTAACGCTGGCATTAGGATTACCCAATACATTACTGCAAAACACAATCACCCTCAAGCTCCCTCACGGAGTGAAAGGCGTTTCAGACAGAGTCGTGGGTCCTCCAGCCGGCTGCGACTAACGCACTTACAAGCACGCAGTGAGCTTCAATGGGCAAATGGCCTCTGGGTAAAATGTGGAGAATATATATCGACTGGCTCTGCTCAGTGGGAGTGAGGAATGTATATAATCTTCTGGCACTGGGCTCAGGAGATAGCCCATGAGCAAGTAAATGGGAGTGCCCAAAATGCACTGGGCATTACACAGGGGCTGAAAGGCTAAGCGATTGCTTTCAATTATTTTTTCTTGTGACCTTCCATTCCATAGCACAGGGCAGTAACAGGGAATCGATAGCTATTTGACAGAGCCCACTGAGTCATAATGGGACCTGAAAAAGCCTGAGATACAGTGAGAGCATCTGCCAATACAATCAAATGCTGATTACTGTAATTCATCTCGTTTTCAAATTCAATTCTCCAAATGCATCTGTGTCTTCTCAGAATAACCAGGGATGCAGTTCCACAGATGTCTGGGGCAATGTAGTTTGTAAATTTTTTATTTTACCAGAACTTGTACTAAGCTACACCTTTGACAAATTGGATAATAGCAAGGCATATAACATAATTAATCTGCTTGTCATACCTCCCACACTTTATCTTAGGGTTACATTTTTTGTGGTCCTCTGGTGGTTGGTCTCTTGCTGCCTTCCAAGTAGGAGAGTGGGGTTTGATTCCTAGCCTGGGTGACACACTACACCAGCAAGTGTCCTTGCACAAGGCTCCTAACACTACATTTACCTGCATGGGTCATACACAAAAACTATACGACGCTTTGGATAAAAGCGCCTGTGACATGAAGAAAATGTAAATCTTAATGCCTAATAGACAATCAATCTAATAGACAATGTATGGCAGATTACACAACAGATTACGGCCATAAACTCTGAGCACTGGTATCCCTGAAGCAGTTTAGATGTGCTGAATTAGGAACAGAACAAGCCATTATCTTGAAAGTGTTCTTTTCTGTGCTTAATGGGCAAAGTCTGCTGCAGAGAAATGTTTGGTCTGGGAGCATCAAGCCTTTGCAGTGCTCGAGGGAGGAGAGAAAGGGTCAGTTGTGTGGTATCGTGGGTTGAAGTTCTAAATGTGGTTGCTGAACTTTGAACCTCCATTGCCCATTTCAACTGTTGTATTGTATTATTCTTTCTGGTGCCGGCAGGCCTAGGCTGGGGTTGGCCACATTCCCACATGGGCTTCCAAAAAGCCCCTTTGGGCTGGCCACTCACATATCGTGGAGCCAACCAGCAGTGACATCCTGTCTACCACCCTAGACTGCGAGGGTACTGGCACTTGTAGCTAAATTATGGGTAGGTTTTTGTAGCTGGAGGCATTTTAACAATTGTCTAACTGGGAAGTGTTTTGGTCTTGCTGATGTAGTAACAGCAGTGAAGCTAGGTGTGAATAACAGTGGAGTGTGAAGGACACCTTGGCAAAAGAGGTTTTGAGAAGGACATAAGGATAATATTACAACATCAGCTAAACACAGTTAAACAATCCTAGCAATGAAAACAAAAGTGTGCACTGTGCTTGCATGTTGTATTGCAGTTTTCAGTTAATTTGCAGGTCAATATTCATTTCAGGTCGATGTAAGCCTCTGCAGAAAAGAAAGGGTTAAATCAATTTTACACATAAAAGACCACAGAGGTCCAATAGATTATCTTTACTCATAAAAATCAGTAAGTTCAGCAGGAGGTCCATATGGATCAGCTAAACTCTTCATGTTATCCCATGTTACTCCAGGGGGCCCTGGCCTTAGTATCACAATAAAACATCATGCAGCATCTGACCACTGCTGCCCTCTTACTCCTGAAACTGAAGGAAACCTTGCTAGTGACCAATAAACAGAATCTTAAATGTAGGTTTTGAACACGTAGTGATTTTCAGCTTCAGTAATTTTCACAGCAGCTCAAACTGTGGGGAGACTGCAAAGAAATTTGTGACAATTGTAAAAAAACAAACAAACTGCAACATCTTCACCCATGTCAAATTACAGGAACCAGATTGAGACCTTGTATTATTCAGAGAGGCAAGTGGTCCATTTTAGGCAACCAGACCATGACCTCTCGGAGGGGCTATCCTCAGAGAGTGCAGCATGCCCCCAGGGCACTATAGAACAGGCTGGTGAGGGGGTGTCGTCCTGATGCCAAGCTCCACGCCCCCTGGCTGCCTGTTACCACCCCAGGACAGATGGTAGATGAGCTGGCTAATGGAGCGAATTCACACAAGACAAATTTGCCCACTTAACAATCAATCCCCACATCGCATTGTCATCAATAATTTCCTGGAATCTCCCAGGACTCTTTAACAGGCAACCTCCATTATTAATGTAAATGCTCACATTAGCTTTTGAGAGACATGCAGAGATAAAGCAAAATATCAACAAAAAAAAACAGATTATAGACCTGAACGCCTTGGAGGGCCTAGATATTAATAATAAGATATTATTTGCGGCATACACTCACAGTAAAACATTCTCTCCCTGCAACATGGAAAGCCTACATGGTGTTCATTATAAATTAAACAATAGCTTCCTTCTCCTCCTACTATGTCTCTCTGGTAAGTGTCACATCAAACACAAAGTAGACATTAGCACAGACTCACTGAGCCAAAGCTTAGGTAACATGGGAGCTATATCATAGTTCTCATAGAGAAGATTTAAGATGGGAAATCAAACACTTCCCATGATACTGACATGTTCTTGTGGGCGCTGTAGCTAGGCAACACTTTTAAATGGCTTTTGGCCTGATCTCATAAAGACTAGCCCAGCCACTGTGGTTTGAGGGGGAGCACTATACCCCAGCCAGGCCGGTTAGCCGGTCAGTCAATAATGAGCGTCAATGAAATCTGACAGGGGGAAGTAATATTTCTTTTGAGCCAATATTGCATGGCAGCTGGGTTTGTGCAAATACATAAGGGGGGGTAGTGGAGTGCTGTGTGAAGAAGGAATTAAAATAGCTAACGGTGACACTGCACAGCTGTGGTCCCCCACTCACCAACTGGGACAGCATTTAGGTGAGAGAATGAGGAAAAGCATGTAACAGATGCTTCTCTCAAATAATGGCATAGGATATGAGGTCTTCAGTTGTTTGAGAACTCCAATATGATGACATGTTAGTGAAATGTATCTAAGCCACACCAAGCTATGCTTAGTATCAAGTAACAATACATCAGCCATATCTGACCAAGCGTTTCTGGAGAGACACAACAGGATAGAGATCAGTTGCACTGTATTTGCATGTGATAGGAGAACTCTTTCAGATCATTGGTGTAGCAGAATACAATGGGGCCTCCACCTTTGCTCTGGACACACCCACTGGAGATGTGCAGGAGAGAGCAAACCAGTCCACCCACTGGATCAAAACACCACCTTTTCCAAACCATGTTCATAGCCGAAATAAAGACAAAAATAATAAGGGTCAATGGTGACCAATTCAAGGCCATTCTTTATTCTGCTTTGCATTGTAAAGTAAGACTGTCTCAGCTTTGAGTGCATAAACACTCTTCAGACACAGCTCACTGATGTGAGGCATACTGCGCACACACAGGGAAGGAGAAGAGAGGTTAAAGCAGCAGCTAACCCCACTAACGTGGACCAGAGGAGGCTCACTTACACAGCATCCTCTTCCTGGAGGACAAATCCATTACGCATTCAGCTTGCACCCTCAGCTCCGGCATGATGGAGGAAGATACTGAGAGGAGGCATGCAATCTGACCCCAGAGAAGGCATGCATTAAGGGCCTGGTGGTTTCCACACCTCCCGGTGACAAGACATCTTATCACGCTTCCTGCAGACCACTGAGGAAGCCCCCCAGGGTCTGGACTTGAGGAGGACGCTTGGCGGGAGGGACCCAGGGCAGAGAAGAAAGTAGTGATTATCCTCATGCTATCTTCCCCTCTAGTGGTCGAGCAGGAAGGAAGGAAAAAGGGGGCTGTCTTCCACTGTTGTGACTGTGCCGGCCTCATAGCACTGCATACTCGATTTCACCCCAGAATTCCTTCTGCTTGAAATGGGCTAGCCTGGAGGCCTACAATGCCAGCTTCGCCATGCTGACACAGAAACAAAGAGGAAGAGCGGTCCTTGTGCACAACAATGGCCTACAGCAAGGTACAAGCACACACAGACCTCACATTATACTCTTAACAGAACTCAATCATGCCGCCAATCACTCCCACATTTATAAGCATGTACTGTAGAGGCAGCTAAAAACCATCCTGCCTCCAAGTGAACAAAACAATGTGTGGGAGTGAGAACGCCCTGAACTGATCACGCTCTAAGAATCTGACATGTTGCAGGGCGGCTGCAAAAGGAAGTACCAATTTTCTCCTCATGAGTGGTGCAGCTTGGTAACAGCTTCTCATGTCACAGTGATGCCCTTTGTTGCATCTGGTCAGAATGACTGTAGGCTTGCAAACCAAAAAGTGAGTGAGCAGAGAGGATCTTACTTGCCAGCTCCACTCGTGCTCACTTCCGCACATCTACACCTGCCCAGCATCACCAGGAGACATGAGCCTCTATTAACAAAACAGGCCTAGTCCAGCTTGGTGAAAAAGAGAGTGTTAGAGGGCTCCCACTGAGACAGCTTGAGATGTGCAATGTGACTAAGTCAACCACCCTCAGCACCCAGAGCAGAGCAGAAGGAAAAGAAAGGCGAGAAATCTCACAGGGTTTTCACCACAACATCTCAGTGTCATGCTGCTAACTGTGCAACACCTGCTTCTGAATTAAGTTCCATTGATTTCCATCATAGGTACTAATATAAGTGTTATTTTTCCCAATGAAACCTGCATTTATTGCTGAACTTGCAACTGTTTGCCCAGAGACTTCACGCTCACAGGAACTGAGTACAACCCACTGCTAAGACCAGAAATGTTGACTGACCAGGGTGAAGATTACATTCAAAACTTTTCAGCAATTCTGATAGCAGTACGAACCACTACATTGCGTTTTGTTAAAATCAAATGTCTTGATTTACAGACATTTGGAACAGAAGTACCAAATCTGCCCATTTGTGGCATATTAATTCTGCATTAGAGATCATAATTAATAAAATTCTCAATCTCAACAATGCATTGCCACATCTCCTCAACACACAGTCACAAGACATTGTTATATCCTTACTATTTAGAATATTTTAAAAAGTATTTTAGAATATTTTGATAAAGTATTTTAATCTACTAACAATTAAATTTTCTACTGGTATTATTTGTAATAACAATAATAATATAAAGGGAGGTGAAGGAGCTCACATTTCACTAGTTGTTACTTAAACCTGCTGGCCAAGAGGTCACTGGTTACCATAGGAAGCAAAACACTTGGTTTACAATTCATAGTCTTAGGTTCCCCTGAGAGAACGACTGGCCAACAGCAGCATCCAGCTGTTACGTTTTTTCAATGGATGTGGTTCCCATCAGCAGGAAGTGGCTCCCCAACTATTACTGTCATGCATCCTCTAGACAAGAAGACCACAGCCCACTTATAAATCACATTCTTAAACAATAGAGTGCACCATGAAATCCGATCCAAGGCTCTTAGACTCTGGCATTGGCCAGAGGTTAGGCAGGAGATGACCCTGGGAATCAACCCCAGCCAACGGTCTACACAAGTTAACAATACAAAGTTTAGCAGCTAAAAGAAGCAGTTTAAATTGTTGTTAAACTGCAGTTGAATTGTCAGACAAATTGTGCAAAGCAGAATTCCATAGAGCCCTTGGACTGGACTTCTACCAGCCAGTTCTCAGAGGTCTTTTCCTGAGAGGAAGATTGAGACACAATCTGTCACAGAGTTCATTACTAGCTAAATGTATGAGAGCGGATCATAATGCTCTCCTACCGTCATGCAAAAACGTGTCAACGTGCATTGTGGATATGTGACAGTGCACTGTAGAAAATAGTCATTCTATTAATTAACACCTAATACAATTACATTGTTTGAATACCAAAGTTTGCAAACAACTGACAGCAATCAATAACACACCTAGTCCTTCTGACTGCTAGTTCTAGTCTCATTACTAAGATGTGCAAAATAGTTACATAATATGGCCATAATCTTTCTTTATTCAAGGTTTGTTCAAAATATCAAGGGAATATCAAATCATTAACTCAGAATTCTCAAATCATGTATCCTTACACACCTACTGGAGACCAAGCTCTCTGTGTCTCCAGGCCACAGGGAGACTGCCACACTTGGTCTGGTTAATAAGGAAGATGTGGGTCTGGTTAATATGAGAGGTGCTGCTATTACTTGGTGACATATAGCCCTATTGACATCAACCATTTCGCCTGCTACCACTGGTTGCTTTGGTTTACTTCAAACTGGAAAAACAGATGCTAGGGCAGGGCTCTCAGGGTCTAAAGGCTCTGTGCAGAGTCTGCCTTTAATGCTGGACAAGCTACACTTGATGAACTGCTATAGCTGAGTGGACTGCTGTAGTTGGGTGGAAACAATGACATTACTGTAAGAAACAGAGCATTTCCACTGGGAACAGGAGGCCTCAGCACCATTCTGTGAAACAAATCAGGGCACTCTCCACTTTGGTTATTTGTGGCTACATCTGGCAAAATGAATGGGTTGGACCTTGCTCAGAGCAAGCGCACACACACACGCACGCACGCATGCACGCACGCACACACGCACACACACACACGCACACACACACACACACACACACACAAACAGTCTAACCTCGCTTGTTAACCTCAAGCTAATATTTACAAAACCCTTTCAGACCATGTTGTCAATGGGCAAGAAAAGTCACAGCTATCGGTGTTACTTACTCATGAACTCCTCAGCTGTGCTCTGTTACAACCTAAAATTATGGTTGTGATTTCAAATATGTGGAGGCACTGTAAAATGAGGATCAGACAAAATCACATAGCACTCCAGGAAGAGACGTGTCTGGCTGGGCTGTCACTCTCTTTGAGGTATGCGGTAAGAGATCCACAGACAGGTCGTCCTGCCGCACCAAGTTCAGATTTGCACTTCAAAAGCTAAACCGTAAGTACTAAAGACTGCAAACCTTTAAGAACGTAACTGAGGTGGTACAGATGGGGAGGGGAGGAAGACAGGAAAAAGGAGAGCTAAGTAAAAGAAACTGCATAGCAATTATCCCTACTCTTTCTGGAAGAATGCTTTTCCCTCTCTGTTAGTATGGAGGTCATGCAGGGGGCTTGGTTTGACAGCTGGTGTAGGAGGCTGTCAATGTGTGTGTGGGTAAGGGGGGGACTGAGGAACTGCGTCTGCTTGCCTGGATACAGTACCAGAGGGTCTAGGGGTTCACTGTGTTCCTAATGTCTCTGAGGGGCAGAAAGACTGTAAAAGTGAGATATATTAAGAAAACAATTCTGGGGGGCTCTTTAGAGTGAGTAAATGAACACACCTGCAGAGCTTAAGAAATACAAGCATTTGGACAAAAACTAACACTTTATATGTTGAAGTTGCCAAAGAAAGTCTTTCAAACTAAGGGTGAGATGGCCCAAGTGCTAAAAGTTTTTCAAAGCTTTTAAAACACAGGTTACTTAATTTCTGGAAGTCGTTAATCAAAAAAGGCACATAAAGAAAGTCTGAAATAGTCGACAGTTGCAAGCCAGGCCTAGGCTTGGTCAGCAGAAATTAAGGCACCAAGGCCAAACTTCCCTTCCATGACAGCTCATTAGAAGTTTTCTCATGGTCTTGCAGGAGGCGTGAGAAAACGTTTTTTCTAAACCAGAGCTGTAACTAAATTTGAGTTTATTTGTTCCGTAGTGCTCCACCAACGATGACTTCATATCTTTCAACTGGTCTTAGGCAGTTAAGCAAGGATGCATTCTAATAGTCAACGACAAGGAAAACCCAAACAAAAATAATAATAAATGAGTTGCTATTTGTAAGGTTTGGTTTTAAAATAGCTGATTTTCCATTGGTAAAATGGAAAAATAGGAATAGCGCTTAGAACTGTTTTGACAACTGCATATTTCTAGAATATTTCAGCCAAAAAAACAATATTTATTTTGCATGCATATTGCAAGTGAGCATAAGCATGTGGAGGAAAAAAGATCAGTTAACTGTCTTTTCCAAACCTTACTGGTGCAACACATGCCCGATTCATAATCGTCCTCACATGCAATAGGAAATTAGTAACTGTCATTAACAAAAGAAACTGAACGGGAGGAGACACAATGAGAAGCCATCCCTCACTGAGCCAGTGGAGAAGTCATGATCTTATGCTCCATCTGACGCCGATTCATTACCTCCCTCACAGGGGCAGTTGGAGTCCTGGAGGACTATTAATTGGAGAAGGGGTATGCTCTTAGAAAGGACCACAGGGTGCCAGGTGACAGGGAACAGAAAATCCTGGCATAGAATTGATGACAAGCTTTCTCCTGGTGGTAATGTCTCTGAAGGTCAGCCAAAGAAACAGAGAAAAGACGAAATCTTATAGGTAGACAAAGAAAAAGAAGTCCTTCGAGGGTAGGGAACAACCTTTTGATCTTGTCCTTTGTCAGTAGGTACAAAAGAGGTATTATACAACTTGGGACAAAGCCCTACTACTATAGAAAGGCTATTTTTTTGTATATTTTGAGGGCAAGTGTAGAAAAGGAGGAAAACCTACTCCACTATTAACAAGGACCTTCGGTAGAAATGAACCAATTGTTCCATAAAATAGCAGCTACTAAGTTGCTGACTGTATTGAAAAGAAACACTCTTTGTTAATTCCCACCTTTTCCCCATGAGGTTAGCAGGCTTGGCCAGACCAAGATTGCTCTTGTTGGGTTGCTTCTTGCGCCGGGTGAGTTTCTTTCGCCCAGGGCCACTACAGGGAATCTCATCTGCCTGATGAGCCGGGCTGCTGCCTTTGCTGTTGAGATCTCTTAGCACGTCATAATTGATTTTACTTGAAATCTTCTTTTGCTCCAGCATCTTCTCTATTGCCTCTCCAGCAGTGCTAGCTCGAATGGGCTCTCGCCTTTTAGATGGTTTCTTGGGCTGCAGAGCCACAAAGACAAATGATTAAACAAGCTAAAAGTAGAGAAATCATTACAAATAGCTAATACTTGGATAATTACTCTACATTACAGACAGTCCTGTGGCCTATTATTTTTGTCACCTCTTACCACCCTAAAGGTCTGTTTGTGACACTTGTGTACCAAAACAGCCGTAAATTATTTTAACATGTTTAAATAATTTAACTGTTTTTCAACCTCTGTTTCTCTCCTGGGAATTCAACAGTCACTTTTCATACTGATATATTTAACTAACCTCTTTCATCATTATTATTATTATTATTATTGTTGTTGTTAGTTAAAAAGCAGTCAGAAACACTCAGGACTTCAGTGTGAATGGGAGGGGCTAAACTAATATAGGCTGAATAGGTGAATATGTTTTTGTTTTACACAAAAGAGAGACAAAATCCTTCAAAACAAAATTATTTCAGTTTTGTTCATATTCTGAAAAGGTGAGTAAATGAGTTTTAAAAGTAACAAAGGTTACATACTACATCAATCACATTTTCTTAAAAAAATCTGTGATATGGTCCCTTTCATGTATTTATTAAATGTTAAATGTATATGTTTTTGCTTTTGACATCATCTTGGCTTCACCTTGATTACGATGAGTCTTCTTTGATGCATACTGTAAAGTATGTGCATTTTTCCCTGTCTGTCTGGGCAGCCACAGAATGATGTAAGACTAAGCTGTCAACAGTAGGATGTGAGAATCCCATTAGTAGCCTGTAAAAGTGATTCAGCCCATATGATCATGAGTGATCTTCAAAGGATGTGTTTGTTATGTGCCAGAGTAGAACAAATCCCGGCACGGCAGTGGTGCTCCCCATGCAGGCTACTATGTCTGCTATCAGGATCAGGATCTGTGCAGATCATTAGAGGTCTGGCAAATCTGGCCTGGCTGGGAGCAGTGGTATAGATGTCATAGCAGACAGGTTAAGCACAGGCAACACTGTACATCAGAAGAGTGGTCAAGTTAAAATGGAAAGTATGCAGCCCCCTTAGTCTAGCAGCTGCTGTGTGTCAGAGGAACCCAATGTGAGAGTGGAGCAAAGGCCAGCAACTCTGCTCACCTGTGTCACACACACACACACACACACACACACACACACACACACACACACACACACACACACTTACTTACTTTCTCCTTATA
>JBBPCX010000160.1:8913364-8967991 GCA_037974365.1 Hydrocynus forskahlii
GGGAGAGAGAGAGAGAGAGAGAGAGACAGAGAGAAAGAGAGAAAGAGAGCGCAAGGGAGAGAGAGAGAGAGAGAGAGAGGTCCTCAATACTGACAGCTCGTCAGAGTCAGACATGCATCTGTCAGACCTCACACACAGGCTGCTGCTTGCTCTATCACTCTCTCTCCCCATAGTTTCACAAACCAGCACATTCTCGGGCACCCCTTTTCTCACTTTCCAGCTCATACTCTCTCTCCACTTTCAGCCTGTCTAACACTTTCACTTGCTCCCATCAACCACAACAATGCAACAGTCCCTCATTCTTGCTTCCTTGTTACAATTCTCATTCACAGGCACCGCAGATAAACGCACCTTCTCAATAACGTGCATATATACACCATTTTATGGCCACACGCAAGCGCCGAGGTTTTGCAGTCTGCTGCACGTTTTGTCATTATTGTTGCAAGGAGGTGGATTTATTCTGGTGGAGGAGAGAGCAATAAAGCCATGTTTACTGGAGACTCTAAGAGGCTTTCACTACTGCAGAGTCATCAGCCTCCCAGCACCCCCATCCCCCTGCACAAAGGACAATGACGATGAGGAATAATATCAGCCCACTGCCTCCCCATGTAGAGTCCAATAAAATCCCTCATGCACGGCAGCCGACTGCGCATAACTCTCAGATGGGAGAAACACACAGCCAATCAAAGGTTTAGGGACACACCGTGTTCTTTTTTAAAATACTCCCAGTACTGTTTGATCGCCACTGTTATTGTTTAATTCAAATAATTTTGGGCCATCATCATGGTATAAACAAGTTCCTCACTTTTTTTCATGCATGTAAACACTTTTGAACCTCACCATCAGAGCAGAGACCTTTTTTCCAAGAAGGAGAGAAAAACTACATGAGTGAGTATGGGATAGCAGTTGAGTAGCTTTCGACTAAATGCAAAATCAATTTGGCAAAAGAAGCTTTCCCCTGTTCATAAGCAACAAAGGTGTGGCGAAATGTTTCCAGCACGACAAAAGCCCTTCAAAAACAATGGAACTTGCTTCTTGCAGATGCCAGGACAATCTTGCAGGATAGAGGACAATTCATTGATAATTTATAATGTTCACATTAAAATGAATTATAACTGTTTTACACATAAGCCCATACAAACACCATATGTGTTAATAATATATAATACGAGAAAAATATAGTATATGGGCTACTCATACTGTGGGTACATTTTGCAACTTAAACTTGCGTTTCATGTTTAAGTGTCTTCATTGATATTAAAAGCAGATTTATCTTACATAATGATTTGAGCCAAAGGTGCAAGTCTTCTTATTAAGACTTGCGGGATTGGTTTACTGAAAATATATCTTGTTAGTGTCTAATATAAGTTATTGCAAGTAGACAAATAAATATAATTTATAATTATAAAAATTAGGTGTCCTCACACTTGTGACAGACATAGTGTATAGGGTGTTCGGACATTGTGCTACCACAGACACCAAAGAGTCTCTATGAGGTCAATAACAGGGCAAAGGCCAGCATCAAAGTGCAAAATGGAATAGCCTGAGTTCAACTGGCCAGCAGGTGCTGAGACCAAAACAGTGTTGCTGGCTTAAGCAGACTGGTGCATGACACGCCTGCGGAAGGCAGGGTTTTTTTGGGTATTAGTAAAAACAGCAGTAGTGCATGCTGAACACTTCAGACCCTTTTGGATGAACCATGTTATCTCTCAAAAGCACATTAACTCAAGCTGAATGTTCTTTGACTTGACTGTGCCTTTAATTACAGTCCTAACCAGGCCTTGATCAATGCCATTGATGTTTTGTGTATCAAGGCCAGCTAATGTGTTGCTGCTATTAGTGTACTGTCAACACACACATAAGCATAACAAAATACCTTATTTATCGACTTCTTGATCCAATCTCCCAGGTCATCTATGAGCCAGCTCCAACATTCAAAGCAATTCACAGGACTAATATGCTGTGAGAAACCTTTAAGCCTCTAGCACCTTGTGCTTACTTACTCCAACTGATTTCCCTCGGAATCACTCCCTTTTCATTCTTTAAGAGAAAACATTGTGTTTTATACAATAAACTTCACAAGACAAAATGCATGAAGACTCTGCTGTCAGGAGAGTTTTTTTTAAATAAACATTGCCTCCACCTAGGCTCAATTAAATACAGAGTTAAAGCTGCTCTTTCTGAGCATCTTCAAAGAGGGATTAAGCGAGGCGCTGCATGATTGCATTGTTCAGACACCACTATGGCAATTACTTTAAGGGGTTAACGCTTCCCTCCACATGAAAACATTCTGCTAATGTTTAACTTAATCCTTCAAGCCACCTTGAGAAAATGAAAACCTCTGACAGAGATCAGATATCCTAAATTGCTTGATGTATAACACCAGGGTGTTTTTGTGGCACTTTGCTATGAAAGATTATGGTCGCGTGTATCACAAAACAACGTCAACTCCTATAGTGATAATTATGACTGAACATAATCCTGAAACACACACCTTTAATACAGAATGAGACTTAAAAAAATCTTCATTCTAGAGAAGTCTAGACAATATTGGCTATAAGTCTGAACCACTCAGCACAGGAGAGGAACTATTGATTAGACTATGAGGCTAATTCCTTCTCCCTTTGGTTTTAACTTTCCCACACTGTGAGGGGTTGTAAAACGAGTTCATTCTCTTTAATAAAACATTGTCTAGTTAAGTTGACTGAAATTATGGCCAAATTAATGAAAGGTAATATAAATCTATAATTTAGAGGAGGTCTGTTGAGAGTACTGCATTTTGATAGTAAGGCACACACCAACCCTGCATAAGACAGAAAACATAACCGTAAGGGGAATAAGCCATTACAGTCTTGGCTTGAAGGCTAATTTCAATAGCTAAGGGAATATATTTGCTTTGGTTTAAAGTGGGGTGGACCTCAGGGAGAGACCAACACAAATGAACAATTAACAGTTTAGAAAACAGATTTAATTTTTAAACCATGTGTAGCAAGTAACATACATCTAAAACAATACAATTCTCTTTCAGTTTCAGGAAACTGATTACAGGCTATGGTTCATAATACAGAAGAGAGACCCTTTTTATCATTACTTATTTTTAGGCAAAATATCTGGATTGGTTCTATTCTGTGAACAGTTTGAAACTGTGGCAAAAAACAGACCTATTCCTGAAAGCTTTCAGCTTCTCAGTTTTCTTTATAATCAGATCGGTGCCATTAGGACTTGCAGGCTTTAGCCAATTTTTTTTGTCCCCAGACTCGCCAGAATAAGCAAAAACATACACAAGTGCCGACTAAAGCAAACCAATACACTCCTATTCAAAGGCAAAGAGCAGTGACTACAGAGTGAAACACCTTCAAAATTATGACTTTGATGTAGGAAATATGATGTAGGTCATGTAGTTCATACTGCACAAGTATCAGTAGATATCTTTGTTATATACAGTATATTGATATCAATATAAATGTATTTGCTACAACAACCCCCCAATCTCCATTTTTGTCATTTTTTTCACTTTATATATTTTTTTTAGAATTTCATAATTTATATAATTTGAAAACACCAGTTGGCCCTTACATTATGTGAAAATTTCATGAAGAACAGATTATTATTACAGATTTTTAGTTCTGTTATTAAGGTAATATATGAATATTTTTGCCTTCTCCTGTAAAGTTACATTGGAGATACAAGGTTTGCTCTGGCAATGATGTTTTAAGCCTACATATTTAGCGGGATGAAGAGCTGAACTTACTTTTGTCTAAGTTTCCCTGTCAGTGTTATTTCTACTCTTTGTCTTTGCAGGGGAGTATAAATGCAAGGTGTGTTAGAAATAACTTTAGTCCACTCACCATCTTGACTGTCCTCTGTTATGCAATGGCGGATGGAATCTGTGAGGCCCAGGCTGGCAGCACTGGGCAAGGGTCCCAGCAAGGCAGTGAGGGGCACATGCATGGAGCTACTGGAGGGCTCGGCCAGTTCTTTACCCTGCTCCTGTGCCTCTGTCCCACTCTGAGGACCTGGCTCATTAGGAAGCATCTGGAGGAAATCCTGGTTGAGGTGTAAGGCTGCAGCCTCAATCTCCTCATCCTCCAGATCTTCATCGCCAGCAAGCTCCGAAGCTACAGACAGACTGTCATCTTGGAAGTCTAATGGAGAGATAATGGAGACAGTTCAAGGTCATTTTAAAAGAAGTGCTTTTTTTTTTAGCTACACCTGCCCTGTACCTACCAGATACACCTACCATATAGCAGCACTTTGTAGGTTTACAACGACTAACAGTAGTACTGTAACCAGTTGCTGCACAGCTTTGTCAGCCATCCTCTATCCTGCCCATCAGTGGAGAGGGACCACAATAGGACCACTCCTGGACCACTGCATAGGACCATTATTAGCACAGCAGTGACACTGACATGGTAGAAATGTATAAGGTACAGCTGTGTTACTTTGGTTAAAATATTACTGCTGTCCACCAACAAAAATATTTTGACAAAAGTAGTCCTGTGGTCAGAAAATGACCACTGATGCAGGACTACAGGATGGCCTGCAGTTCATGAAGAAACACAAGCTATGAGCTATGGTCTCTAAACGTACAATATAAAAAGTAATGTACGTGTATCTAATAAAGTAAACAGTATTCCAAATAAAAAAACACTACGACACACACAAACATGCCTGCACATTTGCTTTCATGCGATATACCTTCTCTTGTGTAGGCAGCGTAAATCCCTTTTAGTTTGGGCCTGCTGTTCTCCAGCTCCGTCTCAATTTCATCTCGATATGAGCTGATCTCGCCTACGAAGACACAAACAAACACGTTCCTACTCACTCAGGGCACTAATTCTAACAACCTGCATTCCTTCTCTGTCACAAAAGGAACACCATCATAGCAACTAAGCTCTACAGTTTTATAGAACTACAGAATTTTTATTCAAACTATTATACATATTAAATAGGTTTTATGAACATAAAATTCAGTGATAGTTCATACATTTTTGCATTAATCTGGCATTCTTGGCAAATTTTACTCCAAACTGGAAAAGAACACCAAATGCACAGTGAATTCATGCTATTATACAGCAAAATCATGCAATCTGTGTGCATGAATACACCTGAGACCTTTGTATTTACAGTAAACATAATACTATCAGCCCTTGAAAAGCATGAAATCTGCTTTTTTAAAATAAAAACATCTAGGGTGGTACCCAACATGTGTGGCTAGAGGATCACAAAGCAAACCTACATGTATGTACAGGTACGAGTAACTGCAGCCAATAAAAGCAAATAACTATAGGGAAGGTATTAAATCAACCACCCATTATTTTTCACGACCAAGCAATCAGGGGTGCAATGATTTTAATCAAATTTGTATTAATGTCATACAATGGTATTTTGATTCAATACAATATTCAAAAATAATGACTGCCCGACAATTTGTCTTAGATGAATGTTTGTTTTTTAGAACAAGCAACATTAGAAAAGTGCAATATTTTATAAAAAGAAAGCTAATTTACACTTCTTTTTATTACATTTCAGGCAGTATAATCAGTACTAAAAAAGATACTTTATTTGTTTCAGTCTGCTGAATATATTGTTTAATACCTGTGCATACGGAACTGAGGCATTGAACAATATAAGTTGATTGAACACTTACACGTCTAAAAGAAATTTCCATGTGATGTAAGAGGGCTGAGGTTTAGTAAAATATAATTTCAGATGTGACAAATGCATTTAATGTTAATTTCCGAAGAATTCTCCCTTTAGGCACTACTCTGCATTCGTGTGGAGGGTCATACTGTGATTAATTCATGAGTTCAACAAGCAACATGCCTAATCCATGGCATGCAAATCCATCATAAGAATACAGTAATCAAACTAAAATTGATTTAATATCAAAGTACTTGTTCAACCACAGAAATGCAGATACTCATAAAAGCCTTTATAGGCCGAACAAAAAAGGACAACTTCAGAGGGCAGTCAAACATAAAGATGCAAATCAATACATCATTTCGATCAAACAAACTAACCTTGATATTCATCAAGCTTCTTGGCCAGCTCCTTCTCCAGCTGAAATGACAGAATGAATGTTCAGTTAGTAGGACAGCTGGAAAACTGAGCCAGACAGAAACCTTCCAAGGTACAATAAGAGACAGTATAATATGTCACACTAAGACACTCAAGTTATCTTTATAACATCACAGCTAACCAGAGAATAATGCTGTATATTCTTTTAGTTCGGTGTGTAACGTTATGATTCACTCACAGCACCAACCTGCTGCATCTTTAACTTCTTCTGACCGGCAACAAAAGAAGGGGGATCACACTCTGCCTCCAGATCCACTCGCATGAACTCATCAATAGTCAGGTGACTGGTGGGTGTGTCCTCGAATTCTGTCAGCCTAGGGAGAAGTTTGTGTGCATAAGTATGACACACAACAGTCTGTGTCGGGATTTAGTGGGGTAAATAATGTGAAATAGGTGAGCGGACCCTGTACCAAAATTGTAGCATTGAATTGCAGTAAATATCCAGTCACCTGTAACTTGTAGCACTTAATTTATGCTATTTAAAATGGCAACTGATATTTGATTTAAGAATATAAAAAGCAAGTTTGGCCCATTAAAGAACATGTAATGTTATTCTTTGGCAAACAGAAAGTACTGGAAATGTGCTAGTGTGTTTCATGCATTCAGTTAGTCCACATAGTGTGGGCTTCAGATAAAAATTGGCTAAAATAACAGCCATCAGCCAGTTGAGCTGTAAAGAACTCGAAAGCAGTCATAAAAATTAATGATGGGTGCATCGCTTATTATTACTGTATCTATGACCATTTATATTTAATACCTTTTTATGTTTAATTATGTTTAGTTTGCTCAACGATTGTTCCACCATTCATTTCTCCTTCACATATAACTGACAAAGAGCCACAATTGTTTTGATTTTCAATATCATTATCTTTTCACATTTTCACAGGTCCTGAAATATATTTTCAGTCAGTGTTTGATTTGACACCTGCACCTCAAGACATATCACTATATTTTGCAAATAAAACAATTCACAAGCCTTCATTCATGAGTTCCTAGAAAGCCTGGAGAAAATGGCCTTTCTCAAATGTTTTTGAAGGGCATAGTGCAGATTTGCAATTGATAAGAAACAAATATGAAAGAGAGTCTGGAAAACTATCTAAAAAAGGGCAGCAAATAAAATTACCAGACCCTCTCAACTCTATATCTCATTTTAGCTAGTCTTACACATAAGGTTATATCAGAGAAGCCAAATTACACACTCACCCAAAAGTTCAAATACCTACCGTTTCCTCAGAGTGGCCTCACACACCTTCACCACACGTATTACTTCCTTCACTGTGCGCCGGAACTCATGCATGCGGGCTGCCACCAACAGAGCTGGAAGATTGAGATGTGACCCATTTGCTGTGTTTTATAATTACATTTAGGCGCAACCTCAGTAGGCTTTCCATTTCCGAACAGTAATGAGAAAACATTTTCTCAGTGCTGCTCCACCTTTACATTGCATCTCAACAAAGCTTCTGAAGCATTCTGAAAACACTGCAAGTCGAACTTGTAAACACAGCACGTACAGTTGAGCTATAACACTGTTTACCAAGTGCTGTACAGTCCCACAGTAAATGACACAAAGACAAGCCTCCGCATGCTTTCTCGATTCCAGTGCCAGCATCCACACAATTGCCTCCACTATACATATGCAGCACCACAACACACATAGCTGAGCTCAATCAATAACCGTTTATATACATGTGACCCACCCGATGGAACTAGGCCAGGTTCTTTCATTCTTTCGAGACTGAATTTACTGTTACAGGCAAAAGTAATGGAAAGTGGATAGAAAGGAGGATGGATTAAGTTTCCTTACTTCATTTACTCTAAACATCCTCTAGAAATGATCAACTTCAATGCTGAGATGTCATCTAAACTTACTGCCTTGCCTTGAATACTGTGAATGATTAATGATGAATTATTAATTATTCAGATATTGCAGCAAGGATGTAGGAAGGAAAGTGAGACACACAGAGAGAGAGAAGGAGAAAGAGAGAGAGGGAGAGAGAGAGAGAGAGAGAGAGAGAGAGAGAGAGAGAGAGAGACAGAGAGAGACAGCAGAACTGGAGATGGCAGAGTATGGGGCTTTAGACATAAGGTGATGAGGTCTGAACAGCAGAACTAAATATACAGCCCTCTGAGTTCAAGTTTGTTATGCAATGCTGCAACTCTGTTCCAGTTCCCATATCAAACTTTAGGCCTGGTAAGGTTTCGCTTCATGGTTTGGTAAAAGCAGGGAACCTTAATAACATGTCATGACATACCACATCTTTCAGGTACACAAAGGAGCATTCACATAGTCCTTTCCCTGGAACACTCAGTTCATGAACATATTTTTAAAACAACATGAAGAAATGCAGGACCAATAACATTTCTTTAGATAGGTTAGATAAGAACCCCACACTGGGGAACATTATGCTATTTCAAACCACAACTAAACATACTGACACTGACATCTGGCAGGCTAATAACTGGCCATAACAAGCTCTCAATTGTTCTGGACCTAGCTCTTCATAGCATCCACACTATGTTATAATCAGTTACAGTAAACCCCCGATATTCGCGGGGGTTATGTTCCAAGAGCACCCGCGAACTGTGAATTTGAAAAAAGAAAAAAAAAGCTTATAAATGCCTATTTTTAGAGTCTGAACCCTAAATATGCCCCCAAAAATGCTCGCAAAACACTTCAATTTCATTTTAATCTGAGTTTAATACATTACCCTTAAAAAAATGTAAAGGTAAACTTGAGAGGTAAACTCTGGCAGTGATACATCACAGACCAACAGCCAATCAGCAGCAAGGATAAATGAATAACGCTCTCGGATTGGCTACTTTCAAACCTCGCGCCTGTGAGTACAGGGGCATTTTACCATCCCAAAGCGCGCTTCTTTTGTGTTTTCTCCACAGTACTAAAAATGTATGCTGTTATATTTTATATGGAAATTAAGCTGAATTTACATTACTATTTATGTTACAAAATTAGTAAATTATATTTTCTTAATAATTTAGCACTGTAATGCATGCAAAATTCTATTTTGCCACGGAAAATGCAAAAAAAATGTGGTGGATATTTGTAGTTTGCGCAAATTTGCTAGGGTTTCCGTGAACAATTATTAGTTCAGTTCTAAGAAAAAAATCACAAACGACTAAAGCTGCGAATTCTGGGGTTTACTTTTTGGGTTTTTGGCTCCTTAAAATAACATTTTAATGTTTCATAATGGAATTGTTGAAAAATTGGTTACCTGCACCACACAGTCCAGACGGACGCCGTCCAGTGTGCATCCAGTCTCTCTTCATCCTCTGCAGCAGCCTCAGGGCAGTCATAGACACCTCATGGGTCTTTTCTCCAAACTCCAACATGTGGGCAAAGCGTGGAATATACAGACATGGATCTACAGACAAGAAACATATCATAAAAATAGGTGTTTCTGGGGGAAAAAAAGATAATTAACATCCATATATATATATATATGCATGGGGCAATGTATGTTCAACCAAAACAATACAACATGTATTGACATCTAGATTTTCCATACATTTTTATCCAAAAAGTTCAACTGATTTGATGTCCTCATATGTTTTACATGAGAAAAGCATAGTCATAACTCTCATGGTCATAATATACATTCACTAGTCTTCAATGACTTAACACAACTTTTAATGTAACACACTTTATTCAGGAAATCAGGAACATCTACATGTGAGAATCAGGTGAATACTGCCTGTTAGAACGGTGACTATTAGAACTGCAAAAACACTCTGTAAGATAATGACCATAAACATAATTAAATCATTAATCAGTAACATCAAGGGCTCAAGCATTCACCCCATGTCAAAGCCATCCCGTTAGTGTTCAAGCTAGTAGGGAAATTGAGTGGGGAGTCTGTGTTACTTATATAAATTTGTCATCTGTTTCTTGCTTATTCTTGCTTGCGGCTTCACAACATTTGGCCTAGTGTAAAGGCAAGAAGGTGCAAAGTAAATGCACAAAACATTTCAGTTACTCAGCAAAAGTTTATTCTAAATCTGGTGTGTTGAACCAGGTTAACCAAACAAGGGGGCATTTCACTTGCATTCTATTGTAGGGTTTAAGTGGACATCTTTAAGGCTCTCCTTGACATTGGGGTGAATCTGGAGCATGGCTTCTCTATAGGGAGCTCTCAAAGTGGCTTGGCTTAGAGTCACTCTGAGGGAGCAAATATCCCTCGCTTCCACCTACTTCAAAGTCCTTGGGTAAACTCATTCCGCTGCCCCACTAAAGTACACATCACGGATGTCCTAATAACAGGGAAATGAGTTCAGCTCAAAAAAGCCAGTCAGCTATAATCCTATCTGGACTCCAACTGTACTTCAGGGTCTAAAATCCCCCAAGACCTCTTCCGTCACTCGCCTTTTCCTCACTCATATAAGCAATTTTATACTAAATTATCTTATTAACACACTCAAGCGCAACAGTGAAGGAGCTGATCTTTCTGTGCCATCTGTGAAACAGGAAGCAGTAATTTCAGGAAAATTAAATTTCCACATGTGACAACTCTCTGGGACATTCTGCACTACACTAAAATAGAAATTGATCTGGAAGCCTCTATTTCACTTGGGCTATTGGGTTTGTGTGATTTGTGAGAGTGTGCGGCTGTCGAAGGCTGATTAAAAAAGGTGATGAATGAATGTGGGGAGGCAGGAGGGTCTCTAACAATCAGAGTCGCAGGAAGTTTCAGCTGAATAGAATACCAAAACACAGAGAGGGAAAGAAACCCTGAGTCTTGACAAGGATTTATTGTTAAAACCACTGAAAGGGAACCCCAGAAACTTCACGCTACACATTCCTTAGACCCAACTCCTCATAAACCCAGTGTCTATGTTTGAACAGCCTGCACTTAATCCACTGAAGGTATAATCAAATTAATAATCAGAATTAATGTCTTGTATTTCAGAAGATGTTCTTAAGGCGGCAAGAAACAGAAAGATAATTATGCCATAATGACGGATTATTTAATAAGCGTTCTTCTTTTTTTACCCAAATACTTAATGAAAAGACATTCAAAGATATTTACCCCAAAGTCTTATGATGTTTGACACTGTAGTTATTAATGTATACAAAATAATAGACATTATCATAACTATCCCAAACAATTAAATACAACCGGACATTATAAATTAGCTTAACTGATATTCTTATAACACCGGAACCCCCCGCCCCACCCCACCAATAGATGGACTATTGAAGTGTTCTTTGTCATTCCCCCAAACATTTCCAGCCCGTTTCTTTAGAGATTGTTTACATTCCATATACTTAACTGTTTTTTTTCTTTCCATAATACCCTGTTTTACAATGCAGTATTACAAGATCCAGTCTTTCTTATGACATCTCAGCTCTGATCTTATGTCTTGTCCTGATTTTGTTTTTGTAGCTGGTGTAGTCATTAACAGGTATTCTTATTTTATCAACAATAAAATAGTACTGTATTCTAATCTATCTTGTTCCAAACTGTCTAAAAAGGAATTATGCTGAAATATTTTCATCATGCTCTGCTTGAGTTGAAACACACTAATGTGGTGGGGTAGCACTACATCTCGGAAAATAAGATAACCCTTCATTAGTCCCACAGGTGGGAAATTTGCATTGCTATAGCATGAGCAAAGTGGACAGTAGAAGCAGCATAACCAATATAATAAAAGGAATAAAAGCTACAGAGCACAACAGTATAATTAATACACACACCATACAAATTCTAGAAAAGTAAAAGTTACATATATTTACTGTATATATATGTGTGTGTGTGTGTGTGTGCGCGCGCACTGGAGTATCCTCAGGTGCCTCCAAGTAGCAGCAGAAATTTGGATTTAGTGTAGAAATCCAGTGTTCAGATAAAGCCGTGACTTAACTGCCTTTAGAAATAACTGCCTTTTCTCATCTTCCATTTGGATTATTTAAATACAGATTAAAATCGCTGTTCTATTGCACAAAACTCTCTAAAGGCACATAAAATGGACATAAATGTGGTTTATCTTGAGATTACTGCACTTGGTGTGAAGGTGTTTGAAGGGACTTCTGGCTGGCAAAATACGGTTGTCTAGGTTTGTGTGCAGTTTAAGCCTCTTAACCCAGGCCATCCGCTGCTAAACCTCTCCAAACGGTGCATTTTGTAACGTCGGGGCCCTCTGTTGGAAAGCCGGGAAAGCGAGCTTGAAGCAGGACGTAAAGCCCAACCCCCCTCTCCCATAGCAGGCTCCGGATTTAACATGGCTCCTGGCTGCAGCCGAGCGTCCACGGAACCAAAAACCTGAATGTATTTCTGCACAGTCCTGGCCTCTCTCTCTTCCAAAAGGTAACTAAATTCAGACCACACACACCTCTGTACTTCAACTCCGGTCGGTTTTGTGCGTAATCTGGTGTAAACATCCTTCGGAACACATTCGACTCCACTCGGTGTGCCGGAGAACTCTCCTCTCTTCTATGGACAAGGCTCATGCGTAATGCTGCTACTTTATTTCTTTTCTCAAGGCGCCGGTTTACCTTCTAAAATGCATTTTTGCCTTTTTTTCTCTGGCATGGACATTATAATGAATGAAATTCACGATCTATGCCAGTAGATTCCGATGTTTTGGTTCGACTAGGCGCTACTAAGTAGCTCCTGCACTTGGTTGTTGATGTTTATTCAGGGGAACCCAAATTATAAAGCGTCCCAGTGTCACAAGGTAGTAGTGCTGGCACATTAAACGTTGTGGCTGAATGTGGAGTCTCCTGTCTCTTTTACAGTGTTGAATATATGATCTCGAGGTGCCGATGGTCAGTTTCAAAGTAACTTCGCCACGGTTTTGGTTACATTGCACAAAAACAGAACCCACCACAGAAACGCGAGAGCTTTTATTGAACATAAGGGCTTCAGTAAAGCTGTTTTGAGTTTTTGTTGTGGTTGTGTATGTCCCTTTTCAGCTAGGGCGAACGTGGGACTGATTTCTTCGATCGTGTTCGTGTAAATGCTGACGTGAACGTATATTTTCGGGAGAAGCGCAAGGGTTAAACCTGCTGCTTTTCCAGCCCTACGAGGATATTATGGCGAGGGTGGGCGGGCCCCTGGCTCGTGGGTGGAGCCTCGTGTGTTTGACGTACAGCGCGTCTGTAAATCTGATTGGCCGACGCAGGACTTGGGCGTGTCCTTTGGCCACACAAAACGAGCCTTTTCAATACTGAAGGAGAGAGAGACAGAACCCGTGCAGGGATGAGTTGAGCTCGTTTATAAGGGGATCTACTACACTGTAGAATAAATAGTAGATTTTGTTTCCAATATCTGCAGATGCCCCCATTGACTACTTTCTAGTTGCTTGTGTTTCTGGTGGTTTAAAAGACGCCGTGAGATGCTGGCAGTGGATTTGGAGCTCGAAGGGGGGCGAGATGTTTTCTCCGCGATCGAGGATGCGATGAGAAAGAGGAAAAAGTACTGGCTTTTGGAGTAATTCCTCTGGACGGATACCTTCGTTTCCCCTCTATAAATAGGAGCGTTATGGGAGAGAGAGGGCTGCTGCCCATGTGAAATCACGGGACACGTCGCTTAGAATTAAAACCCCAAAGAGCGCCTGTCAGTACACCTGCCTCTCAGTCAGTCTCTCTCACTGGTGGATTTGTTTGCTGATGCCAACACCTCCAGATTGCCTGTATGGCCGGATCATGAAGTTTCTGACGTTTTTCCTTCTGCTTCCAGAGACCCTGAAAAGGACTAGAAAGAGTGGCAAAGAGCCTGGCAAGCTGCCAGCATGCTATGAGATCGTGACTTTGTCCTTGAAGAAGAAGATGGCTGCAGAATTGTATCCTGCCAGCATAAACACTAATCTGCCAAACAGCAACGGTCCTGCGGTAACTGCTGCCAGCAAAAAGAGCATCGTCCAGGTGACCCAGACGGTGACCACCCCGACATCCACCACCACTCAGCAAAACATCAACAATAACAACGTCGAGACTGCTACCTGGCAGGCTACGCATCCAACACTACGAGAGAGGTAAGAACACACCTAACGGCTGGGTTTCTGCTTTAAGTGTCAAAGAGACCAGACTGCTTCATGAGCACCCTTTAACACTACTACTATATAATCTCTTTTCAAGGAATGCTTTGATGTTCAATAACGAACTCATGGCTGACGTTCATTTTATCGTGGGTCCCCCTGGCGAGTCCCAAAAAGTTCCTGCACATAAGGTGAATGGAGTATAGTTTAAAGCTTTTGTGACCTGAGCTTATTTACTGTCTAAGAGATTTCACTCAATGTGTTTTCCATTTGTTCTTTCAGTATGTATTGGCAGTGGGGAGTTCAGTGTTTGGTGCCATGTTTTACGGGGATCTTGCTGAAGGCGAATCAGAGATTCATATTCCTGACGTGGAACCTGCTGCTTTTTTAATCCTCTTGAAGTAAGCTCTCTTAATGTATTCTTGTCCAAAATTGCCAGTTTTTGTCACATGATTAATACATTATCTGTGGTTTTGATCATATTTTTTGACAAAAGGTGATTTATGTGATTTATTTCTTCTTCCAACCCTCTGCAGATACCTGTACAGTGATGAGATTGAACTGGAGGCGGACACAGTGCTGGCCACTCTGTATGCCGCCAAGAAGTATATAGTGCCTGCCCTGGCCAAGGCTTGCGTCACCTTTTTGGAGACCAGTCTGGAGGCCAAGAACGCCTGTGTGCTGCTGTCCCAGAGCCGGCTGTTTGAAGAGCCTGAGCTCACCCAGCGCTGCTGGGAGGTTATTGATGCTCAGGCAGAGCTGGCTCTGCGCTCTGAAGGCTTCTGCGAAATTGATCTGCAGACGTTGGAGATCATCCTGAAGCGAGAGACTCTCAACACCAGGGAGGCCATCGTTTTCCAGGCTGTCTTGGACTGGGCTGTGGCTGAATGCAAAAGGCAAGGACTGGGACCAACAGCTCGCAACAAAAGGGCTGTGCTGGGAAAGGCCCTCTACCTGGTGCGCATTCCGACCATGACACTGGAGGAGTTTGCGGACGGAGCAGCGCAATCGGACATCCTGACACTGGAAGAGACGCATGACCTTTTTCTGTGGTACACGGCAGCCAATAAGCCCAAACTGAACTTCCCATTGACAAAAAGAAAGGGACTGACGCCACAGCGCTGTCACCGCTTCCAGTCCTCTGCTTACCGCAGCAACCAGTGGCGCTACCGCGGACGCTGCGACAGCATCCAGTTCGCTGTGGACAAGCGGATCTTCATCGCCGGACTGGGTCTTTATGGCTCCAGCGGCGGAAAGGCAGAGTACAGCGTTAAGATTGAACTGAAGCGCCAGGGAGTGATCTTGGCCCAGAACCTGACTAAATTTGTTTCGGACGGTTCGAGCAGCACCTTCTCTGTGTGGTTTGAGCATCCAGTTCAGGTGGAGCAAGACGCCTTCTACACAGTCAGTGCCGTGTTGGATGGGAATGAACTCAGTTACTTTGGGCAGGAGGGAATGACAGAAGTGCAGTGTGGGAAGGTGACCTTTCAGTTCCAGTGTTCATCAGACAGTACTAATGGCACTGGTGTGCAGGGGGGTCAGATCCCAGAGCTGGTCTTCTATGCATGAAAGGTATGGGCACGGCCATACCGAAGTGCATTCTGCCGAACTGGATTTGGATGCAATGAACACATGGGAAAGTACAGGGTCCCAAGAGGCTCTTGCCTTCTTTTCAATGTAGCAGTGGAGGACAATGGAATGGCAAAGCCTGTTTGTGATAAAACAGACTCTTCTCTGACAAAGTATGAGTAAAGGAATGCTCCTCTGCTTTATTTATTAAAGAAAAAGAAGTATATTTGATTTAATTATTGATGCTACGGCATCTCTCTCTTGCTCTCTCTCGCTCTCTCTCTTTCTTTCTCTCTCTCTCTTGTTCTCTCTCTCTCTTGTTCTCTCTCTCTCTCTCATTCATATATATATATATATATATGAATAGAAGTATTGCACTCCTGGTGGCTCACCACTAGCGTGTTGTGTTTTGTACATAACCTGAGGCTCATTTGTTTACAGCTTGATGCTGACGGACAAATGAAATGTCTTGTATTAGTGTGCAGCTTACTAAACTGCAGATCATAAAAGTTTTGTGACTCAAACTGTAAAGTTGTCGCCCTGTGTTATTGATTCACTTGTGGTTACATGGTTCATACTGTAGCCTAATAACAAGAATGTCAAAAACAGTGGTCTCCAATGCTAAAAGCCATCCCAACAGGCAAAAATGTGTGCCCAGAAACATATTAGCATATTTATACTCAAAATAACCTCAGCTGTCTTGTTAGGGCTAAGACAAACATGTGGTCTGTGACTCTATTGTACATGAAATCTGTGTGATGAATACAAAACAAACCCAAAAAACAAAGTTACATCAACCACAGCAAACATGATCTGTATTAATGAGACAGTGACTGCCATGTATAGATGAAATATCTTCATAGCCCACATAAAAGAGCCACTTTCCTTGCCAGACTGCAGGGGAAACTGAATGGGGAGATTGTTTGAATTCAGCCCAAAGAATCTGCTGCAATGCCGTTTGCATTCTAATTGAGGGTTTAGTAAACGTAGAACAGATGCAACTTGGTAAAATGGCAGATTTTCAGCAGACAAGCAGCTGAATATAAAATTACAACACATGGAAAGCTGCTAATCAGTCTGTTTGCTGGGATTACAATTAGTGCATTAATATTTGAGAGCTTCCCAGTTGCATACTTGGATAAAATCTATCCTTCCCTACTTTAATGCGATAAATTTAAGGACTGGATTTATCTCAGTTTTGGTAAAGAGAAATGGAGAGATTGGC
Organism: Hydrocynus forskahlii; assembly: GCA_037974365.1. NCBI lineage: Eukaryota > Metazoa > Chordata > Actinopteri > Characiformes > Alestidae > Hydrocynus > Hydrocynus forskahlii. Next base: position 8,930,229 of record JBBPCX010000160.1, read on the forward strand.
ACTGAAAGACGAGGTGAACGTGGTGAATGCATTTAGATATGATGCAGTGCCCCCTATGTACTTGAAGCCAGATTGCAATTTAATCGTTCCAAGTTCCTTTGGAGGGTTACTTTTCAGCCACTACCTCAAATGTAGTTAGTGGAATTATACAGAAGTCTGGGCAGTGATGAGGGACTGATGATGTGACTTACACCAAAAAGTAGAGAACTAATGTCAGATTAGTTCAAATTAAGAAAACACATTCTTGGTAGAACAAAACATAAGTGCCAAAATTGTCATATCTGAGTGAACGTATACGTTCTTGCTCAATTTAAAGCGGACATATAGTGAGAAAAATATACTTTTATATGTCTGACGTTTAAATACTTAAGTATATAAAAGGTTTTCACTGGTCTGGAAACTATGTGGCAGGACTAATACTCACAAAAAGACAACTTAGAGCAGTGTCAAATTGAACTCACTTTGGTTAGATATTTTAAAAACATTAACTGCACAAGAGCTCTATTGTTTTGGAAATATAAGTAAAAATATAAGCATTCACTTTCAATGATAAGTAAAGAACCAAAAATACTAATGCATAGTAACAAAGTGCAAGTACTCAGCTATCTTCCACCTCTGAAAAGCTGTGTACACATGTATGAATAAAATGTCACTTTACCAACAGCAGGGGCGTTGATGCAGAGCTCTCTGGCCAACAGCAGAAAAGTTTTGCCCAGGATATAAACATTCACCTGATGAAAACAGATATAAAACTGAACTTTGCAGACAAATTCAATACTCTTTTTACTTCTGTTTATTTTAGACCATCTATGTAAATGTGACTGACATGGCATAGTAGCTCACTTTCTCACATTCATAATGCATTTCCATTTGTAGTATTAAAACTAATGCCAATTTTCAAACTGTACAAGATAATATTTGCAGTCTGACGGTTGCACTTTTAAAGTGTATAGTATGTGCACAGGCCAATCCAGTAATGTACAGAGGTCATAACCCCACCACAGGTCTCTAGTTAGCCTGGCATGCCCAGCAGGGTGGGGTGCTGTCAGAACTGGGTGTGACTGCACTTGCTTAGGATTCATAGCATATTTCAGCCAAGCTCTAATCCACCCCCTTTACATCCCTTCAGACCCAGACAGGGTTCAAGGGTCTATGCTCCCAGGACAGCTGAGAGAATAAAAATAAGTGTAACACCAGCTGTGTAGTCCTGAAATGCCTCCCCCTGGAACCACAAGTATTAAGGTCTATACAGTGTATGGTGTGCACAGGGGTGATCTGGAAAACAACCAGTTGTTCCTAGGCAAGGTCAATTAAATTTACCATTCACTTCTTCAAACCATATTGTCTAGCACTGTGTACAGCTCTGTATTTCAGTTTAACTCAGCTGAAAGCTTTTATTTACAGAACGAGGTCCAACTCCAGGCTTAATGCTCAGAAGGGCCCTGTTTAATTAGAAAGGTGAACATTTGAAAATAATTATGAAAACATAGGACACACACACCCACTTAGGTAAAAAATACAACCACTGAGTGAGCTACATTACAGTAATCTTCTCCATTTTCATTGAAGACACTTTAACCCAAAATAGCCTGACCAAAATGTCAGCTCCAAAAGTTTGCAGAGATTCAATTTTAAATTGTGAGCATTAATTGGAATTTTGCCAAGTTTACTGTAGTAACAGTTTCTCCACCATTATAGGAAGTCTTTACACTAGGCCTTGGAACATTACTGTGATGATTTGATTGATTTCAACCACAAGAGCATTGGTAAGGTCAGGCGCTGATGTTGTATGATTGGTTGTAGATCACAAACACCACTTAAACTCATCTCAAAGATAACCAATAGTGCATTCTCCAGAGAATGTAATTCCATTGCTCTACAGTCCAATGCTGTGGGGATTTATAACTCTCTAGTCGATGCTTGGCATTGGGCATGGTCAGCTTAAGCTCAAGTGCAGCTGCCCCAGAGCATCCCATTCTATTAACAATGCTTTTCTGTGAATATTATATAATCTCTGGCAATCAGTGCCTGATTTTCTCTGTTATTGCATATCTGTCCCAGTGAAATGTTTTGGTTCTTCAAACAAATAAACAAAGAGAGCCTTATCTACCACAAAGCACATTGTAGAAGTACTCTCTTTATTTAAAGAGCATATTCAACATGTGAATTACCTGCCCTAACAGCCCCCTTTAGAGGAACAATTGAACAAAATTTGATTGTTACTGTTATCAAGTAATTGTACACGGCTATGTTTAAGTGTAGCTTGCCCTGTGGAATGTAAACTCTTTTTGATACAGTCACCACAATTTCAAGGACATCACCAAAACACTGTCCATGGTGTATGTACAAATTGAGAACTCCCCTGGAGTGGCCTGCTTTCCAAAAGTTACCAAAGAGCTCAGCAGTGAAGTCACCAAAGAGTGCAGGAGGACATCCAAGTAATTGCAGGTCTCTCTGGAGTCAGAGTTCATTACTTCACAGTAAGATGGAGACTGAGCAAATGTGGCATTTATGGTACACTGCTAATCAAAAGAAACATAAATGCTTACCAGAAAAGCACCTGACAATCTTCTGATATAATGTTCTATAGACAGACAGTTCCAAAGTAGGTATGATACATGTTTTTATTCTAGTTTGCAGTTTCAGCGTATCTCAATCAAAGCATGGGCTAAAGTGTGGGCTTAAATTCCTCCACAATAATGAAGCACTGGTTGACATTATTGCAATAAGTTATTCTGAATCATTTGCAGTGACAAATATGCAATAGTATAGAAAATCAGCATAGGGCAAATACTTTTGTTTTTGTAAATAAAATACATATGCAGGCATGAACATATAGAAGACCTCTTCACTCCATTAGCTGTGTACATAAATAATTAGCATTCATAAAATATGAATGTCATTACTGTACTGGTATCAGCACATGACCAAATGCCTGAGTGTAGTTTGATTTTCATTCTGGCTGTTCATTAAATGGCCTATGGAAAACCAAATCTTTCCCACTTATTTGAAATAAAAGTTGGATGTAGTATGTCTTGTTCACTGTTTACTTTAGTATGTGAACATTTTCTGTTGATTTCAAAATGAACCATTCACTCCCCAGATCATTCAGTCCACATAAGGAAATTAAGCTTATGCCTGTGATTATGCATGTGATGGCACAAAACATAATGCATTTACATGTATCTGTCTTTTCAGCCTGTAGAGGCCTAGCTTGCCTGTTCACACTGAAATTATAAGGAGTGATTCAGTCCAAACTGCTTTTCAAGTGAGACAGCATAGGGCAACCAATTGGAGAAGATGACATTCACATATGTCTGTCTTAAAAGCATGGCAGTAAATACAGCTTTTTTTAAGTCAAAAAAGCAAAAAAGAGTTTTTTGTACATGAAACTGAACAAATGTCATTAGTGGCCTTCGTGTAAATAAACAGAAGAATAATTTAGAATATGGCCCATTTAAAGGCCTAATAAAACATCTAAAAGCCAACCTGTAAGAGATCACTCAGGTCCAGGAGCATGTCTGCAGGTGAGTTAAGGAAGGGTAAGGAAAAAGGACTGCTAGTCTAACAGAGAGGAAATGCAATGCAAATGAACAACAAAGACGAAAAAATGTTATTACCTCAGTAACATTATATATTCAGTGAATATCGGTACCAATTAATGTCATTAATGCAAATCCGATAACTCCGATGCGGTAATTGTCACTTTGGATTAGTTAGGAATTTAGATTAATCCTTTTCAAACCACTGCTGCACGCCCGCAGGCCTGAGGCGAAGTCTGAGCCTTACAGCAAGGAAAGGATTCACCCTGTCCGTCTGCCACCACCACTCACCTGACATGCACACACTCACTCACACCTGTGGCACGGCATGTCTCCATGGCGACTAAAGCCTTTTAAGTACAGCAGGGAGAGATTAGTACCACTGAAAGGGAAAGGCTAATCCTGTCTTATCAAGAGATAGTGAAGGCAATCAGTCTAAGGGCCTTAATTACGGCACAGATCTCGATAAGGGTAACACGCCACATCGGGAAAGTGTTGCTTACAGGAGTAAAAAAAACTGCATGCAAGCAAATGCAGATAGGTAGATTGGGCATGCTAAGGTTAAAGCACAGTTTAGAGACGGGTCGGTCTCAGCAACTAGCGATACAAAGTAAAGTAGGAAGGGTTTTTGTTAACAGGTTTCTATTAGATAGTTATTTTAATTGTATAAAGTTAATAAAATGTCGAAGTCTAATCACTTTATAAATGAATATAAATGTAATGCTACTAAAATTACTTGTGCTAAAGCTGTGAAGCTTTGTTGGAATCTAGCCTGACTACTGAATGAGCCCTTCCCAGTCCTCAGGGGCAGACAGCCACACCCTAGCGGAACCAAATCAGGCACAGAGCACTCTCTGCTTCCACACAACAGCAGTTCAGGGACTCGGGCAGGTCAGGGATATAGTGTATTATGTGCATGTTTGTGTGTGTGATGTAACACTGTGCTCTAACAGGACAGAAGAGCTTGTTTCCTGACGTAATATGAGCGCAAGGCAGTCAGAGGCTTTTACAAAAGAGACAGAAAATGCACTTCTCCCCCTGGACAATGAAATATGGTGAAAAGGAAACAAATGGAGGAAGTTCTCCCTGACAGCATGTCAGTTAGGCCATGACTCATCTTTCATACTTTGGATCATAAAGGCTAATAAATGCTATGATGGCCCTTCTCAGAGAACCTTTTACTTGGGAAATGTCCATTAAAGATTCTGTTTGAGATCAATCAGCAGAGCAAGCATAATTTTAAGGTCAGCATATGAAGTTTTCTTCCCTTGCAGTCTTGGTGGGCCACCACAGTTTAGCATTTTCTCCGCACCATCACACATAATTCTACTCCTGAAGGGTATGATAATAATAAACCATGTTTGGATAATTTTTCTCTGTTAAAACATACACAACACGGCAGCAAACTACTAAAAATGACCTACCCTACTGTTTTGTATAGCTATGAAATAAGCAAGACCATAAATGTTAAAGAGTTAGCATGGAGTTAATGACCAGTTACCAACTGAATAGCTTTCCAAATGTACAAGCTGTTTATTCTTTTTTGCCCTTCACAAATACTTGCTGCTTTCAACCTCCATGCTGTGAAGGACAGGGAAGACTACCATTATCGTGATAGTTTCTGAGAGGCAAGAGAGGTGCAACTCCAGAAGTGAGCAGATGGGTTGTACTCCATAGTTTACTCAGTAGAGGCGCACAGAATAGCTGTAATCCTGGAGCTGTAGTGAACACTCCCCGGCTCTCACGGCATCTCCCAGCATGGCTGCTTTCTGCCTGCCTCACCACAAGACTCACTGCTGACAGTACAGCTTCCCAGCTCATTAAAGATGATCCTGCAAACACGCAAGATATCCGTTTCCTGATGCTGTTTGTGATAATCAAGCATTGGAAGAAGACTGCAGCAAAGAATAGATATGGTAACTGTACATACTTTAAGTCTTGTGAAGAACCGCAGTTTACAAAATGCATTGATGCATAGAGATAAATTAATATGAAGGGGGCAATTTGCTTTTAGAATAACACGATCAATTATAATCAGTTATTTTATTCAATAATATAAAGTATGTGCTCCTTTTTGGTTGAACAAACTTTCATACTTATAAAAGCTTGGTGTATTGTTTTCCTACTATTGTGCAGGCACAACTCTCTATTCGGAGGGTTCATTCTTAAAAAGAATTCTGAGTCATACCCAGATAACTGCCATGATTTGAATCATAGTGGAAAATGAGATGTCATTTTACATTGAGTCATATTCTACATAATTCTTAAAGTGGTGGTGGCCTAGTGGGTAGGATACTTGCCTCTGGACCCTGAAGGACATGGGTTCAAATCCTACCTTCAGTATACCACCACTGGGTTCCTGAGCAAGACCCTTAACCCCAAGTTGCTTCAGGGAGACTGTCCCCTGTAGTAAGGGAACGGAAGTCGCTTTGGATAAAAGTGTCTGCTAAATGCTGTAAATGTGAGTAGATCTTTGTGAGGTCAGAGATTGTATCCTCTACAGTCTACACTCGTAACCAATAAATGTGCCAAAAGGGTCCTGCCCAAAATACCCACTGGACTATGTTTTTAGTCAACAGGTTATCAGTTCTTTTAGTCAGTACAAGGAAAAGCATCTAAATTATTGTCCATTGTCAGTGACTGTATGTTACAAATATGGCAAATAATGATTGGGTTGGAAAACATCGAAGTATTCATTTAAAGAATCATCAATTTAATGGTTCTTTAGGCGACAAAAGATGGGTCTCAGATGGACGCTTTTGTTGCTATTATGAAAAGTATATACAGGGTACATAGTCTCTGGTCCTAGAAAAAGCCTTTAGTTGGTGTAAGACCTTTTCATTATGTGTAGGTTCATTAACAGGTTAATTAGTAGGTTAATGTAATAAGTTCTTTATATTCCAACATCTCACTTACAAATATGGTTCCTCAGGGAACCACCCACTGTAAGATAAGGATACGGGGTGTGCCCTCCGTCCGGCAGACCAGATAGAGGCAGGCAGCTATGACGTGGGTCATCTTGCGCCCTCTTGTCAGGTGCTTGCTCACCACCATCTTGAAGAAGTTGAAGGCCGTGTCCAGGCAATGCTGGTTTAGCTGCAGCTGGCTGCCCAGACTGTGTATTTGCCGTTTCCCTAGAGACAGGACACACGCACGTACTTCAGTTTAGGCAAACAGACACACACACATACACACTGAAGCATGACTTCACATGCAGGTGTTTGGTTTTCCAGTAGCAGTGATGTCATGAGAACAGTGCACATCTAGACAGGCCTTTAATGGGACTTAAAAAAAAAAACCACTGAGCTTCCCTGAGCAGAGAGACAGCTGTTTTTACTCCCTAGAGTGAGACCATCTGCAACCTTGTCTTACTCTCTCACACACACTCAAGGACTCTCTGAGTCTGAGAGTGTGTTTGCTCGCTCGCACACTCGCAAAGCAGGCCAAGTTATAATTCATTTGATACATCACCTAAATCAGTCTAGGACAAATCCCACAGTGTGTCTGCATGTGCTTACCTTATTGAAATAAGGTCTTAAAACTATGGTGCATTATCTGGCCAGTAATTTACTTCTAGACTGAAAAAAATCATAATATCATGATAATTTTGAGACGCTTCAGATATTTTTAATGGGTTTAGCTACATGACAGTATTTATCCTTACTGTGATTGATTACGTCATTGCATGTATACTGCAGATACCACTGGCCAGCTGATTGATTTAATACAATGAACATACATAACAAACATAATTAATCCAGTTTAATGGAATTAGCCACAGTTCAGTATGTGAAATAATAAAAGTTTAGTAATAAATATAAAGTAAACCCCCACTTTAACACGGATCAGCAGTCGCGGTTTCAGTCCATCACTGATTTTTTCTGAGAACCGAACAAATAATTGTTCGCAGAAACCCCTGCAATAACGCGGAAACTGCAGGTATTGTCCACATTTTTTTGCTTTTGTGACGTCTGGGCCTCATCCGCCCTGCCCCCTCGTGCTGGGTTGCTAAGCACCGTGCCCAAACATAAACAACCCTGCACGAGGACGAGGCCCGGACATCACAACTTTTTTCATGGCGATATATAACTTTTCATGGATTTTAGTGCTAAATTATAAAGAAAAATATAATTTACTAATTTTGTAACATAAATATTAACATAAATTCAGATATGTTTCTATGTAAAAAATGACTATAAATGTTTTGGTACTGTCCCGAGAACAAAAAGTAAGGCATCTTGGGATGGTGAAATAAGGCTGCACTCAGAGGCGGGAGGTTTGAAAGTAGCCAATCCGAGAACGCTATTTATTTCTCCTTGTTGCTGATTGGCTGCTGCCCTTTGACGCAGCTGCAGTCCAGAATTTCCCCCGTGGAGCGTCTCGAGTGTTTTTATGTTTTTCGGTTTGTTCTTCTCAAAGCCCTGTATTTTTATTACTGTAAATTAAATTAATTTATTACTGTATTTACCTGCTTATACCAAAGAAAACGACAGCGCATACCAAAGAAAACATGCATGCATGAATTACAGTACAGTCTATACAGGGGTAACATCGGTATTTACATTCTAGCACTGCAGGAGTTCAGTGTAAACTGTACAATACGAATACAGGTTTACCTTTACATTTCAGATGAGTTTCTGTTGGTGTTCTGATGATTAAATATATGCATGATTCGGCAAATGTATAAGCCAGTCTTTAGTCATTTCATCAGACCATCAGCAGTGTGTTCACAATTTTAAAATACTGAAATACATATCACAATTTGGTAATCTGTATATCTTCTGCAGCCCTGCTGTGTATTAAAAAGTTAACATCGAGCTAACCAGAACATTGAGCTACTGCCCAGATTCTTTTATCAATGTTAGAGATTCAACTTGCATATGACACCCTACTATAATATCAGTACTGCACAGGTCAACGTGACAATAATGACGAAAAAAAACTATATATTGTGCAGCCCTTCAACTTTATATATAACTTGTGTCAACACTTTGGGGCATGAGCTTGGATGTGCATTAAACCATCTGGCCTTGGTGCAGGGAGTTTGGTATCGAACACAAGCACTAAAGCAGATGTGCAGAAACAAACGAATAGGTGGAGTACATCTCTCAGCTCCCCCAGCGTGGTGTTGAAAGGCCGCAGAGCAGAGCGGTACGTCAGCATGCTAGACGCCAAAAATAACTCAGAAAGCTTTTAAGAGTGTAATCCCTCTATTCTGGAGTTAGTGTGTGTGCTGGCCCTGCCCTCTTGCGCTCGCTTTCGCACTCCTCCGGCCTGTCGGAGCCATGCATGTTTTGATGCTGCACGCGCAGCCGGATTAGCGGGCAGCTCAGCCACAACCTGGGCACGTGCGTCTGCGTGGCAGCAGGATTACGTAACCACAGCAAGGAAACACTGGCTCTCTGACCTAGCCCTTGGCGCAGCTAGCCCACTGGGCAACAGGCATCTCTACTCTCTTTTAATGAAGTTACTCAGAGAATGGAGAACGAGTTTCTGAAATGTTTTCTTTATCTATAATTTGGTACTTACTGTATCAGCCCAGCTTCTAAAACTTCAGTATAAAACTAAGAACATTACTTTATAAGTGTAGTATACTGGGCAACAATTAGATTTACATTTTTAGTCCAGACGATTGTAAAAGGTCTGGAATTAGTTCTGAGATTTTCTCTAAAATGCCTGTCAAAGCTGACCAGTGTACGATGACAATCAAAACAAAAAAGAAGATGCTTTTATGCAAAAGTCGTTATATTTTGATGTAACATCACAGGCAAATGGGATTTTTGTCTTTTAAATTAAATATGTTCATTTCAGTTTTGCATGACCAAGGACATACTAAATAAAATGATCCGTTTTGATTTCAAGAAGGCTTTACATGGAGTGTAATAGCTATTTATATAGTTTCATGACGTATCTGACTGACAACTGAGAAGAAATGGTTTCTGCAGACAGGCAGTACAAATATTACTTTCCTTATTAATTCCAAACAAATGTCAACATGGTCATAATTTGTTGATGAGAACGTTTTTATTTAAAGTGTTACATCATGATTTATATGTAGCATTATGAAGTCTCAGTCAAGTGTTTCTCAAAGTCTGCAAAATATTAATAAGGTCAAACTTACAATGCACCAGCAGACCATGACACTGCAGGTATATAAGTCTGAACTGAACAGAACTGAGCTGCTGTTGGCAACAAAACAGACCCAAGAGCTTGTTAGACACCATTCATCACTGCACCAGGACAGGCCTCTTAATGCCAGTGTGTGCATAGCGCATTCATCTGCTAACAGCTAATTACATTACATGCTGTCAGGTGGTGTACTTGACCTTCATCCTTTAAAACCTCATCAGGCCTACTAATAATCTATAGTACTCTCTATCTCAGCAAGAAGAGTAAGAAAGGGATTGATTACTCACCGTTCTGAAGCGTCTGAGCCCGTGACTCCTTTCCAAGGCTTGTGTGGAAGCCGCTGCCCAAGACTGGGGCCTTTGCAGGACCTAAAGCAAAATATTCCACAAAACCACATCAACTATTCTGTAATGAACACGTCAACCCACATCCAAAGGCAGGCCCACCTGCAGCAAGGGGTTATTTGAACAGGTGTTGCTCATTATGTAGCAGTATGCTCAGAAAAAATTCAAAAACATTCTGAAAGGACATCAATTCAAGTGGAAACAGTGAAGCTGTTCAGGCTTGATTTATAAAAACACAATTTTGGCTTGACATGACTTGACATGACTTAACCACATAAATATACAGGTGCAAGCCAAAAGTTTGGATACACCCACTTACAGAAGATATTCATTATTTTGACATTTTCCACAATACTAAACAAAGAAAATATGAAAACTATAAAACAGTACACATTAAATTATGCAATGAGTAAAAAAAATCATTTTATATTTTACATATTCTTAAAATGTGCACCAATCTAGCACCTTGCATTCATGCAGTCTTCCACAATCAGAAGCTTAACGAGAGTTGTGTAGGTTCCAAAACTCTTTTTTTTTGTTTTGTTTATATTTAGATACAAATTTCAAGCATAAAGGTATAAGCTGATAGGTCAAAATGTCTTTGAGAAGCAAAATGTCTTTGAGAAGTTCAGTACACACAGTCATGCATTTTTAAGTGCACTGTACTCGTACACCATAACTCCACCTGGTGGCTTCCAGTGTGAGGAGCATAGATTTGACCAGAAAACACAACTCTGCCCTCTTTTGATTAGTGAGCGAAACTGCAGCCATTTCTGCCTCAACTCACAAACATCTTGACAACCAATGGGAGATGAAATATCCAGGCCTGCTAGATTTTTAACCTGTGTTCAGTAAGGTCACTCTCACTAAAGTGTAATGACTCACCTAAATACATTTACTATACTCAAATGGACAGAATTCACCAAAGAACAATCTGAGAGACAAAAACAATAATTTTGGCTATAAACAATACAAATAATTTAAATTGAGTTGTAATACATGTTCCTCCCACAGGCTTCAATAAGGCAATAAACAAGGCAGCGATGCAACTCTCTTGAACAGATGTGCTGTTGTGTTGATAATTTATCATTAAATCCAATAAACAACAGAACACATAGAATATTCTCTTCGCATGATTTTTTCCCTGTTTGTACTTGCCCGAATGTTGTGAGTAGTTTCCTCACATGCTGACACCGGCAACTGAAGCTAATACAACTTAACAGCTAGAATCACTATTTACATTTTGTTGCTTTGGTGATTCCTTCCTATACTATTGTTTTTCTATTTCTTTTCTGAACTGTTGCTATATATATCTTTCACTTTTGTATTTTGTATTTTCTTTGTGTGTTGTCTTCATTTCAGGCTGTAAAGCAAGAAAATGTGCATATTTTAAAAGTGGTATTTCTTCTCTATATCCACTGTTAAGAACTCAATGCAAAACATTTTGGTGAATACATTAAAATAACCATGTACAATTCATAATTCACACAATAGCCCAAGGGCATGATGCTGTTTAATACTTTTTATGCTTGCGATGTACAATACTGAGACTGGATCCCGTTCGATGCTTTGCTTCTGAATGAGGAGGAAACTTTTATATATTTAAAGCATGCAAAAATAATAATTCATAAAAAATTGTTTTTCGGGCAAAAAACTGCAATATTACTAAAATAACATCATAGATCCACTTTAAATTGAAGTTCTTTTTTGTTCTGGGTTTTGGGATGATAATTCCACAGTTTTCCACAGTGTGACTGTTTGGGTAATGTAATTTACTAGAGTGTTCAAAAGTACAGCATTCTAGGCAGGATATTTTATCTTTTGTTGCTAGAATGAGGTGAGGTGCGATGTATCCAGTATTCTATGCAGGACAGACAACATTTCTCTCCTACTAAAGTGGTTCCTCTTAAACCTAACAAGACCATTAGAGTTTTATGGCGGCAGCGTCACTGAATAGCCAGTGGAAAGTGTTGAAATGTGCTGGTAATGAAAACAGATGCTCAAGTCTGAAATGAAAACCAGCTCAATCATTCCTCAGAGCCACAGTTCAATACAATGTGCCAGCCATGTAAATGCGATATTCATTTAAATGCTTACCCTAATTTGATCTGTGAAATTAAAATGATTATGTGCTAAGTGATGAATTTCACGCTGAAGTCATGCAGGGTGATTATATTAGCAGCAAATAAAGAGAGCTGCATTCAATAGAAAACTAGCTACCTACAGGACTATTGTCAGTGCTTGGAGAAATGGTTTCCTTCTGGTGGCTAAGAAATGGCAGTTTCTACTAAATAAGCTGCACAGAATATGATTTGTCCATCATTATCACAATATTGGCATACTGATATCACAGCACGCTGTAATATGCAAATAAACCTTTCAGCCATTCAGTTTCCTACTGTGTGCACTGAGGATTCTGATCAATCCAAGTTACAGATGAGCGTTGCTGCGGGTGTTCACATGAATCAAGGAAATCATATTATCCAAGAAATGTCAAATATTTAAGACAATGCTGGTAAAAATTTAAATACATCATTAATTCACCAGAGCATTTTATTATACTGCAAGGTGTATTGCAATCGCAATTTTAAGCAAAGTGTATGCAGTGCTATACAGCTGGGTGAGTGTCTATACTGCTATACCATTAGCCTACCTTGACATTTTAGCAACAGTCTTGGCAATGTATATTAATTTTGATAAATGGTAAGCTTTACATAATAAAATAAAGCCCTTTATATAAGTGCTAAGCGATTAGTCTTTAGCTTTAAATTTCTATTCTGTGTACTTTATTCATAAAAAAAAGAAACCGTACATTTTCTGTCTGGAAATCTGTCTATATATTGTCCACTGTACTGTATGTATTTAGTTATTGGTGTAATTCTAAAAAACGTAAATGAAACAAAATCAAAACAAATGTGACATTCTTTTTAGCATAGAGTGCTAAAACATCTTTCTTAATACAAACTTGAATATAATTTAACACTGTGTATATTTGAATATAATTTAACACTGTGTATATTTGAAAAATATCATACTATTGAATTTTGTCAATATGGCACTTAAAAATGTATTTGTCCATATTATGCAGCCCTGCAGTCCAGCACTTCAAAACTGCTGAATTTCTGTGCAAGGACACAGCATTTAAACATTTTCATTACGTATACTGAGACGGTGGTGTCAAGTACAAGCATAGAGAGCACAGCACGAAACCTTAATCAAGAACAATGACAGTTCACCTTGTGTGTTCCTCACTCTATTAGCTGTTTACGATTAGTCGTAATCCAGTACATTACCTTCTCATTTTCTGAGCCAATGGCCTTTACGAAAGAGAGCATGTGTGTGCACAGACAGCCATGTTTCTAATGGATACTTGTGCGTTTGATCAATAAACAATTACATTGTACAACAGGAGAACCAAGCCAAGTTACAGCTCCAAGACTCCAATTAGGGATAACAATGGAAACCTGGTGTCACGGCACAAATAAACAGGGCTTTCAAAGGTTTTAATAATACCGCTTCTCCGTGATCCATCTTGTAACAGACTCTAAATAAATAAGGAGAGACGGAAGAAGGAAACATTCTCATCATAACATGTGGGTTGAACTGTATTTGTCATACACTGATCTGTGACAACCTAATGGGGAAAAAAAAAATTTGCAGGTGGTGTTACATCACATAAATGAAATCAGCCCCCGTAATCTGGAGAAATCACTCAGCTCTGATCCTTCCAGCAAATCAAATAAGTACAATGCAGCATCAGAATATATCAGTTAAGACACATGTGGCATAAGCAACAAATCAGATTTGCCCCACTATGATACACAATGCAATTATATGGGCTGTCACTGTAGAGCTTATGATAGCTGACACTGAATGATTAACGATGCCAGAACAGCACCGCACACAGTGAGGGGGAAACAAGTATTCAGACACTTTACAATTTAAAATACTTCTCATGTATATATCCACTTCAAATGTACACACAAATAACGTCTTTGACTTATAAATCTGAATCAAAAACTATGTTTTCATAAGCATAAATACAACTCCTACAAACATTCAGGTATATACCATACTATGTTAAAACATAACTATATGTAAATGTCAAAAGTAAAAATGATAAAGATTCTACACACAGAATTAATGGAGCAAAAAAATGTTCTCATGCCGATTGCTCATGGTTTCATTATAAAAGATGATGCCAGTGGTCGAGAAGATTTCATACAAGTAGCAATTATTGTGAAGGAGCTTTCAGTTGTGCTCAGACACATTATTAAATAAGGGAAAAAGCTACAGAACTCCAGACTTCAAACATTCCTTTATTTTTTCAAAAATGAAAACTAAAATGATAAAGAAAAATGAGAGAAGCTAACAGTCACTTGAAACGTTTCACAACAATCCTTTCCATTTCTGTCAACAAAACTCCTCTGCAAAAAAGGACAGAGACACAGGTCTAGAATTTGCACAAGCATGTAAACCAATCAGAATGGTTCTGGAAGACTGTACTTTGGGCAGAACTTCAACCACTCATGTTGAAGTGAGAAATGTTGCACATAGGACCCACAATAAAGTGAAGAGGTGAGAGTATCATAATATGCTTCTATGCACACAGTACTGAGTCAGTATGCGTATTAAATTTAATCTCACCAGCTATGAAAGGGGAGGAGACATTTCAACAAGACAACGACCCCAAACATACAGCCAAAACAACTAAAGACTGATTTCTAAAAAAGATTAAGGCACCTGCATGGCCTCCTGATTTGAATCACTCTGAAAATGTATAATTTTGGAATTGTGAGTTCATCAGATGGATCCCCATAACCTTGAGAAATTCAGAAAGGTTTGTCAAGAGGAATGAGCTAAAACTTCTTGTAGACAACTCGAAGCAGCAACTAACAACAACAGCTTTGTGCAAAAGTTATTAAGGAATAGTGTCTAAATACACTTTGCTTATCAGTTTAGTTTTTTAACCTCTTGTTAATGTGTATATCGGAAGTAGATATATGCCTTGCAAGTATTAACTGCCCAATAAATCAGTTTAACAGTGTCTTGTTAAATCTGTAGGATTCTTTTAGAATGATTGTTTTAATGATTTCAGGATTAGCCTGAATGAATTCATTATGTACATTAGCTCTGCTATAGGTGAGCAATATAATAACAATAATAATAATAATAATAATAATAATAATAATGTTGTTACTATTGTTATATCATATTACTACTATACGCAAAAGACAGTTGGGAGACACAGCTCTATATCTAGTGGCTTCTTCATGTTTTTTCACAGTGTTAGGTGGTCAAAAGGCAGCTAATGTTTCTACAAAGATAGTATAGTATAATACAACTTGTACAGTATTGTTTAATAGGAATAATCATATTATTTGAACTATTTGTTCACACATTAAACTGGGGAATAAAAATTCCAAGACTAATATATTCTTTGTTTTTCCTGATTCTTTATTCATTTTGATTCATTCATGCATTAATGTATTCATAACAGAATCTCTGTTCTTTCTAACAGACTTCTAAAAACTTTTTAACTAATCTCTTCCGCACCCTCTTTCATATACAGTATTATACATAAGATTACTTCTTTATTTTGATTATGATTGACTGATTGATTGATTCCGTAAAAACAGAATCACGATCTAACTGCTTAAGCATATTGTTTTCCTGTTTTCTTGCCCAATCTTGTAACAGTCCATGGACATTATTCACCATTTCAAGCAGAAGCAAAATGGCATACGCACATTTGTAAAGTACACATGTATTTAAACTTGAATTTATGACGTTTTTATGGAATTATGGGCTCAGAAAGAACATTCAAATTCAGTAATGTTGTTTGCTTTTGTAGTGTGACATACTAGTACTGCCATTTCATTAACAAAGAATGTGGTGGTTTTGCAAGTCGGATGGAATAAGCTTTCTTCCAGCAACACTACATAGAGCAAACATTTCTTACCATCTGCAGAAACAAACTGTCCGATGGCCGAGGCGCCTCCTCCACTGTTTTCCACGAACTGGACCTCAGACACTATGATGTTGTCCTCGAGCACAGAACCACATGCTGTACACACAGCGCTTCCCCTAGCCTGGTCAATGTCGATGTCGGCTCCACCACAGTTCTTACACTGTCGGGAACTCATGATGACTGGAGTGACAGACACACCTGAGGATGAAAAGAAAACAAAAACTGACTCTGATGTTATGAATTTATCATTCAGCTCATTTTTAAAGAGCCTTAACATCCTACACTTTTCTTGACCATTTGTAAGTATTTAGCTATGTACCAAATCCAACATAATTCGTTTTCATTACCATTTTCCAAGCTCTCTTTATCCAATAGAAATAATTAGCATGTTTCTGCTCCAGCTTCTTTAAGACAGTATGGACAGAGAAGTACATAATGCACTATATGGACACAAGTATTGGGATGCCTGACAATTACACCAACAAGGAATTTAATGACATTGCATTCGAATACATTAAAATTAATATGGAATAGGTATTCTGCAGAGTATTTATGAGGTCAGGTACTGATGTTGGACAAGAAGGCCTGGTTCACAATCTCTGATCCAGTTCACCCCAAAGGTGTTGGATGTCAAGTTCTTCCACACTGAACTCATCCAACCATGTCTTTATGGACCTGGGGCACAGTTATGATGGGATAGAAAAGGGCCTTCTCCACACCGTGTCCGCAAAGTTGGAAGCATGGTGTTGTCCAAAATGTCTTTGTATGCTGACGCATTACTTCGCTGGAAGTAAGACGCCGCCTGAATTAAAGAAGTACGTGTCCCCATACTTTTGTCCATACAGAATACGTTTTGAAGTGCACTAAAGCAAGCAATGCTATGAAAACCATGCTGCACCGTGTTAATAGTTCTAATTATCACACAACTACATCTGAATAAAATGCAAAACACAACATAGGAAGATAAACCACGTCTACTTCAGCAGTCACAAGCAAGCCTTGAACCCGGATCGCCTGACTCCGAACAACTGACAAGAGTATTCACCCGCTCAGCCATTCTTCCTGGCCTCTAAACAGCCATCAGTTAACTCAATGTTATGATATATATACTCTTAGTGTCTCAAAACGAGCCATATTTCTATGATTATGACTTAATTGTTATGGCTCATGTTATTTATTGATGGTATATGCCTTTACCTCACTAATAAAAGGGTAAATAATTAGTGTCGTTGCTAAACTGAAGCTAGCCGGGGCTGAAGATTTCTGCTCAATTCCTGCTCATTATTGAGCTGTTTATATAGCACCTCTACACACTGGGTTATTATTTATCGAGTCATGTTTCAAGCAGCTTGTACTTGACGCCACATGATGCAAAGAAAAACAAAAGATGTAACATTTTGCTAGCCTGTTAGCCACTCACCGGCCCCAGAAGTAACGCTACTGTGTATTCTGTTCTTTTCAAAATCTACAAAAACTCCTAGAGACTCTTGTTCAAAAGCTCGTTTGAGTCTTAATGCAGGGTCACTGCATTTTGGGCAAATTGTGAGGTTAATTTAACTATGTTTTTATTAACACTGACGCTATGCAGTATTGTGACCCTCTCTATGGATAATACCAATAAAACAGTCCAACTTTTGAGCCATTAGGGGTGTCCTTTAAAATACAAAAATTTAAAGTTAGCTTATGGTATAATACTGTGGAGTATAATTTATGTTTTTCATGTACGTAATACGTATTATTATCCAAACTATTACTCATTTACTATGTGATTCCTTATAAGGTCGATTTTAATTACTCCCTGCAAACGGATTCCCCTATAGTGGCACATACCATTACTAGTAGCGTTGCTCATAGTAAAGCACTCTCTTTGGCAGGTGCTTGAGTTTGTTTTATTATTATTATTATTATTATTTTCGTGAGGATAATTGATATTTCTATCCCATAAAACGAGCAATTTTAGTAGTATTTTTATTAGTCGAGAGAGGTAATTTAACTGATTATATGAATAAACCGTACCGGTACAAGGACTTTTATTTTATCAAAAATATTTTCAAAACATGGAAGCATGCTACACTGGACCTAGTAGTGCTAAAAATATTAATGAATGAAAAATTAAAGATGAATCGAGCATGCGGCAATATACATTTTAAAAAGATATTTACATGGAGGGGGATGCGATGGACTGGGAACTGCTTGAACTGAGTCCAAAGATTATTAATGCTGTAAAAAAGGGTAAAGATTTCTCTTTTACAATCCACTTTCATGCAGATGTTTCAGGATAACTTCATCTAATGTTTCACGAATTGTCCTCTTCAATGCATGCATTCGTTTAAGTGTGTATGCTGTTTTTGTTAATATTCTCAGCCTGTTTGAAGTCAGCAAAAGAGATTCTCAGTCTTTCTGGTCCTGAGCTGCAGAGATTGGCTCACCTATCTCAGAGGGAGGTAAAACTTTTGCACACAGCTGTTGCTCGTGCTCATCGCAGTTCACCCCCTGTCACAGGTAAATAACCAACCGTTCCGTATAGAGAATACACACATCTCTCAGGGCTGACCTTCCATCCCTTAGTTTTCACAATGCCAGCCCCTAAATCCTGATAATGATGATAAGAATATACATTACATGGACAGAAGTACTGGGACGCCTGACCATTACATGAAATAAATAGACTATAATATGTAGATGGTCCGCCCTTTGCAGTGACCCTATATGCACAAAAACATTGTAACACACCTATTTTTCGGGGTTTGGGCTATGTCCCTTACTTGCAGTGAAATGCAATCTTAATGCTTCAGCATATGATAACATTTTGGACAACGCCATGCATCCAACTTTGTGGACACAGTTTGCGGGGACTAACTACATATTAAAGTCTATGTATTTGAATGCAGTGTCGTTAAAGTCACTGTTGGTGTAATGGTCAGGTGTCCCAATACTTTTGTCCATATAGTGTACCTTTATTGTCATTAAACAAGTACAGTGAGATTAAGGTGCATGTAAAAATGATTGCAGGCTCCAGGTAAATTTGTCTTTAACAGGGCTGTTATGATATACATATTTTGATGTATGATATGATAAACTATATGAAGTCAAAATTCTATTCCATTTTTGGTACTAATTTTTTTTTATTAATGATACAGATGCACACAGTGGTTATTGAGGTACAAGCAAACACATTTTAAAAGTACAGTACAGTTGAAATTTGAGTAAACAAGTGTTCTACCACTTAAATAAACATTCCTCTGATACTTTAGTTGCAGACTCCACAGATTGTTTCTATACCAACCGTGTGATGACATGATAGACATAGAGATCAGTCGATCATATTTAAAATTTTGATCATTTGTAGAAACGTGAAAATCCAAAATGTTTTGCAGAATTATTAACAAAACTAAAACCTTAACTGCATTATTAAACGTAATAGCTCTCCATTTTAATCCTGCAAAATAACATGTGTAACATAGGGTGCATATGCAAATTTCAGAGCAGTGTAATTCTAAAAACTGTTTTAAAATTACATGGTTTTACCCTTAGGTTCCATTTCTCGCATGCAAATTAAGTCTAAGCCTTGACAAAAATGCTTCCCATGTAAATATGTATTTCAAAATGCAATGAATGAAGGTCAGCACATCAGACATCTCCATTTGAATATCCAGAGCAACAGACCAAACATTACGTTCCAAGGGCACCCACGTATAGTGAAACAACGTGTTGTTGTGATGTGGTAAAAAATGCCTATTTTTATAGTGTAAACCCTAAATATGCCCCCAGATATGCTCCCAAAACACTTCAATTTCATTTTAAACTCAGCTTAATACAAAACCCTGAAAGAAAATGTAAAGGTAAACCTGTATCTGTTCTGTATAGTTTACACTGAACTAATGGAGTGCTAGAATGTAAAATACCGATGTTACCCCTGTATAGACTGTACTGTGCATGTTCTTTGGTATTAGCAGGTAAATACAGTAATAAATTCATTTAATTTACAGTAATAAATATACAGGGCTTTAAGAAGAACAAAGCGAAAAACACGAGAACACTCAAGACGCTCCACGGGGGAAATTCTGGACTGTCGCTGTGTCAGAGTGCAGCAGCCAATCAGCAGCACGGAGAAATAAATAGTATTCTCGGATTGGCTCCTTTTAAACCTCCCGTCTCTGAGTACAGCAGTTTTTCACCATCCCAAGATGCGCTGAATTTACATTAATGTTTATGTTACAAGTAAATTATAATTTTCTTCATAGTTTAGCACTTAAATGTATGAAAATGTATATATTGCCACAAAAAGCTGTGACATCCCGGCCTCATCTGCCACGCCCCCTCGTCCTCGTGTGGAGGATATGTTCAGTTTCCACGTTAGTGTGGGGTTTCAGCGAACAATTATTAGTTTTGGGTTTTTTTTAAATCCGCGTTGGATTGAAACCGCGACCGCTGATCCGCAATAAGTGGGAGTTTACTGTATACATAATGTATGTAATTTAAATGCAATGGCCTCATCAAGGTCTGTTGTTACATGCAGCGCAGCTTACAGAGTTTTTCTTTTATGTTTACCTGTTTCATGCATAGCAGACGAGACATACAGTTGTAAAATGTTGTGCTGCAGCCTTACAGTTGAATCATGGCGAATGTCCTTCCTTGGAGCCTGGACACAGACTTTCCTTGGCCTGCCCTGTTTTGGATGACCTTTTGCAGGGTGGCCTCCCACTGCGTGGAATAACGGAGTTGGCAGGTGAAAGTGCTGCAGGAAAGACCCAGTTTGGTCTGCAGCTTTGCCTGTCTGTCCAGTATCCTCAGAACTATGGAGGACTCGGATCAGGTGAGGCAGGTACCGGGCAAATGGGTCTGAGAGGAATTGGGTGGCATCCATTTGCCCTTCCATTCGTCCACCCACCCCTCCAACCATTCACCCATCCATCCATCCATCCATCCATCCATCCACCCACCCACCCTTTCACCCATCCATCTTTTGTCACCTATCCATCCGTCCATCTATCCACCCACATACCCACACATCCATCAATCCATCTTTTGTTATCTATCTATAAATCATACTGTAAGTCCACTTGGTTTTCATTGTGTATATTTTTTTTTATGTAAATGTAGGAGCTGTATACATCTGCACTGAGGATTCTTTTCCCATCAAGCGGTTGCGGCAACTCATTACTCAGCAGTCTCGACTCCGCCCCGAGGTGCCAGAGGCTCAGATCCGCAGCCTTCACTTCAGTGACAGCATCTACATTGAGCACACAGCAGACCTGGTGAGATGGGATACGCTAGCTAAAAGTATCCAGACATTGCTTGTACTTAACGGTGCATCCACTACTGACACAGGTTTTCAGTTGCACACACACAGTTTGTATGGTTTGTACGGTTCTCTAGAAAAGTCAAAAGGGTGTTGTAGCAGCCACACATGAGCCAAATGTCACCATGCTCAGTGGCAAACTTCAGTTAGTGAGGGTATCAAGCCCCATTAACATTGTTGTTCCATCAGACACTTTTGTGCTGATCCAGAGCTAATGACTCTGCATCAGCCCCTGATCGCTAACGCTGATGCACTTGTGACTTTATGCAATAAAATTCTCATTGCATGCCACCCTGTGAATAGCAGAGGAAGATGAAACAAGCAAGTTAATGGCCCCTTTTGAACACAGCGCTGTACATCTGTGTGTGTCCATAGGAGGCCCTGCAGACGTGTGTATCACAGCGCGTGCCCATGCTATTGGAACGAGGGTTGGTACGTCTGGTGGTGGTGGACTCTGTGGCTGCTCTGTTCCGAACTGAGTTCCAAGCTGATGAGGCCATAGAGAGAGCTCGCCACCTGCTGGCCTTCTCTGGCACTCTGCATCGTCTCAGCCATACATACGGTGCACCTGTGTTCTGCATCAATCAGGTCTCACACAAACACAGACATTACTGCCGTGGCTCAGACTTTCCTTTCTTAGATGTGAAGTTCAACAAGCACTCACTTGTTCATCACTCAGATGCTCAGTTTCTCTGCAGGCTAAACAGTTGCCACAAGGGGAGCTATTAGTATTCGAATAGTTCTGTGCATCATTTAATCCCAACCTGAATCAACGCAAGCATGATCTCACCAATGCCTGTACGTTTGGTGTCACAAAATGTGCATATGAATTTAAAACAGTACTACAAATAACCAGTGTGATAGTGATCAGAGTGGCTATAAATAATGACACTGTGTCTTTGCCACTAGTGCATCGGTTTTCACGGTCCAGTTCATAGACAGTTGTAGGGATTGAAACTATACCATAGTTTAATAATTCAACAGAACTGAACCTCAAGGTACACTGACTAAGGTATCTTTATCCTCATTTACCTAGGTATCGGATGTTGTGGATGGCCCAAACCCAGGACGTTGTGATTATGGGTGAGTCTTTCACATATTGTGTCTACCAGTTTTATACTGTACTGTAGAGACAATACATTGTCTTCTGTGGAGAATGCAGTGATTCCCCTGCACCCACACTGATAGCAATTTTGTTTCTATATGTCGCTAAGTTTATTTTTCTAGAAATAGTGTAATCATGCCTCAAACACTACTGTTTAACCATGGACCACAAAGTAGCGAAGGAACTAAATTTAAGGAAATGTTTTACTGTGAAAGATTACAAAAAGAACACATATACCATATGATTGGCTATTGCTGCTCATTTGCATAAAGTAGAATTTGAACTGGATGACATGTCCCTGTTGCAAGTGAGAAGTTATTATAGTTCCTGTGCATATTTCTCATACCTGTGCAATTATGTTAGTGTAAAGTAGTATAGCATGCATTTGTCACACGTGAACCACAATACAGCACACAGTGTGAACAGCACAAACAGCACAAAATTAACCCATTCACCCAATGGAAGCAGCAGGCAGCCAGCGACACAGTACTTAGGGAGCAGTGTGTGGGGAGGTGCCTTGGTGAAGGGTGCCTCAGTGGTGCCAGTGGCAGTCCTGGGACTCAAACCCCAAACCTTCCGATCACAGGGACACTGCCTTTGCATGCTATGATTACTAGGATTTCATGCAACAAGTAGAAATAGTGAGGGTGAAGAAGCTTCCTAAAGTTCTCAGAGACAGCACTTGAATAAATAAAGCTACAGAACCATAGCAAAGACCTTAAATTTTCCCATCAGAACAACTGGTTTGGTAATATATCACTGGAAATGTCATGGGACAGCTAATCTTATGCAAACAAGTGTTGCATGCACGTTTTCGCTCAGACTAATGATAAGAATGAAGATAAGAGAGAAGAGGGAAGTTGCTGGATGACCCGAAAGCAGCAAGAACAGGGTTACACAGAGAACAATACTCAATAAACTGCACTGCAGTCATCTCACATCCTACTACTCATACAAAACTCCTCTGCCAAGAAAGCAATGAGATGTGTGTCTGAAATTTGCACTCGAACATTTAGACAAATCCGAATTGTTCTGGAACATTGTACTTTGGTCAGACAAAACAAAAATGCAATAATTCCTCCACTCCTATTTGGAGAAAGGAATGTTGTGCATTTGATCCCTACAACATGGTGCCCAGAGCGAAGTACAGAGGTGGAAACATCATGATATGGGACTGCTTCCCTGTTAACAGTACCGGGCCCTTACATGTCCTCTAAGAAAACCTGAATGGAGCAATGAACCAGGAGATATTACAGGAGAATTTAATTTAATCAGCCAAGAAAGGGGAGAGGATGGACATCTCAGCAAGTCAACGAATCTAAAAATACAGCCAAAATAACTGAAGACTAGTTTCAAAATTAGGTGAAGGTGCTTGCATTGCATAGCCAATTTCCTACATAGCTAAGGTATATATGCACCGGAACTACATTAAAAAAAGCAAATGTGTCTGAACATTTGTTCCCCTCACTGTAAATAAAAGCTTTTCTTATAATAATGGTTGGTTGGGACAGAGAAATATGTACCTGTTTCTGTGCACTCTATCAGGCTGGAAGACAGTAAGGTGCTGCCTGCACTGGGCATTGCTTGGGCCAACCAGGTGATGGTGCGTCTTATGCTGTGGAGACAGGAGGGCTGTTTGAGGTCAGGTGACCGGACTAGCGCACTCCGCAAACTAGAAGTGGTTTTTGCCCCTCACCTGCCCCGGGCCAGCTGCTTATGTGGTGTTTGGGAAGAAGGGGTTAAAGGGATTCTTCATGATGACCTCAATTCACAGACCCAAAGCCCTCCATAATGGCACGTCTACAGACCTCCAGTCCAAACCCTAGTGGAACAAAGCACTAGAGATTCTCTGGAGGTGAATGACTCCCTGCACTGTACAGATACACTGATTTTTTAAAAAAGAAAACATTTTCTAGTTGAAATGACCTCTGGCAAGGTCAGTTATCTTCTCCAAACATTATCATACAAAAATAATAAAGTTGTGTCTTTGATACTTTGAATAAATGTTGATTTTATCAAATGGTGCGGTGTTATGGTCATTATGAACTCATTATGTAATTAGGGCAAGAACAGCTAGTTTGTTTTGTTCCTAAATTTAATTTAAACCAGGCTAATATTAGAGAAACAGTTAGGTAATAATTTAAAGTTGTCTGTTATCTCAAAATGTAATTGATCAGCCAATTCACATTTTGTGTCTATAATACTAGTAACAATACTAATACTAATAATGTAATGGAAGCTCATACAAGCATCTTGCGAACTGTTTAAATGACCCTACAGTTGCCTTAAACTGTTATCTTGCAAAATAATCTGAAATACACTTGCTTATGTGGTTTCTATCACATTTACTTACTGTTAGCTTCACTGTGCTCCTTAGACAGTGTAAACATATAGTGTTCAAAACCATACAGGCAATAACGGGGCCATGTAACAAATTATTTTATGGTAGTGGAGAACAATGTAGGTTAATGCACTGGAAAAATAGTTCAGGAATGGTTTGAGGAACCTGACAAAGCATTCAAATCCATAGATCTCAACCCAGTCAAACATCTGGAATGTGCTGAACAGAGTCTGAGTCAAAAAAGGCCCCACCTTGCAACTTAAGATAACTTTATTTATCCTGAGGGAAATTCTTTTGTCATAAACATGCTCATTGCAACAAGAGGAATAAAGATAAAACAGAGTTAAGAGGGGGATAAATAAATAAAATAAAATAGTAATACTGCAAACGGAATAATAACTTGCAGGACTTAAAGAATCTGCTGCTAACGTCCTGGAGCTAGATACCACAGCACATCTTCTGAGGTCTTGTGGAGCCCATGCCTTGATGGGTCAGAGCTATTTTGGTGGCACGAAAGGGACCTACGCAGTATTAGGCATTCCTGCAAGTTGTGGCCATCCATTATTATAAGAAGGGATGTCTCCAGTGGGGCCCGTTAGTGGGTTAAAGATGTCACTGTACTGACTGAGGCAGTGGTTAATGGAGTCTGCACTGTGAAATAAAATGTGAAATGCCAGCTTAGGTCAGTACCAGATTCTGCTTGACATTTACACCAGCAGGGGGCACTGAGTGTTTAAGAAAGTCTTGTCCTCAGTTCTTCATGTCTGTCCAATCAAGAGCTGATTGTCATTGACGATCTGTGGTGCTCCCTAAGCAAGTTATTTCTAACTGACTCGTTGTGTGTGACTGCTAAAGCGGACGGACAGATCTGGCAGCGATATCACAGTTTGATCCATCCCACACCAGCCACTGTAGCTGAATTTGGGGGCAGCGTGCCCTTGGGACATACAGAGCAGACAGATCAGCCAGAAGTGCTACATTAGAGGTGTTGGAGGGGGTGTGAGGAAAAAGGAAAAAGTGTCAGTATCTGTTTGGAGCTTATATCACGCAGGGATTCTGTCATGTGTGTTGATGGGGGTATGTGAAATCTAGCATTAGTTAATATTTTGTCCTGTACTGGAGAAAATGTGACTGGAGTACCAGAGACATTCCATTTATGGCATTTGGCAGACACCCTTATCCAGATTTACAATGATTAGTTCCAGGGACAGTCCACCTGGAGCAACTCAAGGTTAAAGGTCTTGCTCAAGGACACAATAGTAGAAAGTGGGGGTTAGAACCTGCAACTTTGTGGTCATCAGGTTCACAGGCAAGTGTTTTACCCACAAGACTACAACCACCCCAAGCTGAGGATATTTTTGTCCCATCAGAACACACTGCAAGCTCAACACTAAATTAAACTATATGTGTGAAACTATCCACACACTCAGGTAATGCATCGGGCAGCTGGTGGCCTGGTGGTTAGGGAGTTGCCCTGTGAACGGAAGGTTGTGGGTTTGAACCCCAGAATTGCCAGTGGCACCACTGAGATACCTTTGAGCAAGGTACCGTCCCCACACACCGCTCCTCAGGCTCTGTTGCTTGCTGCCCACTGCTTCACTTGGTGAATGGATGAAATGCAGAGAAAGAACTTCACATTGTTCACACTGGGTACAGTGCTGTGGTGTGTTCACAAGTGACTGTAAGGTACCACTTCATTCATCTTATTTAAGACACACCCTCTGCTGACACAGGTACATTTGTGCACTTTAATTGGTATGGAAAAGCATTACAAATAGAATGAGACGGTGCCAGATTTAGAGGGGTATAAAGCCCCCAGGATAGTGGAGGAGTGAAATTGTGTTCTCTACAGTATTGAGATAGATTGGTCTATGTAAAGAAGAACTAAATATTCAACATCAGTGCATGGCTGAATGCAATCAACCAGTCTCACAGGATTGCTGCAATCAAATTCTCAGGAATGTTTCAACATCTAGCCTTCCCAGAAGAATCAGTTCCTGGTGTGAAAGTCAAAATGTAGGATGAGCAGATGTTTTTAGATATGTCTTACTAATTGCTACTTAAAACATGACAATATATTTTCCTTTAGAGGTCAAACCATTTGCAGTACTTGCTTATTTCATGCAGTAATAATGTGTAATGGTCATGTACCCCAACATGTCTGTAACCCTGCTTTTAAAACCTGTATACAGGTTTTGCAGACAAATTATGAACATATTTGTTTCATCATTAAGGATGTACATTTTACCTAAGACAACTCGTAGTGGACTGTCCCATCTAACAGTTGCTGTGGTGGGAGCCTGGGGCAGGGGGTAATCTGTTCTGCCATGACTGTGTAGCAGGTTCGATGGTGGCAGCAGTGATCAATTTTTAAAGCACACAGGGGCTTATGGGAGTATTGGCTTGACATTGCATCCTGAACAAGTCACAGCAGTGTGAAATAACCCTGAGTCATCCAACAGAATCAGATGGATTGTTTTTGGTTTGCATGTGTGTGTGTAGGAGTGTGTTTGTGTGTTATGGAGAAGAAAGATTAGAGCTGTTGTGATGGAGAAAAACATGGTTATGTGCTATGAATAATTGCACATAGCCCAAATATGAATAACAATTTTTTTTTCTTGCCAATGGGACTGGAGGACCCTCAACACCAGCTTTATTTCCAAGAAAGCCCAGACCATCTCTACTTTTTGCAGAGACTGAGGAGAGTGCACCTCCCCTCAATCCTCACCACCATAGAAGTACCATAGAGAGTTTCCTGTGTAGTTGCATCATGGCTTGGTAGGGAAATGCTCTGTTTCGGATCGCAAGACTCTACAGAGCATAGTGAGGACAAATGAAAAGATCATCGGTGTCTCTCTCCCCTTTGCCGCAGACATTTACATCAAATGCTGCATCCGCAATGACACCAGCATTGTGGGTGACCCCACAAACCCCTCCCACACCCTCTTCTCCCTCCTCCCATCTGGCAAAAGCTTCCGCAGCATACGGTCTTCCCCACCCCCACATAATGCATATACACACTGAACTGAACTCCTTAACTGTCACTGTATATACCAATTATTTATTATATAATATAATATACACTCTCTGTCCTTCTGCTGCTGCTGTTTGCACAATTATTTATTCAGTGCTGTCTATTGCTATATTTGCAGCTTTGCACACTTATTTTTGTGGTTTTGTACATGTATGCCCACTTGTATTGTTGCTCTTGTTATTTTCTTCCACTCTCTCTTGCTTGCTTTGTACTCTGTGTAATTTGTCCTATCTGCAAGAATGTTGTTTCGTTTCACTGTGTACTGTGTATATGGCTGAAAAAACAACATGTCTACTTCTTATTGATACTAGTAATTTTATTACACACTTCCTCATGAACTGTACTACACAGGGCTTGCTAGATCTGCTCTGCTAAATCTGCCCCAGTCAACTATAAGTGCTCTTATTGTGAAATAGGAACATGTAGAACAGGGCAGCCTGTACACCACACACAGTGGGGCTGCCAAGACTTCAAAACCTATTTGTCAGAAGCATCATTAAATGGGTTTCCATGGCTAAGCAGATGCATACAAGCCTAATATAACTATGCGCAATGCCAAGTGTCATCTGGAGGGGTGTAAAACCTGCCAGTTCTCTGGAGCATGAATCAGGCTTCACTATCTGGAAATGTGATAGACAAATCTGGGTATGGAAGTTGCAAGGAGAACACTACCCACAAAATGCATAGTGTAGTGCTGTTCAGGACCCTTACAGTCCATTTACCGACCCTTACAACGGGACAGTTGTTCCACCATAACTGTGCCCTTGTGTACAAAGCCAGGTCCATAAAAATATAGGCTGACAAATTTGATGTTAAATTTGAACTAAAGTAGCAGGCACAAAGCCCTGAACTCTATATATAATGTGTGTGTGTGTGTGTGTGTGTGTGTGTGTGTGTGTGTGTGGGTGTGTGTGTGTGTTTGTGTGCTATGTTGCCTGTGAATTCCACCATCTACTGTAGGAATACAATTTGGCATCAGTATACCACTAGACTATTTAATCACACAATGAGCAGCTGAGGGTCCACTTATCAGAGCAAGCTAAGCAGATGCACACATACACACACACACACACACACACACACACACATTCACACACACCAAGCTGCTTCTTTTTCCTTCTAGCCCTTGCCATCACCATGGCGACAATCACATGGGTTGGCTGTCCCAGATTACTTGACCCACCCCCACCCTCGGCAAGTGAAGCAACTCATCTCCATCGTACTTCAAGCCCAACGCATTCCCCCTTCCCTCTTATGCACACACACACACACACACACACACACACACACATACACACACACACTCCTCTCAGCTGTTTACTGCTGCGCCGTTTAAAAGCTTGTTACGTAATACCCACAGTCTACAGGCAACACTCAGTAAGGCATGCCGAGAATATACGCCACCCACATCTCTGTCTTCGTCTTCTCTTTAGAATGTTCTGCATGAACATTAGTCTATGCAGCTTCGATCTTACTACCCCATTCTGTGTGGGGCAAGGAGGAGGTGCCAGGCAGGGTGTTAGTATGCACCCCTTGTCCTCTCATCTCAGCCTCACTCAGCTTTTCTGCGTCCACTGAGGAGGCAAGAGATTAGAGGATGAAAAAAGCAGCACAAGGCAAGGCTCTGAAGCAAATGAATATGCGGAATCCACAATGGATTATACACATGTGCACAGCTGAGCATACATCCATGCAGATGCTACACACCAGGATATATTTAGATTCGCCAAGAGAGGTCAAAAAGTCAAATGAATGGATTACACCCAAATGGCATTTAAACAAACAAGCACAACCGCTCTGGGAGATGCAAAGACACTGTGTTACATAACTACAGCCATGAATCCGAACAGCTGAGAGCACATTTGCACAAGGATGTCCGCTGGCATTTTTACAGCATTTTAAATGCAGGTTGTATGGAGACCAGTAATCAAAGCATCGCCCCACCGTCTTCTGTTGTACCTTAAACCTGCCTATGGAGGAGAGGCCATATCCGTTGTTTACACAATGGCCTGGCTCCATCTGCGTTAAGAGTTCAAATGTTCATCCAATGATCTTCTCGCCTATATGGTCCTCATTCATATCTGTCCACCTAAAAAGCTAAGCTGCCTAGCCATGTAGGTCAATGATTGCTTTGGACAGAGCTAAAGTGATTCACTCTTCAGAGGCAACACTGCGGTGTCCTGCCAGCCTGCAGGCCTAATTCAGGAGCCTAAACCCTAATGAGGAGCAGTTCTGCTGAAGATGTGGCTATACACAGTGTAATGTCAAATGGATGAACATGCAAACATTTAATTTGAGTCTGATATTGATTAATGGGGAATTTCACTAATTTCTCATATCTTCTGCATAATTAAATGATTAAGATGTAAATAAAGTTATCCAATGAACATGAGAAATAAATCCTTGCAATACATAAAAATGGAAAACTTTGGTGATGATAAAGAACTGAGTTGTTTTTTTTCTAAATGTTATGCTTGCTCCAACTGTGAGTTCTGAATTAGGAGAGAGCTTGTTTTTTCCAACTGGAAGTATTAAGGTACTAAAAACATGTCATGTTGATTGTACTCTCATCAAAACCCAGATGAAAAAAAGCTATCCATACACATTTTTATGGTGGTGTTTTGATATTGAATTCTACACTGTCAAGAACCTCAGTAAGAACTCTTCACACAGATGATAATATCATCTCAATGTCTGAAGCATTTAAAGTCTCAAATAGCTACCTAACAGAAAGTCATTACATAAAATACTTAATTAATTAATTAATATGCTGCCTGGTCCTTGAGACACTGTTTGTTGAAAACTCTAGAGAAGATTTTGGCCTAAAACTTTGAAGACATTTGGTTCCTATCACTACCCCAGGAGTTCCAGTGGGTACGTCTCTCTATAAAGCACCATTTAAAATGAAACCACTCTGACCTTGTTTTCCACCACTGAATTATGCAGAAATTTTCTGCATGTTATTATCCTTCAATTGAATCAGACAAACACAAACTGGGAAAGCTGCGGCATTTGGAGGCAAGGTGCTGGCAGCAGCGGTTGTCTGCTGTGACAGAAAGTATTAGTCCTGCCCCAGTTGGCCTTCAGCTATGCTGGCAGCTCACCTTTCTCAAATGTACTCCCATAAAACCTGGGCTGCTAACAGAAATGTGCTTGCACAGATTTCGGTATTTTACTTTGTTAAAATAGTGCCGTCTCCTTGGTAATGTTACAAACGTAAACCCCACTATTGATTGATAATTGAAATAATGTCATGCTCAAGTGCTTTTTAGGTTACATGGAAACAGTAGAAACAAGACCTGGGGATCAATAGGCTCTAAAATAGACATAAAATGTGCAGCCACGAATAAATGGCTAACAAGAGTCCAATTCACCTGTTAGCCTCTGAAATGCGTTTTTTTAATGGCCTGGTTAAAAATGCAAACAAACAAGGGGAGAGAAGGACAGGGCAGATGACGTCATCTGAGGTGATGCTGGAGGACGCAGTGCAGAGTTTCACCACAGAGGGAGCAGTGAGATCAGAGCAGGCAGAACAAGGATGAATATGCTTGGTGTTTTTCTCTCAGGCATTTTTAATCCCTCTTTCTGGCTTTCTTCTTTTACACAGGCTGCATTTCACTGTTTGCGTATTAAAACAGTGCGTAGAATGATAGAATCAGGGCTGCTGCCGAGAAGCATTTGAAGAGCTACAGGCGTGTGAAATAAGCCTCGGGCTGCTTCTTATTGAAAGGTTAGGAAGATGTGAATGAATCGTCAGAAGGCTGCAAACTGTCAAACTGTGCAACTGCTTTTGTTTACTTCCTTGTCTCCACTCCAGACGACTCTCCAGACTGACACGCCCCATCTGTTATGAGCAGCCTGCCCTGTCTGTCTGATGCCCAGCACCCCCACCCCTCATCCCCTCCAAGCTGCCTTGTTGTCTCATAATGCCCCTCAGTAAAGGGGGCTGTAGTGGGATGAGGTCTCCCCATAATGCGGATCTAGGATCTGCCTACCAAAACTATAGCTCATGAGTCATTATAACTCACAGAGATTACTGAACTCAGCCGAAAGCAGACTTACTACTGCAAATCTCCTCCAGATCTGATGGAGGAGATTCCTTTCAAATAAATCTGGAATAACGTGGTGGAAAAAGAAAGAAATGAAAAGTAAGAAATGAAAGTTTTAATTGTGTTTTCAACCCTTGACAATGCAAGCATTCGTATGTAAGCCCAACTTCAGTTTCTCACTTTCATAACTGCATAACTGGCACACTGATGTATATGTATATATATATATATATGTGTGTGTGTGTGTGTGTGTGTGTGTGTGTGTGTGTGTTTGTATATATATATGTATGTATATGTATATATGTGTATACATTTGATGTCAGCAGTAGTATAAAGTAGTATATAACACAGAGCTGCCCTCAAACCAGCTTCAGATGAAACACTGACTGTAGCTGTTGTAGTACAGTGGCGGATGAAACCATCTGAAAAAGACAGTGGTCTTATTCAGCTCCAGCACAAAAGCAGAGCACTCCCCAGCAGAACGCTCTGGCTCTCAGCACTGGATTCGCTCTTTTGCAGCTTCAGAGACTCTCTGTGTTTCCTTTCTCCCTTTAAGAGCCCTCTTTAAAAAAAACGGAGCGTTCAAAGTGTTCGCATGTGGCACACCAGCACATTAAAGACAAGGGGAGTTTTCAGTGGGATTGACACAAGAATGTGGAAGTCATAACTCCACAGTTCAGGCATAGAAACCACAGTACTGCACTGGAATAATTTTTTCTTTGATTATTTAAAGCAACATGCAGAGTATCTAACTGCAGTTCTCAGTCTTGTGCTGTCTGGCATGGCAGGACACTGCTTCCAATGTTTTGGGAAGAATCCTTAATGAGCTGGAGGCATTGTGGGTGAGGAGGCGTCTCCATGACGACAAGGAGCCAGGCTGGACAAAAACACAATGGTCAGCTTGAAATGGGGCGGTAGAGCAGAGTGTGAATGTGTGTGTGTGTGTGTGTGTGTGTGTGTGTGTGTGTGTGTGTGTGTCTGTGGATTAGTTCAGAATGCGTATATGATAAACAGATGGGCCCAGTCCATTTCTGACCTTTCCATCAATAAAGCCAGAAAGGTCAGGGAAAGATGTTCCTTCCACAAATGAAGGGTAAGACTATACTGTTCTCAGCACTATGAAAATCTGTAAAATAAATACATAGTTGCAGAGTTGGTAGTGTCAGACAAGCACACAGTCTTGATAAACCGCTTGAATGACTACGGTGCATCTCATGTATGTAATTGTGCCAGTCTTGTTCAGCCCGGTGCTATTTAGGTTGACCCTGTCCCCAGGCACTTACTACAAAGAAGATGCATATAGCAAACATAGTCACAAGACTATGCTAAAGCCCCAAACAAGCTGTTTGACATGAGGTCCGCTCTATTTCAAGCACTCCACCATTAAAAACAAACAACATACAGCCACGAACTGAGAAAGCAAACAGCTTTTACCAAAAAAAGCTATTTACAGCTTCTCATTTGAGAAATTCTAAAATGACTTCTGTTCATTTACTGCTGTGCCTTTCTGTTCCCTACCACTGTACACACAATCACACAACCACCTGAAACACAGCCCAACTGAATTTGTATCAGACTCAAACCCAAGATCAGTACAGCTGGGACATCAGAGCACTTGAGCATAAGAGAGCCACTGAAGCCTGTCCACAAGTTTCAAAGCTACCAGACTTCCCGGCTCCCAAATACAGGCTTCAGGCCAGAACCTAGCTTACATTCACCCTATCGCACAGTCTTTTTGGACCATTTCTATTGGTCAGTTCATTGAGTCATTAATAGACATATTATTTAGTAAGTTGTTATGAATTCAGTAACTACTATGAAGTAATGAGAAAGAATGATTACATTTGATGTCACATTTCATTATGAGATTGCAGCAATTAAAGTGTTAAACTGCACTACAGAAATGAGGTTAAATGCCTCCCTTGTTGATTCAGCATTTCAAACGAGACCCACCCTATATTCTACCACACCATAACACTTCCTATTGTGTCTGTCCACAAAACATTTAGAGCAGAAACAATATCTAGTCTTTGTCATGTCACTGAAACTATGTCAGGACCATTGTTGAAGCTGACGAAACAAAAATGAGGAAGCGCTTTCTGATTACTGTCCCTGTGTGAACATATGACATGTGGATCAGCCCAAAGAGGCTACAACTGAAAGAACCTCTCCATGTAGCAATCAGTGCAATGTACTACACATCACCACATGTTTTTTACATTCTAAATATACTCAAAGTATACAATATACAAAATAGCTTCTGAAAGTTACATATTCTGACACAAAAAATGGCATATACAGTGCTGTGAAAAAGTATTTGCCCCCTTTCTGATTTCTTATTTTTTTGCATGTTTGTTACCCTGAAATATTTCAGATTATCAAACACATTTAAATATTAGACACAGATAAGTGATTTTAAGTGATTTCTAATAGCTAAATTAGTTTGATAATCTGAAACATTGAAGTGTGACAAACAGTACTGTATATGAGGAATTTGACAAAGGATCTGGCCTCTGGAGAATTATAGGTTCAGTTCAATATGGTAATAAAGCACGGAGGGAATTGTGTGGTGAATTATAATCACTGCCCTCTCAGCAAGAATGGAGTGCTTCTTGCAATTGCACTCTACTCAGAGGTGACCTCAGGGTCACAGTGTCATTACAACAGACCAGTCCTATAAAACAACCAAATCAAAGAAGCGTGAGTCACAGTTCCTGTAATATTTCACAAGATTTCTGCTTCTTAAAGGGTAATTCTTCTGATTTTAATACATTTCTCCATAACTAAAATCATTATCATGTAGACAAAGTCATGCCGAGTGCTGTAAAATGTGTCGTTCAGGATAATTCATAATTCAGAATTGTTCACAGCGGTTGGAATAGGAAAAATGTGGTTATTGCCTCTTAAACCTATCTCACAGGGAACTTTTACACAGCATGTAACAAATCACTGCCTGATAGATATTATTTTATGATAGTTTGAAGAGTTTGTGCAGGACGTTGTAAGGCATAACGGTTCCCAGTGAACATTTACTACTACTTTACCAATAAATCATTAAATACAAAACACAGAAGAATTGTGAGGGTTCAGTGGTTGTTTAGGATAAAGAATAAAATAGATGTATTTGTGAACATACAAACTCAAGGTTTCTATCATCATTATAAAGAAATCCAGACATCAGTAAGATTCTGTAGTGCAGAATTCCAGCATCGAAACAGTCTGAATTACTTTGTTGATGTCTCAGAATTAAAACAAAAAACTCACCTTTAACCCCCTTAATGCTAGGGATCCCTATATGAACTCCCAGCTCCTTAGTCTCATAAAGTGATAGTGAAAGTGACCATTCTGTCATATGTGAACACAAAACAGCACACAGTGTGAACAGCACAAAATGCTTCCTCTGCATTTAACCCACTCACCAAGTGAAGCGGCAGGCTGCCAGTAACACAGCACCCGGGGAGCAATGTGTGGGGATGGTACCTTGCTCAGGATACCTCAGAGGTGCTTAGCTGTCCTGGGACTCAAACCCACAACTTCCTGATCACAGGGAGAACACCCTGACCACTAGCCTACTAGCTGCCCCTATTAAATACATGTTGTAAATGTTATGTTCATAACAACAATTTAATAATTGAAAGTAGTTCTTAAATAATATGTCTTAATGTCATCTGAACACTGTGTCCAGGGTTCAAAATGGTTGAACTGCTGATTCATTACAATCATTTTATTATTGTTTCTAATGAGTGGGACCTAGGAGAGCACTTAGCATTCCTTTTGTGAATATAATACCCTGTATGACAAAAAATGCATAGACATTAACATATTTCATGGATTACAGTTGAATTTTTAGTAGATGAAAAATCTTTTTGCAGTGTCTTGCCGTCCCACAGCGGGAGCCTTTATCCTTTGAAGGCCAAATGTTCGTTTGAATTCGACCAAAGTCATCTCAGTGACCTATTCTCTGCCAGCTCTGGGCTCAGCTGATCTGGCATGCCAGGTCAGGTTAACCCTCAGATTTATGGTGGCTGGATGGATCTCTTTTTCCTACTAAAGCGGCATGATGTCCAGTCTCATCTGGGGTGATGGGCTGCACCCCATGGAGGTTGGCAAATAGGTTACGCCTTGCAGTAATTGGACTGGATTGTTTAACCTTGGAGAATCCCCTGCAGGTTGTTGTTATGTCATTTCATTAATCCCTCATCACTCTTCTCATCTGCCCTTTCCCTCATGATGTGGAGATATGACTCTTAAAATCTGTACTAAGGCTGTACTACCATCTGTTAAGGCTGAAATTCATGTGTGCATGCGCGTGTGTGTGTGTGTGTGTGTGTGTGTGTGTGTATATGTATGTGTGTGTGTGTGTGTGTGTGTGTGTGTGTGTGAAGGGCACACCTGGATGAAAAGTCTGTAGATATAGTACAACTGGAGCGTGTATTTGTTTATGTATCTACCTAGTCTATTATATAAGCAGGCAAATGGAAATCGATTACATTTGAATAGTAAAGTACAGGCCGGGTAATGCAATCAGTATGGTCAGGCAACTCACCTGCGCCCTGTCTTTAAATCTCCTCTTGTCATGCAGTGGGACTGCTATAGCCTAGTGGTGAGCTGGGCCAAAATTATGCTGTACTTCTGTAGCCATAAATTCACTATTGATTTCCAATCAGAATGACCGATTCTTGGTCCAGCAAACACTCCCACTCTACAGTCTGTTCCTAATTCACTACAGCAATGGTTTGTCCTCTGCAGCACACAGCCTCTTCATTGCTGTAAGGTCTGTCAAGAGTTAGCAAAGCCAGAAATCAAATACACAATTTATCTTCTTATTTCATATACAGTCTATCAGTCAAGAAAAGTTTTTGGTTTCTGAAGTTTGTCTCTATAGTTTTGCACTCAGTGATAATGGAGGCTTATTATTACCAGCTACCTCCTGCTGAGTTGTAATTTTAAATGGATCTTTTAAATAGACTGTGCTTTCTGACAAATAAGATATTGTTATCAACAAAAACAAAGGTACAGACACAATTTAGGCTTGAGGGTGGCTGCTCTTAATGCCTTAATCTAGGTAAAGCTCTTTTGTCGATGTGTATAGAAACCACAAAAGCAAGTCTGTTTCACAAATTTAGAGGATGCTAACTAATGGCTAGCAACAACATTAGTGTTGTAGCTCTAAAGCAAATTTTGGAAACCAAACTTGTCAGCTTTGGCATGCCTCTCACTGCATGACACTGCAGCTTCGGTCACGCAAGCTTCCTCAGCCTGGCAGACAGTACAGTACAAATCTCATTACTGCTATTATTGTGAACTTAAATGGCACCCTTAGAGGTGACTTTGTTTCTAAGAACTGCTGTGTTGCTTAAACACTTGATGGTTGTTTTAAACGTTTAAGAACATCTTTTAAGAAAAGACTTCTATGTCTGTGGCTGTTTCAAATAAGGTCAAATCCACATAACATTGGGTCTCATCAAAGTGCCATACATTTAGATTTACTTCATTCCAAAATCATGTGACATTGTATTATGTAATCCTATGTGAGGACTCTAGGGCTTTCGAGGGGATAATGCTTTGTTCCAGCAGGATGTCAGAGTTTTCTCTTGCACTGATACAGTTAATTCAGTTTCCAAGATCAGATGTTTATTTGAAGCTTATTCCATCCGTGTATAAGCTCAGACAGAGTGCCGTGCAAATTGGATGACGTGCAAACCTTATTGTCTACATGCAGGACTCTGAAGATTGAAACAAAATATTGCCTAAATCAAGAAATGTACTGGAAAACATTATAAGAGACAGTTACAGGAACATAGTACGAAGTTTATCTTATAGTGGGGAGGAATCAAACTAAAATGACTTTATTAGTTCACAAAATGCTGATGTATATGAGTGCTGCTCCCACAGCAAATGAAATCTAAATTACACAAAGGAAAAACACAAGTCTTACTATATATA
>JBBPCX010000160.1:8969349-9015240 GCA_037974365.1 Hydrocynus forskahlii
TATATATATATACACATATATATATGGATATAGTGTATGTAGGTATGTGCATATTGTGCATATTTGATTTTTATTATTATTATTTTTATTCCATTTTATTTTTGTACATATTTGATTTTTATTGTATTCTATTGCATTTTTTTGATGCTTTTAAATATTTTCTACTGTGCATTTGCTGTCTATCTATCTATCTATCTATCTATCTATCTATCTATCTATCTACTTGCAAGGTAAAGGACAGTAGTCACCTGCATGAAACACATATAATTTTCCAGTTTACGGTGAATAATTTGTCCATAATTTGTATCTACAATAATCCATAATTTTAGACCCATAACTCATATATATATATATACATATATTTTAAAATAATTATTTATAATTTTTTTGTATCTACGACTACATCATCACCTCTGTTAAAAGCGCTTGAACTGCCCACATATGTGGACAAGCATTAAATGGTTAAAATAAATACTTTTCTACATTTCTGTAAGACAGAAAGACAATTGTGGGGGGAAAAAAGTCTTAGCGCAGCCAGAGCTCTTCCTGAATCGCTTCTGAATGCTAATCTGATCAGAGGTTTATTTTTTACGGTGCCGAGTTTTCTTGGGATTAAAAGTTCAAGCGAGATGAAAGAGAGAAGGGAAAGCAGAGAGGGAGAGCAAGAGAGAGAGGCAGAAGAGATAAAGAGAAATCGAGTGAGAGAAGTGAGAAATGGCAGAGAGAGAGAGGGAGAGACAGAGAGAGACAAGGAGAGAGAGAGAGAGGGAGAGAGGGAGAGACAGAGAAAGATGGGAGAGAAAGAGAGAGAGAGAGATGGTAGAGAGTGAGGGAGAGGGGGAGAGGGACAGAGGGAGAGAGAGAGAGATGGTAGAAAGTGTGTGTGAGAGAGAGATGGGAGAAAGTGTGTGTGAAAGAGAGATGGTAGAAAGTGTGTGTGAGAGAGAGATGATAGAGAGAGAGAGAGAGAGAGAGAGAGAGAGAGAGACATGGGAGAAAGAGAGGGGTGAATGAGTGCATGCAAGAGGGCAGCAGGGATGGAAGGATGATGACTGGGGAGAGATAGAAAGGGAAAAAGGCAGAGTGTAAGGAGGATTGATGTTTATGTATTTTTAAACACAGTCAGAGTATCTGTTTCAGGCTGGATTAGTGCCCACAAAAGCAGGCCTGTGTGAGACAACGGTGCAGTATCCACTATTGAAACTTGAATGATCCCAAAGAAGCACATTCATCTGACCTCCTCTAGAGCAGCCAGTCATTACACAACACTGTCTGTCTCACTTCTCACTCAAAAACTCACCATTCCTCTTCTCTGTAGTGTGTATATGTGTGAAGTGTCAGACAGTTCTAACTTCATTTTGTAGGATAGATCTCTCTGGCTCTACAAAAAGTTGGTACTTTCCAATAAATGTGAGTTTCATACTTCAGACCTCTTTTGTTTGATCTTTGGATGCTTGGAGTCTTTGTTAGCATTGTGCTTTCGCTGATGCATTATTTATACAGCCAATCACGAGTCCAGAATGTGGAACAGCATGCTTAGCTCTCTGATGCTGAATAGACTGACTACTTCAGTATTCATTTAATAAGAAATTTGATTCTGAATGACAGATTTTTTCAGTCCTTTGTAGCATCTATGCATTTTGGTGGATACCATTAAAATAATTACATTTCAGTACTAAGTCATACATACAGCAAACGAGACTAAAGCAATGCAATGGCTCAGGCCCCGGAAGAGTCATATTTGCAGATAGTGAGTGTGTGTGTAAGAGATAGACACCTCACTCTTGTGTGCATATGTGATATATAGTACTGTGCAAAAGTCTTAGGCCCCTTTACAAATTGTTATTTGTATCAGCAGTTTGGTTTCTTTCTGCCAGCAAAAACAAAATTAAATGCAAGCAAACAAGAAAGCAATAAAAAGTATCTCTTTTTAAAGTAGTTGATATTTTATGTGACCGTCAAATATCAACACAGGTTTGGTTCCAGATTTCTGCGCTTTGCCTCCAGGCATTGCCTTGATTTGTATAATTACAAAAGCAACACACCTAATTCAGCATAAAGAAATATCTGAGCCAACCCAGGTATTTCATAGGAGCTACATGTAATACTAGGCTCCCGTAAGGAAAGAGGTCCGGAAATGGTTATGCCAACACTTTGTTGTACATAAAACCACTATTGTCTGTATTAATGTTATTTGCATTTATAGTCATATTCGTACTTTGTCAGTAGCTTGACACTATTGCCCAGTAGTAAACACCTTTAAAGTATAATTTTCTCAGGTGCCTAAGACTTTTGCACAGTACTGTATTTCCTCAAACATGTCCAGATATATCTCACGACAAAAAAAAAAAATGTTAATTTTGTGTTTTTCAGTGACAACAGGCACTATTATAGCATAAATATCACAAGATTTTCTGAGATTTTTACTCGCAAACCTCAGTGCCTCATCTATCCATCCATACTGCATGTATTATGTGTCAGGCTGTGTAACCCTGTAGCTGACTGCACTGTGTGCGCTGGGGCTTGCTAAACACAGTCCAGATGGGGACAGGGGCTATGACAGAGTGAACCCAGCAGGGTGGGCCAAGAAAGAGTGTATTTTAAACCCCCTACCTCTCCCCTCTCTCTCTCTCTCTCGGTCTCTCTCATTGACCCCATAGCCAGGGTTCATGAGACCCTTTCAGCCACCCTGTACCAAACCCTCCTGTTCCCCCTCATCCACAAGACTTTCCTTCAT
Organism: Hydrocynus forskahlii; assembly: GCA_037974365.1. Lineage (NCBI taxonomy): Eukaryota > Metazoa > Chordata > Actinopteri > Characiformes > Alestidae > Hydrocynus > Hydrocynus forskahlii. The sequence goes on from JBBPCX010000160.1 coordinate 8,972,087, forward strand.
TCTCCCATTTTAAAAGTCTCTCTCCTATCTCAACTCTCTCTTACAGCACTGTAGTATCCCAATTACGCTCATGCTCAATGCTAAATATTTTCCTCACGCCACGCTGTTGAAGGTCACTGGGAATCTCTGGGGGCACAGAGAGAAAAGGTTGGGTGTCAGTGCTGAGATGAAGAGCAGACTGTGGTAAGAGCACTCAGACCATTCCTGGCAAAGAGCTCTGAAATCTGGTCACTTTCATGGGGTTGCGGAAGAAATCGGTTAGTGAGTTCAACTATTTCAACCACACAACTGCTAACCGGTGTCTAAAAACATACAGCCTTGCAGTCTCCAGAGATAAACACAGGCAGTAGAATGGGTTATTCTGGAGATCTCAGTGCTTTTTAACCTGGGGCAGTTCATGAAATGTTTGCTCTGATAAATCTGCCCCAAGCAACCGTAAGTGGAAATGTCAAGGAGCAGCCTGACACCAAACCTGTGGGCCACACAAGCTCACAGAATGAGACTTCCTTGTGGTGAAGTAACAACACAAAAATTGTACACTCACTATCAGTCCTCACTACTGAGCTCCAACCTACCTGTGGAAGCAACATCTTCAGCCAACCAAGAAGCTGCATACAAGCCTAAGAGTACCATACACAATACTAGGCACACGCTGGAGTAATATAAAGCCAACCACCACTGCATTTGAAGCTGAAATTCTTTGTTTGGCAATCTGATCCATCGACTCGAGGTTTACTAGAAAATAGTACCGGTCAAAAGTTTGGTGTAGGTGGAATAATGGTCTGGAGCTGATTTCCACAGTTTGGGCCCCTTAGTTCCAGTGAAAGGAAACCCTCATGCTACAATAAAACTCTAGGAACTGCATGCCTTCAAGAGCTGCAGAGGAATTTTGTGCACAAAGCAGAAAATGTCATATCACAAATAGCAACTTTATTGAACCGATGATGAAGATTAGTTCATAGTTCATACTAATTATTCATTGTAAATTAAGGAATCACAAGGTTGTGATTTACCAAGTTGTGATTTAATTAAATCAGGTTTTGATTTAATTAACTTAGTCTGAAAACATATTTAAATCAAAATCACAAGGAGGAAGATAAAAAAAAAAACATTTGAGTTCATTAGGAAGGTGGGTGTATTTCATATATGTGACCATCTGCTAGGTTTCAGTATCCACTTGTGATTAGTTAAAAGCAATAACATGGTATATAGAGCACCCTCCTACCAGCAGTCCATCTGCACACACTGAAAACCATGCCATCTCTAACATTTACACATGCACTAAGCGTAAGCTCAACATGGTCTTCATGCCTTCTGCCAGGGTGTGAGACCACCAGCGCAGCTCAGCCAGCCACTCTTAGAGAGCGCAATCTGCTTGCATATGGAGCTCTAGGAGTTTGGCCTGACTTTAGCAGTGGTGATAGAATGACTAGTTCTCTCCAGCATTAACAGCCAATGCTATAGTATCTCCCTGTGGCACAGGCTGACTGCTAGCTATGTCAGAAATCCCTCAGCACTAGGCTTCTTTAACACGGCTAAGCTGTTTCTTGGAAACATTCTGAATCCCATTCATTGGAAGCAGGACAGAGAAGTGTTACTAGTATGTCCATTAATAATCATCTTTTATCCATCAGAGAGAGTTAAGCTACCACATAGAATTAGTTGTGCATTACAAAAAATCTTATCATAAAATATTTTTTTTTCTCAAATCTATGTGTGCCACATTTATTGGTATCTTATGAGAAAAAATGTTGGTATTAAAATTCACATAAGCGGTTAAAACACAAATGGTTAGCATGACTATCAGACACTACATGCATAACCACACAGTAGCTGCCAGAAGAAACCTCAGCTGTTAAACAAAGTCAAGCACCTGCAGTTTGCCGTCAACATAAAAATGCTTCCCTGACAAAAGAATCAAGGTGTCTACATATATCTAAATAATTGGTGGTTACTGAGAAGGGTAACCATCTAAGACCACCAAGCTTATCATTATTAAAATAGGGTCAGTGTGGTTGCAGGTTTCCATTCCATTGCAGCAGGAGCACTCCTCATTTAGTAAGTCAATTGTTTGAAGACGGAGATCAACAGATGACTCAGATGTACTTCTACTTGACTGATGCAGCTATATTGACCCTTTGTGGATAAGACTCACAACCTTTGCTCTAAGCGTTCATCTAAACATCTGGAGATCATGACTGTGAAATTAAACAGCCATCCATACCTGGGAACACAAGAGAAGTAGACTGAAGGTGTGATTGTGTGATGGGAAAAAGTCTGAAAACTGAGGCAAAAAATCTATATCTACAATCCAAAAATGTGTGTAAAAATCTGAGCTTTTGACTAAACTAAGATACTTGAGTTTCCATCACACCTGAGATTCTCAAACTGAGTAAAGAAAGGATGTGTAATTCACTTTATCACTTTAAGTTTCGTTGACTTTTCTTTTTTTACGGTTATTTTTGCGCATTTTGAATGCAGTGCACACTTACAGGACATGCTAATAGATATGTCCACCCTAGGTGAGCAGTTAAACTACAGCTCATTTTTTCCACAGTTGGTGTTAGTCATGCTCTAGCCCTTCATCAGACCACTGTTAGCTGAATATTTGTGGTCAGTGGACTACTGACAACTCAGCAGGGACACCAAGGGCTAGAGAGTGGCTGACAAATATCAACAGAATGTGAAAATCAATCAGTTGTGCTTCCCATAAGGGGCTTATTATACAGATGTAACATAAAGCTCACATTCTGCACTTTAGTCTCACTCCTTCATTTCAAATGCAGCATGCTGGAGAACAAAACAATAAAAACAAAAACTGGTGTCACTGCTCAGTTATTTTCAAACTCTACTTTCTCTTCTCTGTTTTGTCACATGGTGGGTAGGGCTGGTAGCGGGGATGTAGTTTAGGGTGGGGCCACTAGCATGTTAGCGTGAGCTCTTAAGCAGAGGGAGCAAAGTTTGAACCCTTTAAATCTTATTAAATCCAGAGAGAGAGAGAAAAGAGAGCAAGAACGAGTGAGAGAAAGAGAGAGAGAGAGAGAGAGAGAGAGAGAGAGAGAGAGAGAAAGAACTCAGTATGAGAGAGAGAGACTTACAGTCATCCTCTGTGATTTCTCCTGAAGACTTAGACAAATATTTTGAGTGCAATGTCACCCTTGTTGCATACCCAGTGGTGCTGAGATTAGTAAGGCACCCTGACCCCACCCCCCATCCCACCCCTCCCAAAAGCAGATTAAGGATTACAGCCAAGGTTGTGTACCGTCATGTGACCAGCACCCTTATTTATTTTGTCTTATCATTTAAGACAAAACAAGAGGTGTCAAAGTCGTGTGAACTATGTACACTGCTATCCGCCCAAATTCAGGATGATGTCACCATGAACAGTTCCGATCCATCCTGTGTGATGTGAATCTAGTTTAGCGTGTGTGTGCATGAGCCGCAGCACCACAGAAGTTGGAATGGCTTTATATAAGCAGATAAGGCAAGGTGAGAGGGAGCAGTGCAGTCAGTCAAGCAGTATATTTACTTCCTGGCTTACTTGACACACCCAAATCCACTTTACCCTCACTGCTGCAATCAAGGTGACCAAGGGCAGGCCTTCAGGACTGACAGCACATTCTGTTTGTGTGTTTGTCCCCCTTTCTTTCAATTTCTTCCAGAGCCACTGCTCTTCTAGGACAGCTACCCACAGGATGTTAGAACATTGCTGAGAGGATTTGACTGCATTCAGCCACAAGAGCATCAATGAGATCAGGGACTGATCTTAGATCATAAATGGAACTTCAGCTCATCCCAAAGGTATTGGAGCTCTATTACTCTGGAAGATTACTATTACTCCACTATTACTATTACTATTACAATCACTCCACTGTCTACCCCATTACTCCACTGTCCACAATGCCCCAGCGCAATTCTGGGGGCTTTATCCCCTGCTAGCTGATGCTTGACATTAGATAGCATAGGTTATGCTCATACGTGGCAACCTGGGACAAATAATGTGTGTGTGTGTGTGTGTGTGTGTGTGTGAGTGTAGAGGTGTGTGAATGTGAATACTGGATCCCACTTTTGACAAGCCAGTTACCCTGGTGCCTGGTGGTTAGGGAGTTGCCCCTGCGATCGAAAGGCTGTGTGTTCAAATCCCAGGACTGCCACTGGCACCACTGGCACCACTGACATACCCTTGAGCAAGGTACCGTGCCAACACACTGCTTCCCAGGCACTGCACTGGTGGCTGCCCACTGATTCACTTGGTGAAAGGGTTAATGGAGAGAGAATTTCACACCGTTCACTCTGTGTGCTGTGGTGTGTTCATGTGTGACTTTAAGAGGCCTCGTACTTTTCTTTAAAAGTCAATTGTCAGATGTAATCTGACAATTAAGTTCATAGCTAAACTTGATGTCTTGATGTCTTATTAATTCATTTTAATGCCTGCTAAGTATACAACTCAACACCTTAAACACGATTTCTAAATACTGAGACTGTGTAATAAAGCTCAACATGTATGGATTTTTATTTTGTGTAAAATTTGAGCTAGTAAATGATGAATATGAATCCTAAACACTTTAGTGGTCTCTTATTGCTACTCCAATAAAACAAGTTAAAGCCTTCAGTGTTGTGAATCCTGTTCTGAATGTGTAAATGCTCACTCAAAAATTATTGCACTAAATCCACTAGTAATTGCATCATCATGCTTCTGTTATATAGTGATAGAACACAAAGCAACACACAGAAATTTCAAATGGCACAGGCCTAACTATGGATAGATTAGAGTTAGGGGAATAGGGAATATTGCCAAAGTCCCTGAACATATCTCCGATAACCAGTGTCAGACAGTGTCTACTAAATCTAGGCCTTCCGTTTTGGCCATAAACATCAAAACGTGGTCAAAAAATTAGGGAAAACACATCACTAATTTCAAATGTCTGTATAAGATCCTATAGTACTGTTTTAGTGCTATGCTCATGGCATTTTTTGGCCATTCTAGACATTTGAAGCTTGACATGTGAAGCCTATACAGACATATTAACTTATTTACTAGAGTGTTTTCTTCAGTAAAAAGTCCTCACATAGAACTAACCCTGTTTACCATCTCACTGTTCAGACTAAAACTTGTACTCACACTCAGTGACTTATCTAAGGCTTACAGAATGCCTGGAGTGATTTCCCACCCAAAACATGGTTGGTGAATTCCACCGTCACTTAGTCATTATGATGGTTGTTAATCTGACATGTTAGGTCTTCACTACAGCTAATGAAGGGTAATGGGAGAACTTGGCTGTACTTACTGAGATACTGATCTTATTGGATAATTTTCCAATGGGCATCAGCTTAACTGTAATGAATAAAAAAACGTAGCAATAAAATAAGAGTAGTACTGCAGAATGTGCCGGGTTTAAATACAAGCACGTTTTCATTGGGTAAAAACAAACAAAAAATTAACAGACATACTGTTTCAGTTCCTAGAATTGACCTTCTCTGAAGGCCCTGAAGTAAAATTAACTTGATCTCATCAGTCAACTTTGTCCTCCAGTCTGTCTCATCACTCCCATAATGTAATCAAGATTCATGTCACAGCAGTGATGTGGGTATGCTTTAATTAGATAGACCAGCTTCACGATGCCCACATTATGAAGGCTGCAAAGAGGTTTGCCTGTAAGATCTGCGGAGGAGTTTGTTTCCGTAATCAAGACAAATAACCAACATTCCCTAACAGCAAAGCCACAGCAGGTATGATGAAGGTATCAACCCTAAAATCTGGTTACACCAGCAATCTGGTACTGCAGCAGGCCCTCTGAGACGGGAAGTGACCATGCGGTAGACAGGGAAGTGGGAGAGAGGAGAGGTCAGCATTAAGTGAGTCAGGGCAGATGTAACCCACTCACTCACACACTTCCAATCCTATTACTGGTCTGACAGATAAATTACCTTCTCCAGTGGGATGATGAAGGGGATGCCCTGCTCCGTTAGCCTGCGAAAGACTCAGGCTAAATCCAGCAGACAGCTCAGCTGTGAAGTCCACAAAACCAAACAAAGAGACACACTCACATACTCAGTCCATAATATTTATATACAAATGTCTTGGACCATCTGAGAAAATGATACAAAGGTATTTAGCTGAGCAGTAGATGTTTATTTGCTCGAAGTCACAATAACATCAGATTCAATACCAAAACAATTATACAATTATGCAATGTGTGATTGTCTTCCCTTAACCATTTTCCAAACCTTTCCTCAAGAAAGCTTAGTATTCACTTTTACCATCCAAAACCTGCTTAAGTTAATCAGTCCATCATTAAATTAAAGTGGGTCGATCCATAACCTGTGGGACCCAATCGTCGACCCATGGGTCAGGCAGGGTTTTCACAGGTGTGGACTGGGTGGGTAAGTGTTCCTAATTGTTGCGTGTGAACAGCACACAGTGTGACCAATGTGAAATACTTTCTCTGCATTTAACCCATTCACCTGCGTTAATGCTCAAGGGTACCTCAGTTGTACCCCTAATTTGAACCCACGACCTTCTGATCACAGGGGCAACTCCCTAACCACCAGCTGCCACTAATATATTTATATATTATAAATATATTCTCTTATTTTATCTAACCTTGTCTTAAAAATATTTTTGCAGAAGTGCATGCGTCTTTCCAATAAAGCACCATAACATCTTTTTGAACTGTAGCTGCTGCAACATTGTTGGACTTGGAGGAGAACACTAACTCCCATTTCTGTTACGCCAAGTAACAGTTAGCCAGGCTAGCTAATATCACACAGAGTGATGGGAGGACTGGGATGGCCAACCCAGAGACATCAAAGCCAAATGTATACTTATGCTTGAAAAATGTTAAAAGTGCAATTTCAAACCTGGAGGTAAAGATTGAAAACTGAATAAAAATACAATTCATCAGGTGACTAATTATGTAATTCATTATGTAATTGTAGAATTGTGTTAATATAGTACAGTAAAACTGTAGTAAAATACTTCTAGTTTCTAAACCCACGGTTTCAGTTTAACCTGGTTTTTATACTAAACAGGAACAAAGCTTGGCCTAAACAGCCTTCATATACTGTGTGTGCTTGCACGCCCTCTCATTTGTGTATGATTAGTAGGCCATGTTATGTGTTTCATTCTTATCTTCCTCCTATTTCATGTTTCTGAACACAAAGTCCTGCTCTTGGAAGAATATAAATAACCTACATGAGTGAAAAACACTTCTGTCTGATACCACAGATGGATAATGGCTCAGTACAGATAATGATTCAGCATCTGCAGCAATACATCAAACTATAATTAGCAAAAGAAAATAGCAAAAAGAAGAAATTAGCAAAAGGACACCTTGTTGTCAGGATTTTCTTCCAACCAATTTATATATTGGGGTTTCCATTGTGTGCTGTGTGCCATTAAATAAACAATGAATCACCTTGAGCTCTGTTCTTTATTGCGTAAGCCTTGACATATATGTATGCACACACACTTAATATAATGGCCATGAGAACAAATAACCTTCACCAGAATAATGAAAACGGCCTTGTTCAGGCTTCCCTCTGCAGTGTTGCTGCACCACTGCGTTTGTTGCGAAAGCCCCATCTGTCCATTTGTGCTTCTGTCGATGTTCGATTTGTGCTCACCAGAAAGGCTGTCATTGGAGCCCCACTTAATTCGTTGTGCAGTCTTTAATCAGCTGCCACAGTAAAGAGCAGGAGGTAGAGTCTCCCTGGGTGACTTATGCAAGGGAGGAGCAGCAGGCAATGGGGTCAGCAGCGGAGCCGGACAGCAGGAGGGAGGCCGGTGATATTTAATCAGCCCCCTGGTTGCCTGTCATAGTATGTTTGCCCCAAAACATAATCTCACCAACTCCTTCTTATGTCTCACCACAACTGCTGTGAAAATGTTTACCCATGAAGATTATCCAAACTGTAAACAAACAACAGTGAGGAGGTGTGCTTCATGGACAAATCCCACCTGACAACTCAAACTGCGGGCTTATGATTCAGTTATTAAAGAGGCCATGTCCTACATTTTTCCTGTATGTAACTGAGGTCTACCTCGGATCTTTGTGTGGGTCCACGTACAAAAAAACTGACAGTTTATATGACAATTCATGTGTACTGAGTGGACATAAGTGCAAGATACATAAATGAGGGGTACTGGGCGAATACAAACAACACAGGAATAACAAAGACAGGAGCACAGTAGATACTAAAGGAATACGTAGATACACAGTAGATACTAAAGCAGATACTAAAGGAGGTATATACACACTGACCAGACAATGGGAAACACATGAGCAGGGAAGGAAGCAGGAACAAGACACAGGTAAACAGGATAAAGAGGAGGTAGGACTAAACGCAGGGTTAACGCCAAAACAGACCCACACGGAGACACAGACACATGGCTAAGATAAACCAAAGTATGTGGAGAATATAAACAACCACACAGACAAGAAAGAGAAGAACGACAGAGCATTACAAAAAGCTAAGAAACAGGGAAAAAGACAGGGAGACCGTTGCAACATAATTCCCCCTTGATCGGGAGCCTTTAAGGCTCAGTATCTGGTTATTAGAGAGAAGAATGAAAACTGGATTTGCCAACATGTCCCGAGGGTTTAAAGAGGTTAAGAAAAGTTGCAAGAGGTCACAGAAATTGGATTTGACTACAGATGTGGCAGCAGAAGTATCCCAAAGGAGCAGAAACCAAATACTCACTGATTGTATCACACTTTAATGTGCAGTACGTGCAATGGCACCAGCATGAGGTGCAGTTCCGGTGTTCTCTGAAGCCCTGAATGGCGGTGATAGGGGTACCACGCTTGTAGCCGCGGTAACAGGGCAGATTTGAAAAAGGAGACTGACAGCTTGTTCAATGCAGGCATGGCCATAGGCAGCAGGTCGCCTGGCAACAAGGCCTTGGAAGAGAGAGGGCCACAGCAGGACCCCGGGCACACAACCCTCTCAGCCAGGAGGGAGAAAACCATCAGCACAAAGGAGAGAAAAAAACATCCCTGTCTAGGCACTGAACTCAAAGTACCTTAGGGTCCACTGATCAAGACCATGAAGGAAAAAATATTCAAACTACCTTGATAATATGCACTGTATGTGCAAAAGTTTGCTCATCTAAGAGTCTTTCTGAAATCAAGAGTATTAATGGGGGAGTTTGCCACCCCCACCCCACCCCGCCACCCGATGCCAGGGTCTTTATACCTGTCTAGCCAAGGTTTGAAAATGATTTTTGAAAAAGCTTAAATTTAGGTTTGAATGCTGTGTGCTGCTCCAGAGTATCCCATTATATTGGCAAAGCTTTTTTTACAGAGATCATACAAGCAGTGTGTGTTTAACTGAACATGTGTGTCAGTAATAGGTGCACCTGAAAGCAGCAGAAATTGTCTGGAAACTTTTGAACATACAGTGTATGTGTGAAATGAAGAAGACAAGCAATGTCCCTCTTTGCCAGACATTAAATGAGGGGGAATTACACTTAATAATAATAACTGGGTCCTAGAGATACAAACAAAGTCATTCAGATTGTTTTGATGTGAAACCGCTCATTCTAGAGACGTTACCAACTCGGACTACGCAGGCTCCAGTGTGTCTGTGTGAACCTACATCTGTCTTTTTGTATATAATCTTGATAAATAAAACAATAGTAAAATTGATCAAATATATTTTTTGGCTCTGTATTTTAATAAATTTTAATAAATTTTAATAAAGTATGGTTCCACTGGTTCCACTAATTTGGCTCATGTGTATTCATTTCTGGAGATATTCTAAATTCTGTAGTTATAATCCAGGGTGTCACTAATGACTAGGAATGTATTGAAATTCAATAACACTCCAGATGAGAGAATATTGACGCTGTCTTTGGATAACCAGGCAGCGTGTGTGAATGCTTTTTCAACTGGTCGTGTGTGACCTCTGTGTGAGGTGAGAATGCCGAGAGGTCCTCCATTCTTCTGCTGCTCCTGATCCCTGAACTGGCCTTCATGAATAAATGATAGCGGCAGTGGAGCCTCTGCTGCAGCCTCATACAGCTCCCATTTTCAAAATACAATTCTCTACAGCTGGCCAGATTTATAGTCTTATTATATATAGCCGCAGATCTGATAGAACACCACTGTTTATATTGATTGTGGGTTTTTTTTTTGCTGATTTAGCATCATATGTTTCTCTGTGATATAAAGAGATGACAGTGGCTTTGTCCTACTCTTCTCCTCTGCTCTTTCATCTTTCAAAGGTTGGAGCTCCTGTCTGCATGATGTACGGTTGTGCAGCGTGTGCTGTCTTCCTCTTGCTGTCCTGCTAGCTGTACTGCCTGCAAAAAGCTCAGTGCTGAGAGCTGACAGCATAATGGCAGAGAGGGAGAGAAGAGAGGTGAAGTGATTTCCAGAGGAAAGTGCTGACTTATAGCCACTCTTGCTACAGTACAGTGGCAGTGACATTATTATTTTGGTATAATTAATTCATCATAGGCCTACTCTACTTAACTTGAGTTAATTTGTCATTAATTATTCCACGAATTAAAAAAAAAAAAAAAACCATTACAGAAACCAGTGTTTTCAGCCTTTTAGAACAGCTACAAAATACACGGTTAAAATGAAAAAGATTCTGACATCAAACAAAGCAAAGCAACAAAGCAAAGCAATGTAATGTAATTAGCATTATACATTAAGCAACCAGAATTTCTTAACAATGAATGTGAAAACATAATCTAAAGACGGAGTCAAGTCTGAGGGTCTGTCTGCATAGTTTTGCTGTATATGTGTATGAAATGAGTACATGTGGGTTTCTAAAACCCAATCATCTTTTAGGGGTCTTAAACAGAGCGCTCAGTCTCCCAGCAGACCCCTCTAATTTGCTGCCTCTATTCAGACTAATTATCACTACATTAGCAGTAGGTTTTCAGTATGAAAGCTGTTGAAGAGAGGAGTACAGTCAGCAGGTCTAGGGACCATGGGGAGGAGTGAGTGGCTGGTGGCTGGCCGTGCCACTTTCTTTTCCTTCACGGTACCATTAAAGTTTAATGCAATTAGGGGAGTGAAGGTGGCGGAGAATGCGAGGCCCAGGCATGCACAACAGGGGTCAGATGCAGGTAAATTGGTGGAAAGTGGGGAGGGGCAGGGAGAAAATAAGCCTGTGATCTGCCCTTTCACTGTCATTGCTTCAGTGGTTGATATTCTGCTCATGTGCCCATGTGCTCTCCAAAGCATATTAGATGTTTGTGACCATGCACTATCACATGCATGGTCATTCCAACAAGTATGATAGCTTTCCTGTTCTTGCATCAGACCCTGCTGTTGGTTCTCTTCCAAATATTCAGCATTACAGATTCTAATGTGCTTTTAACACTAGTTATTGTTCAGCTTTCCACAGTTAAGGGGTTTGTCCAAATGCACCCTTGTTTTACACAGCGGATTACCCTCTTGTGCTGTCCTGTACTGTTTATGTCTTAAAGTTGTGCTTTTTCTTATGCCTTCTGGTTACCTCATGTTCTATTCCACAATTGTTGGGTCTGGTTAGGAAAGTAAAAAATGATGTTTTTTTTATGTGAGCTATGGTTCTGCAGCACAGATCAGATCTGAATGCTTACAGTAAAAGTAATGTACACACATGAATATTTTTCCATTTTTTTTTCCATTTTATATATCAGCAGGATTTGTTATCCCATGTCTGCATGGGTTTCTGCTGGAAGCTCTGATCTCCTCCCTGAGTCCAAAGACATGTGCATCAGGTGAACTGGCGATGCTAAATTGCCCCTGGGGGTGACTGTGTTTGTCTGTGTGTTACCCCTGTGATGGACTGGTGACTCATTCATGGTGTTTCTCTGCCTTTCGTCCTCAGAGAACCGTGACAGGCTCCAGCACCCCCTGCGATTCTGGTTAGGATAAGTGGCTCAGAAAATGAATGAATGGATGAATAATAATAGCAAAGACAACAAAACTAACACAATGTGTAACCAAAATGTGTAAGCACATCAGAACTGTTATTAAACAGAATAGCAACATATTTTGAGCATTTATGTATAACCCTTCAGGTCTAAGATTACTAAAAATGTATATTCTTTAAGTACCTTTGACGGAGCAGTGTCAGATGTACATAGGTCTTCTCCGGAAGAAACAGCCTGCCTCTGGTCCTGGTCGTGCTAATGCTGGCAATATACCAAGCCTTACAACTGTAATGTAAAGCTGTCACAAAGCAGCTTTACAGAAATCCAGGCCCCAAGTCCTTAGCGATCTAGCCAAGCACGCCAGTGTCAAGGAGACATTCCCTAAGAGCAAGAGGAAAAAACACTGAGAGGAACTAACACTCAAAAGGGGAACCCATCCTCCACTGGTTAAGGGTATAACAATGCATCAAATCATATCAAAAATATATCAAAGATATCAATGAGATGTAACCATTAATCAATCAATTCTGATATTTAATGCAACTGCATTGTTTATAGTTTTCAGTCAATGCCAATCAAAAACCCTGTTCCGCACCTTCATGTCATACATCACCTTCCCCTGCCTTCTAGCTCTAGTTTCATTAGTAAATTGTGCCACAACTGAACACAGACATTTTTCTTCATTCTAAATTTTCATTCTAAATGTTGCACTGTTGAATATTGCATCATAAATGGAATTATGGACTTTTGGAGTGAATTGTTACACTTCTAGCAACTGCAAAATAAGGAAAAAACAGCAAGGAAATAATAAATGATTTTGGTAACAGCTTTTTTGGTAAATGTAACTTATTTGGAACAAATAAGAACTGTGAGATCTCTGTTTGTTTTCAGTCATACTTTTTTGAATATAGTGTAACATATTGTGAACCCTGAATCATCTATCTGTATCGATTCACCCCTACCTCTGTTCAAATGCAAAACAATCATGGCTGTGATTGTGCAAGGCCAGCCTCTGGTGCAGTATATGTAGGGTAGACAAGACAGCTGGGTAGAGGAAAGGCGAGAAGGACAGAGGACACAAGCGGGGGAGATAAAATGATAGAAACAACTGAGCATGCTCCCCCCTTAAACCTGCAAAGGTGCACCATAGAGGACTGCAGCACTGCAGCAGTGACTGCAGTGGCTTCTCTTTTTTCACTGCCCAGCACGTGCACACACACACACACACACACACACACACACACACACACACATACACACACTTACCCAAATGCATTTTCACTTCGTACTTATTTCTCATGTTTATGATCTATGGTGTAAGGCACATGCAGAGCAGACATGAGTAAATGGAGTGGGCCAATGACGTGCTGCTGAAGCCAATAGCCCCTCACATGCACCAGGCAGTCTCTAAACGCTAAATCATTCATGACTCAGGTCAGACAGCATGAGGCTGCACTGCGCTGCAGCCCCTAATCTGCTCACACAGGATGAAAAGCCATCTGTGTCCTCTAGCTTGCCCCTACAGCACATCCCAACCTAGCTCACAATATAAGCTGGCAATGCAGGATCAGCAGATACAAGATAAAGAACATATCGGGCAGGAGCTCATAATGATGCAGAAAGGTGTCATCTACTACATAGTTTGATGATTAATTACAGAGTTTTCCAAATAAATTCAAAATAAAACTCGGAATACTTCACTGGAAAAAAACAAACCTTTAAAAGGATGTAAAAACACAGCAAAAAACAAACTGTCTATCTGGCTGTGTTGCTTACTAAGTGAGAGCAGTAGGTTCCATTAAATCATGCAATAATTTCATGCAAATTGCCTCATGGCTGATTCATCAAGATAATCGAGTAATCAAGTGTAAGCCCTTAAGTAAACACATGATATTGATTGAAACTGTAGAGAGAACAGAAGAAGCAAACTACAAGTGAGTGCAGATTTCCAACCTTTTCTCTACTCTTTAAACAACAATAGCGATCAATAACTTGGCTCTTACTTAAAAGACATTACTTTCTCTGCAATGTCCAGTCGTCAGCCTGCTGCTTGTTTATAGGATAGTGTTTTGTTTATCCATGTACTATGTATTTTGTTTTTGTGGAAAGAAAATAACTTCATTTCATACACTACCAAATACCACTAACATTCTAATATTAAATGTATAAATGTCATAGGTTCGAATCCCAGGGTTGTTAGTGGTACCACTGGAGCTACCCTTGAGCAAGGTTCTCGAGAAAGAATTCCACATTGTTCAAACTGTGTGCTGTGATGTGGTCTGTTCATACATGACTATAAGGGGCCACTTCACTTAAATGTACAAAATTGCTGTTACTATCATTCACTGTCATTTTTGGTGTCCAGTGTTGAAATGGTTTTACATTTGTTAAAGAATGCATGCTCACTTGTTTAAGACCTAAAAATGAGGCCTCAAGACTCCACTTGAGTGTCAAGACTTGAGACTGACTTGTTACTTGCAACACAGTCATTTGTTCCCATCTCTGTTGGAAGCCTAGTTCTATGATACCAGAGCTGCCCTACATATCTAAAACGTTCTCTGCATGATACTGTGTTGGTCTACAAGAGCTAATAGGTTGTATTTGCATTTCCCCCAATGCTCAACTGCTATTTGAATGTATTAGAACTGATGTTAGTGTTTATTTAGTATTTGAAAGAACCAAGCAAAGCTCCATCTACCTTCCTCTCTCTATCCCCCTACAGGGTCCTGATCCAAAACCGCCTCAGGCACTACTGTAGCACAAGACCATCATTTACTACTAAGAAAGCAGGACGATTGCCAGCTCGATGGTGAAAATGCCACCCAGGCCACTGAGAAGTGCTTTACATCTTCACAGAGGAAGCCATTAGAAGACCAGTCTTTGTGTCCACTCCTCATCGACGGCTCTTTGAAGTCCTCAGTCCTTCCCATCTCTTTGTGGCAGGCACAGGTGGCACATGAGAGAGTACTAATGGAATGCTTCCTTTGGAGGACAAACAGAATGCCATTAAAAGGGGTGCTGGTACACTTGGTTGGCATAGAGATGAATGCCAGGGCACCATGACTCTATGTGAAGCCATCTTGCCAGTAGAACCAAATGGAAGTCTAGCGTGAGAAGTGCAAGGCCTTTGACACAGTTAGGCTGGAGATCTTCTCTTTACACAATGTGGATAAACACTGTTCACAAATAAATGAGAGAATTTAATTCTAATTAGCCTATTGGATTGAAACTGATACAACTATCCATTGGGCATTTAGATTTTATTCACAGATGGTGTTGCAAACAAATCACTCACTGGCATGATCTATATGGTGGATAACTCAACACTCAAACTGCGTTCCAAAAGCTACGCTGTGGTCCAGCTACACTGCATTTAAAAATCTAGACCACTACAAAAACATAGTCCAGAAAGACCCTCCAAAATATAGTACAGAAATGCAGCATGTTCTGACACTACCAGTGTCCCTTACGGTAGTTCTGTTATCAATTTATCCAACCCAAGAAATCCATCCAATCCCACTTCTGACAAGCCATTTACCATTTGGTAGCAGCTGGTGGCCTAGTGGTTAGGGAGTTGGCCCTGTAACCAGAAGCCCATGGGTTCGAATCCCAGGACTGCTAGTGACACCTCTCAGGTACCCTTGGTCAAGGTACCGTACCCACACGCTGCTCCCAGGCACTGAGAGAAAGAACTTTGTTCTATTCACACTGTGTGCTATGGTGTGTTCACATATGATAATTGGTCACTTTACACGTTTCAGTTCATTGGAAATACAACACAAAACAATTAAAATGGTCAGGAACTTGGACAGTGTAGTGGCTCTAGCATGCTTGCATGCTATTTCTCATGGATCTGTTACATGCAGCATGCTAGCATGCTATTTCTCATGTGTCTGTTTGAGCAGGCGTTAATTGAATGCAGGGTGAGCTGAAGTCATTAGCTAGTAAGATAGCATTTAACAAACAAATGAACATTTTGCCTACCACATTACATCATGTACATCAACGTATTTCTAGCCAGCTTACTAACATTCACATCAGCAGTGTTCTGCATTGTTTTCCATCGAATGTCGCATGTCAACAACAAAGGCAGCCATTGTAGACCTATCCATTTTGCATCGTGTGATATAACCAAGGAGTCTAAATAGGCAGCTGCAGCCTAGCTTTTGAAACATGGCAACAAAAGATTGAATGTTCAAGTCCTGGTCAAAGGAATTTGGATTACATTCCACAATACATTTAATTCATTTCAATTATAGTGTGAACTGGTCTTAAATCTGAACAAAATGATCTGCATCGTTACTGACCAGAACAAGGTGTTGGGTATCGATTTGAATATACATTAATTTATAGATGCTTTGGAAAATGATGCATTATAGACTGGGCTTTTAGCCCAGTGCTCACCCTCAATGAAGACATCCTGGGACTTTCAAAGCGTTTCTAGTCTGCTGCCTAAGACACCATTACCACTTGGCTTTATCCGCTTAGCTTCTCTTCCTTTGTTAACTTCACAAAAACTCTGTTTTTCTATCACCACACCCTGCATGTGAATCCATAAATAATGGTTTCAGTTTAGCAACCCAGTATTAAAGGCCTGAAACGGTAAGCTGATAAGGACAGAGGATCCTCCAGACTTGTGCTTGACCATGCCCAGGTCTACCATCAGGGCATCTTGAGTGAGCTTCCTGGGTTCCTTTTCACGGAGGTGAAAACTGGCAGGATGTATGGTGGGAGGGGAAGGAAAAACATGATGATACTACCGATTAAGATTCAAGATTCAAGATTTTTATTTGCCATTTGCGCATAAGACCAACAGTCCAAGCGCACTGGAATTCTTGTGCAGAGCTCTCTGTGTCAAGTCACAGTTTTGAGAAGTAAAAAACAAAAAATAAAGCGGAGAATAGAGCAATCTACTACTAGTATAGACAATTAATGCATTTTCCTTGCACAAGATGATATAGCCAAACATCAGAGGGCATTCAAGTCATTACATTTTGATCAAAGAATTTCTTTTTTTATGATATAGCACAATGGATTATGCTTAATATAACCAAGAACATAAACGAACACGATACACATGTCCAGTTTGATTTACACCTGGGTTCTCATTCTGTGTGGATTTGTCCTGGCTTTTACTATTATAAGTTGCACAAGCCAGCACCAGAATCTTCGGTTACATAGTTTTTTTGCCATACACTGATAATAAATTCAACCTTCTAAGTGTTTATTCGACTGGCTGATTAAATGTATTAAAGCTTCATCTGTCTTTAGCCGCGCAATCAGGGGAAATTGATTTCCGGCAGATGTGATGCTGCATTCATCAGTTAGATTGCGTTAACTGCAATACACCAATTGGCCAGCAAGGTTCATTTGGGGGGAAAAAATGGTATATGACCTCCTTTTATTGATTTATTATGACTTTCCAGGTGCTGTGAACGTTCACACCATGTGTGTGCTCATGCCTGGTAAGGATGTGTTGGGCTACCAACACCCAGGGGTCTACAGGGGTCTTAATCTGGGTTTGCACCTGACCCAGCTCCTGAAGGCTTGATAATGAGCTAATGAATCAGGTAGTGTTCTCTATTCTCTGTCATTTTTGTCCTCAGTGCGAAAACACAAAAAGTATCAGGCCTTCTAGAGCTTAATTTCAAGCAGCACTGATCAGATAAACAATTCCAACAGATATCATCACTCAGTGCACAAGCTGCATTGCAAAACCCTCAGGTGGGGTCCAGGTGGGTTCCATTTCCAGAGCGCTACAAAAACTGTCAGAATGTGTTATGGAAACGATATACTCTTCTGTCATGCTTTATTAGGAGTTTTATTAAAACTGCTCCAACCTTTACTGTGCCTCCTGATAGGGTGCTCTGATGAATTCAGAGTATTATAACCTTGCAGAGGTAGCAGTCAGGGAGACAGTACCTCGGCCGAATGGAGCACAGGAACACAAGAGAGTGGCGCTGGTTAGAGTGAAGTGAGCATGCGATAGTGTGAAATGTGCCTTGCGGTGAAATGCCGCCGCTCCCCACAACAAAACACAGGCTGTCTGCAGCAGTGTATGGAGGCTGTTCACCTGATCAACAGAAACAGAATGAGCCATTGTTGTGTTCTAATATTACTCTGGCTAGGCAAGAAACATGAACCTTTAAGCCCTCACAGCACAAAAAAACGAGGTTTGCATAAAACATGGTTATGTAATGGTCTTACAGCTATTTGTTCTTTCCAATGGGTCTACTCTCTTAACCCCTTAAACTGCAAGCTTATAATTCAGTTCAACATTTCAGGACTTTGAACTATTACCATTTATTTATAACTACATAATACTGTATTCATGTTTCATTAAATTACACTTATAAGAGTCAGAAACATGGAGATGTGGAGTCTGCTATGGACAAAAACAAAACATGTAGTGCTCTTATCTGTGCAGCAACGGGCACCACTTATTACCACCTGACCGTCAGCTGCTATCTGAATGCGTGGTGTGTGTTCTCCAGACTAAACAGTTGCTTCAGTTCATCTCCACCTCCACCCTCAGCACAGCTCAGCAAACCACGCATGAACTACAGGTCCACACGCCCACTGAGCTGCATGTAACGCTGCTGTCAAATCGGATCAACACTCATCATGCTCAAGCATTGTTTTGTAGCTTGTGTACAAAACATGATACATCACTGAAGCAACAAAACCTCTCATTTCCTAAATTGTAACGTTACAGAAGAAGGACCCACAAACATCATGATAATGTTCTATTTTGGCAGATTTTAAAAATATTCACTGACTAACTACATTACGAGGCACACCCGCCTTGTATCTACTCTAACAGTAAGTTCTTTGCAAGTGACATTATGTCACTGACATGTGTCATTTATTATTGATCAAATCGATCAAACCATTAAAGCAGGAATTTCTTTTTTGAATACCGAAGGAAGCTGTTCCTAAAGGGGGTGACTTAAAGAAACTGGCTGAAAGAACACCAGCACAAACGGCTTGTGAACCTTTGTCTGCAATCAGGAGGAGCAGTCGGAAAATGCTCATGTGACGTAACATATGTTCATGTAGTAGACTGTGTATAGCCAACTACAAAATGTTTTGCTGGGCGTAATCTTACTGCTACAAGCAATTATGGTTTTGGCTGCCCTCATGTTTTCAATGATGTTTAAAGTAACTTAAAACTTTACACTACCACAAAAGCGCAATGAGTTCCAGTGACTTCTCCGTCTTGTTTAGTGACAATCTTTAGTGGTGTTTCACTGGACTTTTGAGAGGGTTAACCATTGTTCAATAAACATCCATTCCATTAAGGTCGAAAGACACTGCGGTATTGAATGTCTGACGCTAGGTCAATCCGCAGGACAATAAACAAAAAACTTAGATTTTGGGGAAAATCTAAGGACAGTCATGGTGGACCACCTTGGTCCAGAGGTTGTGGACAAACCACTAAGCAAAGATTTGTATGCCTTTTGTATACTTTCCTTGGTTTTCTTGACTAGAAGGATGTCTGGAGGACAAGACAGTTGCTTATACCTACTTCCTCAATAGCAGGCATGTCCTTCGATTCAGTCGTAAGATCACTCCTCTTAATAGCCTGTGTTGAGATTTTCTTTTTATGTATTTCTTTACATGTTTCTATACATGCTTTACCTATCACAGTATCATCTTTCCACTATCATATCCATTCTGCCGTTTACTTACTGCCCTCCATCTGGTTTTTGCACATCAGCAGTATGACTGAAAACAAGCTATTACAGATTGTGCTCCATCTGTTTCTCTATATAATTTGTTGAACCTCCTTTAACACATTCATCCATCGTCAGAATCTCCACAGGACCACCAGTGTACAGGGATGATTATGTAGGTAGGTGGAGCACTGCAGTAACAATGACATGGCAGCAGCATTTAAGTTTATCTGATACTACACGGTGAATGTCAATCATCCTTTTGTATTTGTCAGTGGTCCATTTCAGGCTAGAGGGCGCTGATGGATATTTTAGGTTGGAGGGCTATTCTGGGGTATTTAGACACTCCAGCAGCACTGCTTTTATTCCAAGCCATTTTGGACAACCTTTTCAAGGTTACAAGATTTACAAGGTGTTCTTACAGCCATGACAGTAAGACGCCAATTCTATTGAGGTGGCATTATCAGTAGCACGACATTAATCATAATAGCGTCCATACTGAAAAGGCCTATTGCCCCCAGAGTGTTGAGTATGGGATGGCATTTGGGCAGTGCTATTAATCCACTTAGACCTGCTGCTTTCACTAGACTAGAAGACCAGGGCGGAGGGGGAGGGCGGAGAAGTATGACATCATAGCTTCTTTTGTCCTTCCTGCAACAATGGGACCAATGTTTCATTAATACAGGCGCTCTGGCGTTCATATGCAAAATAGGGCATCCATGAATGGAGCTGAGCAGGCGGCGAGAGGCCAAAGAAAAGAGGATGGGAGCAAGTCTCTAAGCTCATTCACTTCACAGGAGACCATGCTAATATGCAGACTGTAGGCAGGAGCTCCATTTTCAGCTCTCAGAGCAGAACTCAATTAAACTGCAGCAGAGAGAGAGGGAAAGAGGGAGCTATCTCTAAAGCTTCCAGAGGGCCACACAGCTGTAAGGCAAATGGAAGTAGGTAGCAACAAGATGAAAGTGACTCTTAGGGAGAGATGGTGATAGAGGGTAAAGTGAGAGAGAGAAAAAGCCCTTGGGTCCAAGGTAAGATTTGGAAGGAGAATTGTTCTCACCAGCTGGACGCCCTGTTAGAACATGGTGCTGATGTGGTAAAAAAAAAAAAACCCAATAATAATAAAAACTCCTGCTCTTAAAAATAAATGGTTCTTAGATTGGATGTAGGATTCTGGGTTAAAACGTTCATTGATATTGAACCTTTACAACGCGTGACGGTCCTTCAAGATTTTGCCATTTTCTTGCCATCACTCAGTGCCAGTAAGGCTCTGTCATGTGAAATCAAATGTATCTTTATGTTTAAATCATGAACTAAAAGGATTCCAGGAATGCATAACTTAGAAGTAATATTTCTAAAATAAAGATTCAAGGACTGAATTTTGTCATGTTTTTTTTTTTTCAAGCCTTCCCAGCTTTTCCAGGACCTATATGAGCCCTGGAGGTAAACAGAGCCATAAGCAGAGAGGAATAACTCAAGTGCTCCCTTGTTGCTCCTCATCATACCACAGCAGAAAGACTGAGCACATGCCAAGCCTGCACTTCCACAGCCAGACAGAAAGGAAGGCAGAGAAAAGAGGAAAAAAGAGGAGATGAGACAAAACTGCCTGCAGACCAGTCCAACGGTTGGAGGCGGAGCTACAGGGAGGAAGAGGGAGGGTCTAGAGTCAGTCCGTGCACACACACACACACACACACACACACACACACACACACACACACACACACACACACACAAACCATGATGCCCTCACCTCCTGTACTGGTTGGCTCATGGTTGGCCTATATTATTTATCCATTAAATTGATAGGGTTTCTGCTCCTTTCTGTTCTGCATCCCGATTATTATTGAACAGGTTGCAGAAAAATGCTTTAACTTAAATAATGGTTTGGCAGAAGAGCCAGAAAGAACTGGAGGCTGGAACTGAATTGTGGTTCTTCAGAACTTCTTCTCTGTAACACTAGTAAGCTGAAGGAATGCAGGTCATTGATTGGATTTTATTAAAAAACTACTTTGCTCAAAGTCCACCTAAACACTAACATGAACTATCGCTTAATCTCACTGATTAGGTCAGTGCTTTATTGTTCTCCCTAGTCTAGATGCTGGATCAAGACCATGAACCATCCTTGTATGTGTAGGCTGATTATGTAATGGAACCATAACGTAACAGTGTGACCGTCCACAAACATGCAAAATAAAAAGGTTACAAATTGATTGGAATCATTGACTGATTACTGATTATTGATTTGAATCAATCAATAACAAACTATGCATTTTAGCAGAAACTGTGTTTGCACATGTGCTTTGCATTCTGACATTTCTGGGTGGAGAATGGGCAGGTCCATTAGGTGTTTAGCTGGATCAGGTATGTAGGAGAAGGAAGAAGACTAAAATATGCAGGGCAGGGGTGCTCCAGTACTCCAGGACTGCGGTTGGGAACCGCTAACTTCTGATGCACAACGAGAGTAAAAATAGCAGTATGACAGTGGTGTGTGAGAGTGTGTGCATGTGTAATGCTAGTGAGAAGGACCTCAGGGCTGCTGGGTTTTATGAAGCAGTTAAAAGGCAGTGCTCCCTCTCACAACAGCAATGTCTTGTCCATAAAGGAGCACTTTGCATGTGTCTGGACACGTGATTGACACTAACGCCAATGAGAAAGAGGGCGAGATGGAAGTTGTACAGCATGAACAGATTATTATTGCAAATTCTTCATTTCTTCTGTTCCTTCCAGCCAAGGACAACCATCCACCTCCTGTACTGAGTGAAGGAGCACTGGACAAATTGACTGGGTACAGGAAGCTTAAAGGAATCCACAAACATTTTTTCAGAAGCTTCAGCATCGACCCCATCGTCTTCCTTCATAAATGTGTTTTATGTAAATACATTGCATCTTCCTTTTGAAGAACCAAGACATCGTACTGTAATCTACTTTGCACTATATGGACAAAAGTACTGGGACATGCCTGTTTCTGGGTTTGAGATAGGCCCCTTACTTCCAGTGAAGGGCAATCTTAATGCTTCAGCATACCAAGACATTTGAACAATGCCATGCTTCCAACTTTGTGGACCCAGTTTCGGGAAGGTCTTTTTCTATTCCAGCATGATCCAACACCTTTGGGATGAACTGGAACAGAGATTGCGAGTCAGGCCTTCTCGTTCAGCATCAGTGCCTGAGCTCATAAATGCTCTACAGAATGAATGGGCACAAATTCCCACAGAAAAGAAGAATGGAGTTAGGGGACCAACTCCATATTAAAGTCTTTGTATTTGCAATGTCATTGAAGTCCCTGTTGGTGTAATGGTCAGGTGTCCCAATCTCCATAGCATGAATGTTACAGTTGCTGTAGATAGAAATTCAGTTGACAAATGCTAGAATATTCCTTTAATGTAGCATTTTTCACCTCCTTCTGTCGGTCATCAGCACACAAGAGGTTACAGCACTTTTAAACATCCTCACTGCTGCACTGCCCATCCCTGCCGCAGCCCTGTGACGTAGCACATCGCGCGTGTGTGTGTGTGTGAGACAGGGAGCAAGGCAGAAAGAGTAAGGGAGAGTGTGTTATGTAATACTGAGAGTACGCCACGTGCTTTTTCGTGCTTGTAGCTGAGAGAGCCGTGTTTTACTTTGTGTCAGCTATGCACACTTTAATATTTCAAACCAAGACATCTAAATAGCTCAGCATCCCGAAAGAAATCATATTAAAAATTCACCGACAATGAATGTTTAGCTCAGTTTGTGCTTACTCAAATCACTGCAATATGGTCACAGTGCAACAAATCACATGAAGCCCAAACAGGCTAGTATAACTGAAACAACTCAAGATTATGCCTAGTAATAGTTTTTTAATAAAGCTTATGAACATGTATAGTATTTTGCATTCTGCTTTCTTGAAGCCTGAAATTTGTCTGCAATTCATCCACTTTTCTTTATCTTATTTCATAAATCAGCAAGTCTGTCTGAGCTTACAAAGTATGAGGCTAGAATACAAGCCTTCGTTACTAGCAACATTAATCTTTTCGTATAATAAAAAAAGATACCATACATGTCTTGGTTGATCTAGACAAGCAGAAATTGGTGTTCATTCACCGTATGTTGTACCAGTATGACAGCATGTGACAAATAAAACTCATTAAACGTTCACTTATGTAACATTTCTTACAGCTTAAACGTATACAGGAAAGCAAAGATTCAAAGGTTCAAACAGACGGCTTGCATCCTCGGCTCTCACTGTAAAAGTCTTAAAATCCAAACAACCACAGCACAGTTAGTGCTCAGCAAGGATTTGGTAAGAGTGGCCTAGCAGCTGTCCTGCAGGGATACAGCACATGAAATACAACATATTCAGTCTTATATCGGTACACAATCAGTGTTCTGACACTTTAACACTACAAAGGAAACAGCTAGATTCTGTTAATGCTCATACAAAAAAGGTAAGCTAAAATATACATAGACATCACATACACTGAGGAACCCTGGGACATGTCCCCACTACTTTTAGAAAGACTGTCGACTCCACCATTGCAATCCATAGTTTCAAACCAAAATATTGTCCATGAAAATATACATAAATATTTCAATGTATCATTGCAGTCTGCTTCTGGAAATTTTACAGGATTACAACATTCTTTATTCCTAATATAAGTCAAAGTATAAACATTTTATTCGACAAAATTCTGGAGCATTTCTATTGGCCTGTTCATCATGAGCATTTGCTTTCTTTGGACAGCAACAGTATTCTGTGTTTTGGAATATATTCTGGGTAAATCTTTATTTTGAGCTTTATGTGATTTTCAAATAAACATCTATTTATAAAAAATGTTTTGTGCTGAGGAATAGATTGCACCATTTGATATAGATTGCAAAGATTAAATTCTAATCTTAACCTAAATTTAAATCTAATCCTAAACACTACACCATACCATAACACTGCTGATCACCAACCATTTCAACAATGGTAGATAATCAATATGGGACTAAAAAAATAAAGTGCTACCAATGGGACACAAGTGTTGTATGTGCACTTAAAAAATAAAACCAAGTCACAGAGTTCTATACTGAGAGTATTAAGGACATGTAATTGTGTAATGTATTGTGCATATAAAGCCATCTATAGCAGAATACAAGACAAGGATTAGTCATAGGTCTACTTGAATGTGCTTGAAGCCCATGAAAAGTTCTTCAGCCTATCTGAAGATTTCTCAAGGGTCTATGACAGGCGTGTTGTGAGTGGGAGAGGTATGCTGTAGTGGGTGATGCAAGGCTATCATTAGTGTCACACTAAAATCCCCTGTTAATGGCACTGCAGCAGTAAGTGGATCTCTGCCCGCCTCTCACTGACTAGCAACACCACTGGCAACTAGCAAGACACACATGTACATTTCTCTTTCTACATATCTACCTCTGTGCCTACCTAAACATTTGTCACTATCATTCATGGCCAAAAGTAAGTTCTGTGAAAAGCTGCTCCAGTCAATTGTAATTGCTGTTATTAAAAAAAACAGATAATTACTGCATGTTACTGAATGAAACTCTCCACTTGTATGTTTTAGATGTGCTAATGGCCCATTACTTCCCATCCACTTGGGCCCTTTTAAAAGGAAATGTTAATCCAAATTCATTCGACTGATAAAAAATGAAGGGGTGTCCACTACACGAAACTCTCCACCCGTATATTTTAGATATGCTAATAGCCCATTACTGCCCATCCACTCGGGCTCTTATAAAAAGGCAACATTGCCACATTTATTCGACTGGTAAAAAATACAAGGGTGTCTACTACGTCTAGAATGGAGGCAAAGTGGCCAGCCTGCAATGTGCTAAACCTGCAAGATGCAGCTTTAAGTCAGTTTGTTAGGCTCTGGAGTGCTCTGGAACTGGCATTCCGTTCCAGCTGCTCTGGCTTCTTTCCAGAGTTGTATGTTAGTGTTAAATTATTGCTGTATATTACTTGATCTCCCTTTTTGCCATTTTTCTCAGCTTTTGTTGCACATTATCCCACACAGCTCGGCAAAAGCACTCTCGAAAGAGCGCCTTTCTCCTTTGATACTGCCTTTCTGTTGTACTTATCTGCCTCTAATTAAAACACCCACATTGCCACACACTCTGGTGCATTTCAGTCCTGGTGTTTAATTCAGCCTGGAGCATAGACAGATCCTGGAAATGCAGGATCATGGCAGCATCATTCCTGTCTATCTGCAGGATTGTGCAGTGTCAGAGGTCTGCCCTCCTTTTCCGTGCAAGCAGCTTGATTGGGTGGAGGCGCATAGGTGGTTGCTGCTAATTGACAGATTTTAAAGCCTTTCAGACTGCAGTTGTCAAATCAGAGCTATTTAAGGCAGGTCACTCACTATAAAGAGCTTAAATCCACCTGGCAGAGCCATGTCAGCTAGAAATGAAGGAAAACCACTAAGCAGAGTATAGTCCTTCAGACATGACCTTCAGCGTAATGTCTCCTGCATTGATGAGCGTTGCAATCTGGAAAGACGGTGACGAACATATGACCAAAATAGGACCTTTATAAATTAGTATCATTTAATAATAGTATTATTTGCCTCTAAAAAGCTATATAGTTTCATACAAATTCATTACTCAAGCCAGTTACTATGTGTAACTATACCTATTTTATAGCAGGCAAACGTACTGTTGATCAAGCATTGACATACAAACAAACAGGCCTTGTAAACCAAGAAACTAGAAGAGTCTGAACCCGTCATCAAGTAAAAGCATTGTTACCTATAAAAGCAGAAGTGAATCATTAAATTTGCTGGACTCCATTCTTCTCTTCTCTTTGTGATGCAATAATATTAAAAGACAGCCATCAAATGAGGGGAGGTGATCAATCATAAAAGCAGAGCAGAGACTGTCACCAACATATTAAAAAACATATTAAAACATGTTTAATTTGAGAAGCTGCTCAGAGAATGTTTGTGAGCAGCCTTTTGCCATTGCACTGCCAGGTTGGTGCTGTTGCCACGGGGGAATGCTGAGAGGATCAGGGGAAGACGAGGAGGGGGGCTGTGTGGTGACAGCTGGTGTGATAAGGTTCTGTCGAACACATCTGCTTCACATTCATAACACGGTGTTCCAGACATCACATCCACAAAATCGTAGATGCACAAATACATAGTTTCATCAAGCTAAAGCCATGGTATTTCATCTTTTCAGGGCTCTGTACGCCTAAAGCTGTATGTCTAAGTTCTAGTTCTGTGAGTGTGAATGTGTGTGTATACCTGAGGTTGCTTTGCTGCACAGCTCATCTCACAGGCTTGACTGCAGGCAGATCATGTGTTCAGTTCAGTCCAGCGTTAGCAAACAGAGCTGAGGTGAAAGAGAACTGCAGAGAAAGGGAAATCAGGGACATCAGGTTGACTCAGTCAGTTTGATACGCAGGAGAGATGACTGGACACCTACACACTGCTTGTCAAAAGTTTGGGGACACCTTGCACCTAGTTTTTCAAGATGTTTTTAAAGAAGTACTTCAGCAGATTTACAAAACGTAACTATCACAACTTTTGTTGTAAACATTCCCCCTTGCTTCTTACAGAGGTGCAAAGGTTGTTACAGAGTGAGTCGCTTCTACTGATGTATCTAGAAGGTGGTAAGAACGTTTGAAAAACTGCAAACGTTTTGGGCCTGGGCTGTGACAGGCTCTTTCCTTTAGCTGGATAATGCAGAAGGAAGCCAGATAGCTGCCATCACTGCTGGGAAGCTTAATATTAAATGTATTTGTTAGGCCCTACATCAAAGGCTATGCTAACACTCAGGATTACTTTATCACCCTGGGGGGATGCCCAATGATTGTATAACGTAATTACGTAATGCATGCTGGGTATTGTAGTGAGAGAACATTAATAGAAGAAAACAGGATGAGGGATGCTATGCTGCCCATAGAACATTACAGAACATGACACATAACATATTACATGCTAGTAGCCATTTTGTCTGCATGCTAGTTTTAGACCAGAGCTCCACTGTAAAGCTCTCTATGTCAGCTTAATATATTAACAAAGGTGCCTCTAAACTTTTGAAAATTAATTTGAAACCTTAGTGCATTCAGTAACATACATTACCATAATAATGGAATAATGCACACATATATCCATAATGCTTTCATCCTACTTTCAAAAGAGCATTTCAACAGGGCCACAGTGGGGTTTTTTTCTCTCTAAACAGTGCACCTTCATTTCTCTCTACTTTTCAGTCAGTATCATTATAGCTGATTTAACTTTTCACCAGTGCCTCTGACAAATGACTGAAGAGGTGTGCACAGCAAGGATAACAACCATTCAAGAGCAGTGGCAAAGAGGCAGCGAGCACAGAGCGTCTCATTTGCACTTCCTTGGCCTGCAAATCTTGGGGAACGACACGTCTGCCAGTGAACATAATTTATTCAAGGTAGATATGTTGTGGGTTTTTTTTTACCATTTCTACTGATCTGCTCATTATGACAGCGTAAAATGACAGCTTGCTGAAGTAAAAAACAATACAAGGTTTTGTTCAGACACCGATGATACCTTTTCTTTCTTTTGACCGGCTGCTGTGTGATGTTACCAGTGAAAAGTCTCCTTGGTTTCTCCACTCCAAGTCTAAGCAATTTTTAATGACACATTTGACCCTATCAACCATTTAAAGGTCCTATATGATGGAAAAACAAATGGTCCTGAAAGAAAAGGGTTTGATGTTTGTTAACATTGTTGAATTCAAAGCACACAGTTCACTCCCCAGTCCACACAGTCCATTTAGAAACTAAACCAAAAATAGCCTGTTTTATAGTGTTTTTGTGGTCACAAACCATTTACATACGTCCACCGATTAAGCCTACAGATATTTCTCCCCGCCCACTCACGTTGAACTTATACTGAGCCTTTCAGCTCAGACTGCTCATACCATAAGCTGAGCCATTTAAATTCCCTCCAGAGAGTAATACTTTCCACATTAATGCATAATGTATCTCCACATTTCAGTTCATAGAAACTGAGCACAACCCTTGACTAAAAAGATGCAACTGAGTAATTTGGCCGCAGGGTTATCAATGCCGCTGAACTAACACTTGTAGGTTGGATAGATAACGTGCTTGTTTGACTGTAAGCTTACAACAGGGTGAGAACAGTTTTAACAGCTTGAGCTGGCAGCAGCAGATCAGATGGTGATGACTGGTTAAAAGGGATGTGTGTCATACTGATAGAATTTTCCCTGATGGCGACCTTCATAAACACGACTGGAAAAAAAATTCTGTCCTTAAAATGGCTTTAGAAAAAGAAATATTTTTACACACAGGTAAAAGGGATGGACATTTTGCCAAAATCCATTTCACTTCTTCTGTGTTTGTTCTTTCAGTAGGTGAGATGAACCATACAGGCGTCAGTGGCCAGTATTATATTCCTCCGGCATGCTGACCAAAATGGATAAGCAAGTGCAGAGCATATGCACACACACGCACACACACACACACACACACACACACACACACACACACACACACACTATTTTGCTGCATAAGGCATCAGCATTCACACTGTACTCACACCCTTCATGTCCCCTCAGTCAAATCTGAACCATGGCTGTCTGAGCTGCCTTTCCAGTCAGATGGAGAGGTACACAGTCAGCAGGGTTACGATAACAAAACTGTAACATAAGCAGAAGATTCTCCGAGGCTGCAGAATGGCCCCTTTTTCTAAAGCAGTTATCTTGGTCCTCTATCTAAAAAAAAACACAGTAATGATGGAAGAACCTCGAAAGAACATCTTAAGCCTGGGGCTTTATTGCTACTTGCAGTTGCCTAGGAGGGAGCTCTACAGGTTCAGCTCAAAGAACTGCAGCACCGCATGCATGTGTGGGACATGGCAAGCTAAAAAGAGAGACTTTGCCATTGCCAACATTTAAATGAAGACATATAATACCATTCATTTGAAGTAACATAGTTCAGATCCGTTTGGCCTCTGAAGACATACATAGACATACACTACATGTCCTGTAGCTTCATCCAAAGTTTCTCACAAAATCAAGGGTGTTAATGTAGTTTGTCAGCAGTGGCCATGACTATTCTAGGAATGAGTTTCACCAGATATTAGTACACTGCTGGGAGGATTTGACTGCATTCAACTACAAGAGCATCAGTGAAGACAAAGACTTATGTCAGATGATTAGTTCTGGATCAATTCCAACTCATACCAAAGGGACAGAACAGTTTCACTGCTCTTCAGCCCAATGCTGGGGGACTTTATACCACTCTAGCTAATGCTTGGCATTGGACATGTTGATCTTAGGCTTATGTACACCTGCTCTAGAGTTTTCCACTCTACTGGCAATGCTCTTCTTAGGGAGAATCTGCATTATATGGGCATAATCGAACACAGTAATGGATGTGTCTTAAAAGTAGCTAGACTCACTAGATGGAGTGTCTCTATACTTTTGGACATATAGTGCAGGAACACACACAGAAGCATGCGTACATTAAGGTGGTCCATAAAGGACACAGTGTAGGCAAACAGTCTGTCATTCTAAGTGGCTAATTAAATGGAAATGTAGGAGGAAAATGTAATACCCATCCTGTAAAATAGAGACACTAATTACTCTCCTTGTGTCATTCTCACCCTCTTGTTAACCTGATATCCTCTCATCCGCTTTGCCAATTAAAATCTAGTCAAAAAGTTCTGCAGAATATGACTCTAAATGTGGGCCAGAAACCAAAGCGTGATTCTCGCTCTGATTTATGTCACAATAGATATGGCTGTTCTTATTCAGTAAATACTGGGAATAAACCGGCTTCTTATAATGGCTTTGCATAATCTCAGCTAAAAGGCCGCTTTTCTGCACAGTACACACCTACACACTCATCTGTGAAGTAGCATGCAGTCACTGCACTGACAGTCCATCAAAAAGGCTACAAGGACATGGCTCTCAGGAAAAGACAGACGAACAGTATTCAGCTCTCATGCGTCACACTCTGTAGATCTTCCTTCGACAATGACGAATCTTTTGTTTCCACTTCACTAAAAGTGTCCACTCTGCACCCACTCCTCCATCAGTCCAAGGACAACCACCTTTAAGTCGGAGGACAAAAGTGTCCGGGTCTGAGGCCCATTAACTGAAGCAGGTTCATGCAGAACAGCATTCGACACAGTAAAATGTCATTATTTTTTAAAATAATTGCCTAAAGACAGCAATGGTCTATGAGTTAAAACAGATACAACACCTAAGGTCAACATATGCCACTTTTACTTTGAATAAACGTGTCTTATGCCAAGGACATGGCAGGCTTACTGTGTGCCTGAAGTGAAGGGAAGCTTGTTTACATGCAGCAGCGGCTGCTCTGCCACCAGCGTAAACGGCCTTTAGGGACTCTCAAGGAACCTCAAGTTTCACAAAGGTCCTGTGATGAATGCCCTGCAGTATCATATGAAGAAAAGGCAGGACCTGAGGCAAAGATCTCACCAAAGTGCCCATGGCTGTGATTTGGCTGTGGAGCTAGAGTTTCAGAGCTGGTGGACAAACACAAAAGGAGAGTATCATGGGGCCTTTGTTTTGAGTCAGGCACTCTGAGCGCTCATTAATGTATTTGCAGATAATGAAACATGCATAATTGAAAAGATTAATGATAAAGGAGAAAGCCTGCTGGGGATATCCTTTCTCTCGGTTAACTGATGCAGTGTGTTTACATTGCGCAGAGGAAGAGAAGCCATTGCCTTTCAGTATGTCAAGGTAACAGACAAAACTCACACCATCACAAAGAAATGTCCTCTACCGAAGCAGTTTTATCAGTGTGGTCTGTCTGACGTCTGTGAGACGCCCTGTATTCTAAATCGACGAGCCACCACAACACCGGAACAGCTAAAGTGCTGTTTTTTTCCCCTCTCTGTTGTGTGCCAGCATGCTGATCCACTATGTGGACAAATGTATTGGGACACACATCTTAATACAGGGGGCCCCTGAATTCAGTGCACCAAGACATTTTGGACTACGCCATGGACTATATTCCAATTTTGTGTACACAGTTTGGGAAGGCCCTTTTTTTATTCCAGCATGACTGTGCCTCAGTGCACAAAGGAAGGTCCAAAAAGACATGGCTGGATGAGTTCGGTGTGGAAGAATTTGTCTGGCCCACACAGAGCCCTGACCTCAGCCCCATCCAGCACCTTTGGGATGAAATGGAATGGAGATGGCAAGCCAGACCTTCTTGTCCAACATCAGCGCCTGACCTCATAAATGCTCTACAGAATGAATGGGTTCAAATTCTCACAGAAACACACCAATCCTAAAAATAGTGCAAGCTGTTATTGCTGCAAAGGGGAACCAGCTCCATAGTGAAGTCGACGTTTTTGAATGCAATGTCATTGAAGTGCCTATTTTTGGAATGCTCAGGCGTCCCAATACTTTTGTCCATATGGGGTATGAAGCCCTCAGTGGTGTCTCCTTCTGTTCCATCCAGCCTCTCTCTCTCTCCATCACAGTGCTGTCAAGGAAACTGTCACGTGATCCACGCGAAGCGCTGCTGGACTCGTCGTCCAATTGAATGAATGGACTCAAATAGCAGCCAATCAGAGGGCGGCCCGAGCCCCGTATAAAGTCAGCGCAAAGCGGCTTATCTGCGGACAGCTTTAGCGGTGGCAGTGCGTTCACTCCGGGACAGAAGGAGGCAGAGCTGTCACTCTCCCCAAAGAAACTCCACAATAAAAAAAGGTAACGAGGCTGTTTTTTTGGGAATACTTCAAAAGATCTGGATATTTTACACACACATCATTTTTTCCAGTGTCGTTGTAGTATTGACAATAAAGATGGTTTATATGCCTGTAAAACTGTATCTGAGCCAATCTGGAGAAAGAAAAGACTAAACTCCAGCTTAAGCTGCAAACCAGACAGATCAGAAATGGTTTCTTTTTTATGTAGTGCTGGATTGATGCTTTGTCAAATCTGCTTGACGGAATGGATTTAAAATTGGCGCAGACAGCTTTTTTTCCCTGCCAAACCATCTGCAACGACCTTGCAGCGTCTTCCGTTTATCCGCAAGGTCTTTCGAGGCGTTTTATTTATTTATTTATTCATCTATTTTTTGTGCAGGCGTTGCGCATATACGTGTGCGCGCGCGTGTGTGCGCAAAAAAAGGCGTCAAACCGCGTTTCTTGATTTCCAAGGCTTTTGGTGGGGATTTTGTCATTTGTAATTAATAGCCTGGAGTAGTAGTTTTTTTAAAAATACATGCCATCATGTTTGCACCAGACTTCACACGCAAATCCCGAATTCTTCACATAACGGTGGATGCTGCGCTATGACTCAATAAGGAGAGAAATTATGGGCAGATACCGGCGAGTCGCTCGTTGCGTAAATTGTGCGCTTTAATTCCGTTACGTCACAGCTAATGCGGCTGAAAGGGAGGTGTGTGTCTGAGTGTATCTGAGTTTTTGTATGTGTGTTTATGTGTGCCCATCATAAGTATTCCAGTGATTTTTCTCTTCTCAAGTCATTGTGCTCTGAAATTGCTGTATACTATGGACCTCCTGATTATAGAAAATTCAGAGGAAGCATAGATTCAGCCTCTTGATCTTGACCTCGTCCAACCAAACGTCCTTTGTCTACCGTGTCTCTCCATCAGACTCGAAGCAACCATGCCTTTCGGCAACACCCACAACAAGCTGAAGATGAACTACACGGCGGAGCAGGAGTACCCTGACCTCAGCCAGCACAACAACCACATGGCCAAGGTGCTCACTCCGGAGATGTACGCAAACCTGCGGGACAAAGAAACGCCCAGTGGCTTCACACTGGACGATGTCATTCAGACTGGGGTGGACAACCCAGGTAAAAAGCAACCAGCTGTTCATTCATCCCTTCTCTCCTTTATTGGCGCGATTGGAGCACCAAAATCAGAACCTTAAATAAATGTTTTTATTCAGTGGCTCTAATGATGCCTTTTAAAACAGAAATCTTGTGTGTCCCCTAGACAGGGGCACAGAATTCCAGCATGTTCTTGATTTAATATGCAGACATGGACGTGTACACTAATGTGCATGATGTTTGCCACTGGTGATGTGGGTGTCTTTTCCCCCATTGTTCCTATTTACTGTAAACAAATGAAGCAGAAGGGTGACAATTTTGGGAATTGACCATAATCAAGCTTGCCCTTGAATGACCGACCTGCCCGTCGTCCAGACATGTTCTAGGGTTGTCGCTATCGATGATGGTAGCAATTGTTTTGAAATATTTGAGTATGCAATGTAGCAGAATGCACTGACTGTGCATGAAATGTAACAACAAATTTAAGCACATTCAAGTATCTTTTGGCGTCTTTCAATGATGCGTATGTGGCTTAAGCTCTAATGGCTCACCGCTTTAAGGATTTTCAGACGAAACATGGCTTTATGGTGGCTTTCATAAGTAAACATTCATTGGGAATGTACATTTGAGTGTTTTTATTCTAGCCAGTTTTATTCAAATGATCTTGACAGCCCTTTGGTGTCTTTTGTTCAAGGGCACTCTGAGCCTTCACCACTCCCACAAAATTGATTGCTTGTTGGGTCTCCCTCATTTACCCCCTCCCCTGCCCAAATTCAGGCCATCCATTCATAATGACTGTGGGATGTGTTGCTGGAGATGAGGAAACGTACGAGGTGTTCAAAGAGCTCTTGGACCCAGTCATCGAGGACCGCCATGGTGGCTACAAGCCTACAGACACACACAAGACTGACCTGAACCCAGACAACCTTCAGGTACATGCACTCAATCCTGCTGCATCCAGTCTGTTTTTGTCAGTTTATTATTGGACTGTGAAGTCACTTAATCGTTTTACTTTAGGGTGGAGATGACCTTGACCCCAACTATGTCCTGAGCTCCAGAGTGCGCACTGGCAGAAGCATCCGTGGCTTCTGCCTGCCTCCCCATTGCAGCCGTGGCGAGAGACGCGCCATTGAAAATCTGTCCATTGAAAGTAGGCAAAACGACTACACATCCAGACTTTAGCATGATTTATCAAATTACTACTTTGTATGTTAGGTGGGAAGATGTGATTCAAGGATCTGGATGTGTTAAGATGAGTGCATCAATTTGTTGTCCAGGTTTAAGTTCCCTGGAGGGTGACTTAAAAGGAAAGTACTATGCCCTGAAGAACATGACTGAGGAGGAGCAGCAACAGCTGATTGATGATCACTTCCTTTTTGACAAGCCTGTATCCCCACTGCTGTTGGCCTCTGGGATGGCTCGTGACTGGCCTGATGCCAGGGGGATCTGGTGAGTGGGCTATGGAGTTACATTGGCATCGACTCAAACATATGCAAGAGATTTGACTTCGATTGTGTGGCCAGCTGTAAATAAGGCCCCAGTATATTCTTGGTAGCTATCCAGCTGTTTAGTGACAAAACATCTGGAAATGAAAAGTGATCGCCACTACTTTATTGATTTGAATTCTTTTTATTTCCCCAAAATGAATGCTCCCAGGCACAATGACAACAAGACCTTCCTGGTCTGGGTGAATGAGGAGGACCATCTCCGCGTCATCTCCATGCAGAAGGGTGGAAACATGAGGGAAGTGTTCAATCGTTTCTGCACAGGCCTCACAAAGGTTGGTGCCAGTTCAGCTGTATAAGCTTAGATTTGCACAGTGGAGAAACCTATTAAAGGACAGGATTACAAACGCTGTGCAACTTGCCTTACAGATTGAGAGTCTCTTCAAAGAGAAGAGTCATGAGTTCATGTGGAATGAGCATCTGGGCTACGTCCTCACTTGCCCCTCTAACCTGGGCACAGGGCTACGTGCTGGTGTCCATGTCAAGCTGCCCAACCTCAGCAAACATGAGAAGTTCGGCGAGGCCCTCAAAAAACTGAGGCTTCAGAAGCGTGGAACAGGTAAACAGCCAATGTCCTCACTCACTCAAACCCCCAGTTTTGCATTGCAGGTGTATGATCAGTGTGCAATTGTTAAATCTATTAAAAGGAGTTATGAAACTGGAACTTATAGAACGTTTTGACATATACTGATCTGTGCTAAATATTAACTTGGCAGCTGTATGCCCCTGAAATGACCAATTGCCGGGGGGGCAGCATTTTGTAGATACAATACAGTTTAAAAAGTTAAAATATGACCTCAAAGATGTAAGAACTTGGTCTTAACTTGAGGAAAGAATACACTCTTAACCTCCTGAGGAAGTTGTTCAATTGGTGCATTCATTGAAGCTCAAATGATTATAAATGGCAGCTACTGTGTTTACCACAATTCCCATTTAACCTTGTAATGATTAAAGACTATAATTCTTACACTGTATCTTGACCATGGACTCCCCACACTCCTGTCCAGGTGGAGTAGACACTGCTGCAGTGGGTGGCGTCTTTGACATTTCCAATGCAGATCGGCTGGGCTTCTCCGAAGTGGAGCTGGTGCAGATGGTGGTGGATGGAGTCAACTTGCTTATAGAAATGGAGAAGCGTCTGGAGGCTGGCCAGTCAATTGACGACCTCATGCCTGAACAGAAGTGAACACTGTTTCATGACCTAATCCCAACTTGACTTCTCCCCCTGCCTCCACCAGTCCTCCCTCTGAAACCAATAACCACATCAAGGAGCACACTCCGTCCAAGCGTTAGTGGCACTTAAGTTAGATGAGTCTTCCGTCAGTCTGAAGGATTTTGTATCTGCAATGTCTTGAGGATGGCTCTTTAACACCCAAAATAAAGTTTCTTTGGCCCATGGAACTGGTTTTCGTGTCTCACTCTTGCTCCTAGTGTTTCAGTAGCTGAACCATGGCACACAGTCTTGTGCATATAACAAACTACTACAGTGTCTTTAACTACCATGGGCACTTAGAATGGTGACTAAGCCCCATATTAAATCAAATAATCTGTGGGCTGTAAGTAGACGTTGATCCTTCCTGTTAATCTGCTAGTGTAGTGTTTCCCAACCCTGGTCCAGAAGGCAGACTGCCCTGCTTTACAACACCAGTACTCTTCAGTAAGAGTGTTTTAATGAGGTGATTAATTAGAGGAAGAGTGTTGGAAGCTGTGAAGACCCTTAAATGTGCAGGGCAATGTGCCTCCAGGACCAGGGTTGGGGAAACAAGAACCCAGAGCTTAGGTCCCCAACATGGGTACATCTCGCCTGCTCCACTTTTGTATTTTGCTGCTCCAACCCGGCACCTCCAAATGATCTTATAAAAAAAATCTATAATGAATGGAATTTGATTTTTGAGTGAAAATTAATTAAATCAGGTGTTGCCAGTTCTGATGATCCCATGTTATGCACATTTTTTTTGTGCTTTACCATCTATTAATTTCTATCAATAAGTAGTCAAGCTCTTTTAAGACTAGATCAGTTGTGTACAGTAGAAAGACCCTAAGGTTGCAATGATAACGTAATTTTTCTGGTGGCATGAACTATGCAGAGCAGGGGGTCACCAGGACTGAGACTAGGATCCCCTTAATCTAGAGGACAAACATGAACTATGCTCTTGGACAATATTGTCGCATTCAACCATGTACCCTGGATGAATGGGAACATAATGCAAGTTTCCAGTGAGATGATCAGCAACCTTAATGAGCAGCAGTCAGCTTAATGGTAAGAGAAGTAGTCAGGACTGATTTGGAGTTTCTGGTTGATGAGTGTTGCTGATAGTACCAAGGGCAGTTTAACCCTGATGACCAGGTTCTGTGCTGCTGTACTGACCCCTAGATTTGGCCATTGTCAGCCTGTAAAATGAATTGCCATTGTAAATGTACCACTCAACAATTAGTGAGAATGGGAATTCCTGTCTGTTAAGCTATAAACCCATAACAAATCCCCCAACAATTCATGAAAAAGAGGAAAACCTAAGATTGATTTTGCTCTTATGAAAAGGTCATTTATAAAATAGAACTGCACGACAAAGGGACACAAGTTAAGATAATGTAATCTCAGTATTTATTTTCTGCTACAGCAAAGATTAATGGTTTAGCTTGTGTTGTAAATGATTTCTCCTCATAACAGCAACACACTGACAAATTGTTCTAAAATGTCAGCACAGTTGAAGGGGAATTAATTACATTGCCAAGCTATTTTGCCCATTAGTATTATACTACCATCTAGTGGTCAGAGTACGAACTGCATTAGATTAAAAACAGCGGCATAGGTGGCACATCTTGCAGGTTTTCTCTTCCTGATGTTCTGTGTTTTTGTCTTATAAAGCAGACACATAGACCCTAAGACTCCTGCATTAAACTTGCCCTGCTATCTCACTTGGTCACACAAGGTTATTTTTTCCCCTGCTATGTTTTAAGGGTATGTCTTTGGCTCTCTCCTTCAGAGGATTGAGCTTTAGTATCTTGCTTCCATGCTGCCATCACCTTCTAAGTGGCCCAGAGCAGCGTTTCTCAACCCTAGTCCTGGAAGCACACTGTCAAACTGGTGTCCAACTCCGGTCCTGGAGGGCCGGCGTCCAGCAGTTTGATGGTTCTCCTCAAACACATTCACTAAACATGACAATTAACTGGCGAGTTGAACCATGTGTTTCTGAGCAGGGAAATCACCAAAACGTGCTGGACCACGGCCCTCCAGGACCGGAGTTCGACACCCCTGCTTTACATCACCCACAACAATTCAGTAAGGGATTGTTGATGGGCTGATTACTTAAAACAGTACTGTTGGCAGTGGATGTGCAGGGCAGTGCCTCTCAATCAGAAAGTAAAAGAAACACTGACCTTGAACAGCATTCCCAATAGTTGCCCTGCATTGCATGTTCTAGTGTTTAAACTGCCCCAATTCACCCACTTATTCAGCAAGGTCCTGCTTATCAACACACCGAGTTGATTCTGGTGTGGAGTTCGCAGTTAACACATGTAGGATATGCGCTCATAGCCCCTTGTTGGCGCCATGAAAACTGTATGACTTTCAAAATACGTTTTGTTGTGAAATGACCTACAGGGGGTGTGCAGTGTTATTCACATATAGCTGATATGTCTGCAGCTTTTTATTCCAAACAAGCAGGAGCACACCTGAGCACATCATTTCACTTGTTGAATCAGTTGGTCTCAAGTCGTGTTGATAAAGTGTATTCCTGCTTTTGGAAGGAAAACCTGAAGTCACACCAGACAGTGGACCCATTTCCAGGTATGCAATGCCCTTAACGTCTGTTTTGAATGATTTACCACAGGAGTGTGTGCATGTGTGTGTGTTAGGATAGAAAGAAGATGAAACTACACTTCACCATGTCTTCCCAGGACTTGTTTCTCTTTATTTGTGCACATGTAGAGAACAGGAGGTGCATGTTTCCATATCTGAATGCCACACAGATTTCTGCACAGGCAGGTAAGTCTTTCAGCATAGAATCCAACACATCTAATCCTCTAAGCCTCCTCACAGTATTTACAGGTGAACTCCATTGTAAAGCTCATTACTGCCTCACAGGCGGGGCACAAAAGATCAGCTCACAAGACTTTTAAACAGAACTGGGAGAGGAAATGGACTAGGGAATGTAATGCAATGTAAAAAAAAAAAAGTAAAATAATGTAAATATGCATTTAAACAATACCTTTTGTTCTGCTAGTGTTGAAAAGCTTTCAGCCATTTAACTTCAAACCAATGCAGTGTATTTGGCAAGGCCTAATTCCATCCTCACAGTATGCATCACTTGGACCTTACACTGCAAGTTTTATTAATGGTACTGCAACACCACATTGGCTTCTTGTACTCTTTAACTCATACACTTCCATTCTCTCTTCAGGCACACGAACACTCATGCCCACAGCCTTTAAAATTTCTCATATACTGTATATCATAAAATCTCTCATTCATGCACACCCTTCACGCTCCAGACCATTCACACGGATAACACTGTGCATTGAAATCTTGCTTAAATGCACACTATATGAACCACACCTTCTCTGTAATAACTTGTTCGTTACTATATATAATTTGTTCTCATATAACCCTCTTTGTTCTTGTATAACATTAGCTCACCTCACATTTCACATTCATTCATCCTGAAAACACCTTCAGAAACATCGTTATTTTTCCCTCTCAGCTCATAGGCATAATACACAGGGCATTTAATACAAATGCTTTCTATCCACGGCAAGATTCCCTCTTTGAACCGAGGCTTGCGAAAGGAAGCAAAAAGCATCTGTGCTCTGGCTGATCCAGCCTGCACGGTGCCAGCATCACTTCAATAAACTATAAAGAGCTTAAAATCTCCAGATAAAAATGCAAGCAGAAACAATGATATAAAACAAAAGCTGTAAAACTAAAATGGTAGTGCTTCGATCTTCATGGAGAAATGTGCAGCGGCTATGATACATGGTGCGTGATCCTCAGCTGAAACCAAGTCTTCAGGAGTGGACACTGGGCGATGAGGTTTATGGGGCAGATTTTAGGACCTGAGGCATCATGTTTGGCCTTTATTATTGTTTGTGGTGCGTGTGTGTGTGTGTGTGTGTGTGTGTGTGTGTGTGTGTGTGTGTGTGTGTAGTGGTGGTAGGTATGCCCCGAGTCTGGGAACATAATTTAGCAGCTTCACTCCAGTAGCAGGAGTAGATAGAGAGGGATGAGCAGTGGAGGTCCTACACCCCCATAAATCAGTCCAGTCCAGTCCGGTCACCCAGGAGTGAAGCAGCCAGTTAAGCCAAGGACCTCTGGCGTGGCTTTATTCTGGGATACAGCTGCAGATACACACAAAAAGCATCAAACATAGAAACGCAGTGTACTACTACACAGCAAACAAATGCTTAAAGCGATAGTTCAGTCAAAAATCAAACCCTAAATGTAGTCAAGAGGTTAGCACTTGAGATACTCAAGATGCACTGTACCCTCAAATTAGTGCATAGTGCAAACTGCATGCCTCGATCACACACACATTCCTCAAACCACACTGGCCAGTTAAATAATCTGAAATAGACTTGCTTGTGTGATTTCAGACAAAACTCAGGCTTCAGGGTGCTACAACCATTTCCACAGTGTATTTACAAGAAAAAGTATGTTATGGAGTGTTAAAAACCTAAACATAAGTCTATTGTAAGAGAGGCATGCAGGGTACATGACGCAAACCAAAACAGGTTTCAATACTCATTTTAACAGGTCCAGGGCAAAACTGAACATACTTCAGATATGTTGCTAATTAACTGTACAGAGGCTCAAAGGAAAACGGTGTGAATGAGATTTTTATTATTTTTTTGCTGAACTACTGCTTTAAAACAATCATCTCAATATTCAAAATTTGTGACTGAATCTGTAGATTATGAACAGATGAAGTTTTCAACATGAATAAGAAAACAAAATATGGTCATAGCAAGTCTTGGTGTGAGCACTCACCCCAAGTAGGTTGCGAGGGACATAGCCTTCCTTGTCATTAAGTCTGGCCCACCACCACTCTGTCTCAGTGTCATCTTTTCTGCGCAGGATGGTGATAGCATCTCCCTCTTGGAAAGAAAGTTCATCTGCACTCTGAGACTCATACTCCCATAGAGCATACACAACACCCTTATTCATCACTCCCAGCTTCTCCTGCACACCTGCAACCATACAAAAAAATAAAAAAATCAGCTCATCCACAGCAAAACCTTGCCCTCGTGTACACTGTAAAGCTGTTCTAGCAGAAGGTGAAACTACTTAGTTACTAGTTCTTACTCCAAAGGTAAGAAACTGTTGGCCAAGAAACTGTTGGAGATTGCAGTAATGTGTCTCTGAGGGGTTATACACAAGGAGACCATCATATTAACATTCAGGATTCCTGTGTTGGTTTATTGGGACAGACACTGTAGTCTAAAAAAGTCAACCAACAATATTCAGTGACACGGCAAAGTGTTGTTCATTTTTACAGTTTTTAGTCATTTTTTAGTCGTGTGTTCTAACCACGTCCACAAATAGGAGCCATCTTAATAAAGACATGGATGCGGTTTGAGTGGGTAGAGAAAAGTTTTGGGGATGTATTCACTGAACATTTCTGGGTGTCTGTTGATCTCTATAGTGTTTGTTAGATACTATAGCCCCATAGCTTCAGTAATAAACTAGAAAACCAAAAAGCTGGACTCCAACTGTATCATGGCTGATCTTCTACATCTTGGCTGAGCAGAAATTTGTGAAAATTGTAAGAATTGTTTCACACTGAACAATTCCTTTGCAGACTAGTATTTAGAAAATGAGACGATAGAAGCTTTTGTCCTTTCAGAAATTTCAAAATACTTCTATAATTAGCATAATGGTAGTGGTTATTGTAGTCTGGTGGGAAAGAAAAGACAGTTGTCTATTTAATTTTCTTTATAGACCTTAATTTCCTTGCTGGAAAAGGACCCATATTAACCGGTTATGCAATAATACAAACAAATGATCAATAATAAGCTGAGCAGTAGACAGTTAAAGGACAGAAAAGCAAAAACTGTTACCATAAAGGAACTGTGAGCACTGGATGTAGCCCTCCTCCATCTCCTCACACTTGTCTGCTGCTGTCTCCACATCACTAATGGTGGTGGCAAAGATAGCAGCGCCAGACTCCACAAGCAGCTTGCAAAGGTGGACACTGTTACAGGAAGCTGCACAGTGCAGGGGCGTCCTGTGGGAAAAAAAAAAACAAACAAAAAAAAAACACACAAACACATTAAACCTGTCCAGGCACAAAAATAGTACTATTTCTAGCAATATTCAGAGATAAATGCAGAATTTCTCATGTTGTGGTACTCAAAGAGCTAGTCTCTACTACATATTAACCTTACTCACCAGCCATCACTATCTGCTGCATTGACATTGACTCCAAAGTCAAGGAGGAACTTAACAATGTGGTGGTGTCCAGCACACACTGCATTGTGAAGGGGTGTTATGCCCTCATCATTAGGTGTGCTTGGGTTCTCCACCTGTCAACATATACATTTATTTCTTAAGACTCAAGACTGGACTTGTTTGAATAGAGAAGCAAATAGAATGGAAGAAAACCTCTGATTAAGAAACGTTTGCCATTTGCATATGTATGAAGAGAAACAGATGTACCAAGAAAAACAAACAGTGTAAACCTGTAAAGTAAGATTGTTGATGAAAGCACTGGTGACAGCTGAATGTATACCTCATAGATTATCCTCTGCACCAAGTCAAACTCGCCCTCTAGTGAGGCATCCAGGAGCAGAGCAAGAGGGTTGAACTTCACTCGGAAACCATGGCCCGTCCGCTCCGAGTTGGGCTTCTTCAGATTGGTGCGCTTCTCCTATAAGACAAAAGATGCAACATCACACATAAACCAGTAAATCTACACAGTGCTGAATAAAGATGAGAACTCTGAACTGGCACACACTGTATGTTACAGGTTTGCAAAGTTAGTTGATATTTCCAACAAACATACAAATACTCTCTTAAAATCACCCTCAAATTTACATTTCATAAATAACCATAATTTAAGCATTTCATTACTGCAGTTCAAAATATAACCAGTAGGGAGCAACGATGTATTAACAGTTGGAATACAGTCAAGCAACATTTGTGCTTGGTATGTTATGAAAAATGCTGATTGTAGCTTTTTGTGATTGTAACTCTTATTCTAGCCTTTTTGATTCATGTAGACAATAATGCTGTAATGACTTAGAATTATTTTACCACTGGCACACCAGCCAACAAGCATGTTATACAGACATATATCCAGTATCCAGTATGTGTATATACACATACATATA